>OZ025303.1:76047778-76568604 GCA_964019185.1 Maratus speculifer
CGCTGCTATACTACGTTTTTCATGATTTTCAAGATTGCTATATCTCAAGAACTAATGCACAGAATTTCACGAAACTTCAGATTCTGTGACCCCTTGATATAAATAGACGATGATTAAGTTTTGGTGTAAATTGGCCAGCAGGTGGCGCTGCTATGCCACGTTTTTCATGATTTTCATGATAGATATATCTCAAGAACTAATGCACAGAATGTCACCAAACTTCAGATTCCGCGATACCTTGAGATACATAGCCGCTGATAAGGTTTTGGTGTGAACTGCCCTATAGGTGGCGCTGCTATGCTACATTTTGCACGATTTTTGCGATAGCTATATCTCAAGAACTAATGCAGAGAACTTCATCAAATTTTAAATTCTGTTACACTAGAATATATAACATAATTAGACGCTGATTACATTTTGCTATTAACTTTGCAACAAGTGGTGCAGCTATGCTGCATTTTGCACGATTTTTCCGATAGGTGTATCTCAACAACCAACGCACAGAATTTCATCAAACTTCAGATTTTGTTACAAAATGACATATAACATAATGACACGATGATTAAGTTTTGTTATAAATCCTTACACTGATGGTTCTGCTGTGCTATATTTTACACGGTTTTTTTTTAAAACTAGCTATATCTCAAGAACTAATGTACAGAATTTCATCAAACTTCAGATTCTTTTACACCATAACATAATTAGACGCTTTTTTACATTTTGGCATAAATTGTCTACGATATGGTGTTGCTGTGCTACGTTTTGCAATTTTTTTGTTATATCTATATCTCAAGAACTAATGGACGAAATTCCATCAAATTTCAGATTCTGTTAGGTCTTGACATAAATAGATGCTTATTAGGTTTTAGTATAAATTACCCAACATGAGGCACTACTAAGCTCATTTTCTCAGAATATTAATTAAATTTTGCGTTTTAGGCTTTTCGGATACCAGAATCTCGTTAGGCTAGGTCAAATGTTTGAGGAAATTCGATAGTGGAAAACTTTGGAGTCACCACTTTTTTTTTTTTTTTTTTTTAATATTAAAATGTACTTATGAGATAGAAGAAAGTTTTGGGATTGACACATCCAACTAGTTTAAAATTTGTATTCAGATTCGAAAAGTAGACATAATACCCAGTCAAGCAGTACCTTTCACGTAGCAGTACTATCTGTCTACAACATTATTACGATTAAAAAGTAAGAGATATTCCCTTCCTCTTTTTTAACAATTGTACAATATCACCAATTTACCAAAAAAAAAAATAAAAAAAAAAAAATTAAAAAAAAAAAAAATTAAAAAAAAATAAAAATAAAAAAGATGGAGAAATGCAACCATGTAAGAATGAGATTTTTATAAATTTCATGTGCATTCTTATCGAATTTTAAAATCTTTTTTGATTATTTTTAAAATTTACATCAAATTTTAAAAATATCAAGAAGATATACTTAATGGCAAATTGTATTTTAGAAATTATCATGACTGGAGGGTGCTTTAAATAAAACAAAACACTATTAAATGATATTTTAATAATCTACTATTTCTTAGGCATGGTTTCACATCATAAAAGGTAAAACAGATATTGCAATTGTTGCATAAGAATTTACAATTACAATTAATTTGTAATTGGACAAAAAGAAAAAATTAGTAAATAAATCAATAATGTATTTTCTGCAAATTCTCCAGTTGTACAGTGTGTATATAATACTATCAGATTTGTAAACAAACAAACGTTGCTAAGCGTAACCTTCAAAAATAAGGATTAATGTAATTAATCCAATTCAGAGGTAGACTTATTTTTATTCTCATAAAAATATATATGAAAACATTTTTATAATGCAAATATGCCATGTACATAAGCATTGATACTTACTTATTGTTTTTCAGGGAAAAAAAAATGAAAATTGGCAAACACAGAATCAGTAATTTATTATTATTATTTTTTTAAAGCAGCTTATATATATATATATATATAAAAGGAATTTCCTAACAAAGTAACTTATGATGAAATATAGAAATTAAAAGTAAATCTGAGAAAACTTTACTGAAGATGCCTTTGCACAAAGTAAATCTTGTGTTTTACACGATTTGTTAATAAAATATTTAGAATGAAACTTTGTTAAACATTGAATGCAACTTTTAGATAGCTATGTTTTTATAAATAAATCAGATGCTAGATACTTAATAAAAATTTACTGATGTTAAAATAATGATAAATGAAAGCTAGTTCAAAAATAAATACCTGAAATATTCTATTCATGGTGAAAAAAAGCTTATGACGCATTTGTCATTGTATGGTGTCTCAACTTCAGCAATAATATTCCTATGCTAATTTTCAGCAAGGAGACTTAAGCACCAGGTGTTTGTCTAAAGGAAGTTCCTTACTGCATAGGCGATTAATTATAAAAACACCGAGCAGCAAGGACATTCTCTTGATTTTTTTTTTCTTTCTGTCATCTTCTTCAGCAGTTTCAAAAATCTTTATCGGCTGTTCAATCAATACACCTTCTTTAGTTTCAAAGATAATTCCATATTCTGCAATCTGTTACACTCACACAAACACACAAAAAGAGAGAGAGAATTTGAAAACTAAATAGAAAAACTGAAAACTTTTTTTTTTTTTTTTTTTTTATGAAATGTAATAAAAATTATCAATCAAGGGAAAAATCAAAATTGATAAGTTACTGCTTTTGAGAAAATGTTGCTTATGTTCTCTTGTTTCTGTGTGTGAAATGTGATGATGTCTGATAAAAATTCAAATAATCAAAGAGTCTGACATAAGAACTCGATGTCTGTGGTAAAAAATCAAACTAGCATTTTATATATGGAATGATCTTTCTTTAGTTTTTTTTCCCTATTAATTGTATGCTTTTTAAATACGCAGCATTTATTTAGTCACTTCACACAACAAAATTAATAACAAACAATCATTAGAAGGGTGATTTATCCAAAAGCAAGGCCAGAAAAATGACTTTCTCAATTTCTAATGCTTTTTAATAAATAAAATCCTGATTTCTTTCACTAGATTTATATGAATTTGATGTGCATCTTACAAATTCATTAAGTTTAAAAAATATCAAGAAGAATATATGCTTTTTAATTAGAGCAATTTGTGTTTTAGAAGTTGCTAAGGGAGGAGGGTATTTTAAATAAAACACTATTAAACGAAATTTTAATAATGTTATTATTTCACTAGGCATGGTTTCACATTATAAAAATGAAAACACAATCAAGGGCAACCTAAAAGTCAACACATTATTTTTTTTTTTGTGCAAACGGTAGATAAGAATTACGTGTAAGATAACCTTTTTAAAATTGGATTACAAACGAGAAAAATGAATAATTAAATGAAGACATTTTTGGTAATCAAATTGTAAAGAAAAAAAAAATCATGAATACATTTAAACTGCAGGAATATCAACCAAAAATAAATTAAAAGATATGCAATTTAATTTTATATGCATAGAGATATATATTTCTCTATTGTTGAATAAGATTTTATTTTTGCAAATACAATTTATTTGTAATCAGACAAAAAGAAAAAATAAGTAAATAAACAAATAATGTATCTCCTGCAAATTCTCGAACCGTAAAGTGTGCGTGTTTATTATCTCAGATTTGTAAATAAACAAATGTCGCCGAGCACAACCGCCAAAAGTAAGGGTTAATGTAATTAATCAGATTCCGAGGTAGTATTCTAAGTTTTTTACTCCTTTAAAAATATACATAAACACTTTATTATAATATAAATAAACCATGTACATAAGTATTTACTTATTTACGAATTACCAGGGGAAAAAATGAAAACTGACAAGAGTAGAATTAGTTATTTAGCTTTTTTTTAAACAGCATACTCAAATCCCGTATATTTTATACAACAAGCGGAAGTATGAGCTGAAAGCGGCTACACTAGCGCCCTCGGCCTGAGCTTTACAGAAAATTCCGTCTATATTTCCTTGTGTGCTATCTCGTCCCTGTATATTGACGATGGCTTATAAGCAGGCTTCATGTCGAGCACACAAGTCAGATGTATGTTGTTCAATAAACAAACAATAAAAAAAAGAAAACTTTTGGCCCGCAACGGGCTTGAACCCGTATCGTCTGGTTACAAGCTCAGCGCTCTGACCATTCGGCCATCGAGCTCACATTCATTTGTAACAGATTATCTTTATAATTGGCACCACAATTACATCCGTGATCTGTTCTCCACCTGTTATTGAGCACAAAGTTGCAGTACCGGTAGCACAGTAGCGAGTAGTGAATGCACATCCTGTCCGCCATCCTGGAACCGTGGCTCCTGAGCGCGCGTAAAAGCTGAACACCCCCAATGTGTCTACCACAATGACCTAATATACGTATATTAGAAATACGTATATTAGATTAGATACGTATATTAGATGACGTATATTAGAAAGTCAATAGTCTACCACTACTCATTCTACACGGAGTAAGAAGCAGGAGGGGAAAGTAGTGTTGAAATTTCGCCATGCGGATTTTTTGACGATAGGGGGCGACACCGCTGCATGCAGGCTGTCGATCGATGCTGCTGCAATGCTTTTCAATGGAAAAAATGGTCATTTTTAAAAAAAAAATTTACGAAAAATCTCAATTTTTAGAAGGTTGTAGAAATGAAAATCTGGTTTTTACATACTGGATACATATTTTTTATAGGTATTTGGCGCTTCATTTTCGTTTTTAAGCCATTTAAAATACGAGATAATTCTGACAAAAACCAAAGCGCAGGCCATTTAAAAACATTGAGTATCGCGGATTAAAATGACTTGTGTAAGTAAGTTGAATATCGCAAAGAAATAGACTTATGATTTTTAGAAATTAAGTATTAATAAAATATTTTGGAGTAAATTTTAATTTCGCGTATAGTTTTTATAACCTTAGAATATTTTAATAATCCATAATTTTGGATATTTATGCAATTAATGCATGTAGAGTTAAAGCAAATTTTTGTTTTAATTATTTGGAGCAACTGCTTATTCATATAATGGATGTATTGTGTGCCACCCCCCACTCTGCCCCCAGGGGGGCTCATTTGAAAGGTCTGCAATTGCTTATTCATATTATGGATGCCTTGTGTGTCACTCCCCACTCTGCCCCCCAGAGAGGCACATTTTTAATTTCTTTATAACACCAGTCACGTGACCCATCATTTGAAAGGTCTGCAACTGCTTATTCATATTATGGATGTCTTGTGTGTCACCCCCCCACTCTGCCTCCCAGGGGGGGGGGCACATTTTTAATTTCTTTACAACACCAGTCGTGTGACACATCATTTGAAAGGTCTGCAACTGCTTATTCATATTATGGATGTCTTTTGTGTCACCCCCCCACTCTGCCCCCCAGGGAGGCACATTTTTAATTTATTTACAACACCAGTCGTGTGACACATTATTGAAAGGTCTGCAACTGCTTATTTATATTATTGATGTCTTGTGTCACCCCCACTCTGCCCCCCAGGGAGGCACATTTTTAATTTATTTACAACACCAGTCGTGTGACACATTATTGAAAGGTCTGCAACTGCTTATTTATATTACTGATGTCTTGTGTCCCCCCCCCCCCACTCTGCCCTCAGGGGGGGGGGGGCACATTTTTAATTTCTTTACAACACCAGTCGTGTGACACATCATTTGAAATGTCTGCAACTGCTTATTCATATTATGGATGTCTTGTGTGTCAACCCCCACTCTGCCCCCCCAGGGGGGGCACATTTAAGCTATTGCATAGATTTTATCGCGGGCTTTGAGCGCGGCGACCGAATCTAGAAATTCCGTAATGAGAAAAATAAACTAACACTCCGGCTAACGTCGTTTCATTTCGGCAAATTTCGGCACTTCGGAAGATTTCTCATTTATTCAATAAAAGAAAAAAAATTGTTTTCTTATCGGTCATCACGTTCAAAAAGTGTAACTTGAATTAATATCAAACTTAAATTGATATAAAAAAAAAAAAAAAAAAAAAAAAAAAAAAAAAAAAAAAAGCTGAATAAGTAAAAAATAAATAAATAATTATAATTGCATAAGTTGATAAAAAATGCTATGCAATAGCTTTACCGCGGCAGTTCCCGGAGTGCCACACGTATTTTTTTTAAACTTTGCTTCTATCTTTTATTTGTGACTGTGCAATAAAAATAAATCTATAAATCAAAATTGTTCTTAGCTCATTCAGGAATTTTTGCTTTTAAATCTCCAACATTTCCATCCGGATATTCAGGCCCATGTGAAAGGCAGGGGGGGGGGGGGTCGCCCTGTCCGAGGACATTGAGGGAGCAGCCCCAAATTTATTCTACCAGCACCATTTTTTTTCCTTCTATCTCTACAAGAAGAAAGTATTGGATTCGTATAAATTTTCGAATTCTGGTTTTCGGCGGATTGTACACGTTTTAGGGGTCAGAGATTCCAAAAAACATGCTTTTATAAAATATCTGTCTGTGACAGACATTTTGTGAGTTCCCTATCTCAAGAAAAGATTCACGGAATTTAATAAAAATTGATATTTAGGTAAGATCCTGATATAAATTATTGCTGATTAGTTTTTGGCGTAAATCGCTCAACAGGTGGCACTGCTATGCTTCATTTTTTATGATTTACGCAACAGGTGAATCTCAAGAACTAGCGCACGGCTTCTAATAAAAATTTAGTTTTAGGTAGTCGCTGATATAAATTGATGCTGATCAGTTTTTGGTGTAAATCGCTCAACAGGTGGCGCTGTTATGCTGCATTTTTTACGGTTTACGCAACAGCTGTATCTTAAGAATTACGCACGGATTTTAATGAAAATTTATATTTAGGTAGTCCCTGATATAAATTGATGATGATTAGTTTTTGGTGTAAATTGCTTAATAGATGTCGCTGCTATATTGCATTTTTTAAGATTTATGCAACAGCTGTATCCCAAGAACTAATGCACAGATTTTAATTTTAAAAAATGCGTGTGGCACTCGGGGACTGCCGCAGTAAACCTATTGCATAGCATTTTTTATCACCTTGTGCAATTATAATTATTTATTTATTTTTTATTTATGCAGTTTTTTTTTTTGGTTTTTGATATTAATTTAAGTTTTTCTTTTTCTTTAATATTAATTAAAGTTACACTTTTTGAGCGTGATGACCTATAAGAATTTTTTTTTCTTTTATTGAATAAATGAGAAGTCTGCCGAAATGAAACGACGTTAGCCGGAGTGTTAGGGTTTTTTCTCATTACGGAATTTCTAGATTCGGTCGCCGCGCTCAAAGCCCGCGATAAAAGCTATGCAATAGCTTAAATGTGCCCCCCTGGAGGGGTGACACACAAGACATGCATAATATTAAGCAGTTGCAGACCTTTCAAATGATGTGTCACACGACTGGTGTTGTTAAGAAATTAAAAATGTGCCTCCCCTGGGGGGCAGAATGGAAGGTGACACACAAGACATCCATAATATGAAGAAGCAATTGCAGACCTTTCAAATGGTGTGTCACACGACTGGTGTTGTAAAGAAATTAAAAATGTGCCCCCCTGGGGGCAGAGTGGGGGGTGACACACAAGACATGCATAATATGAATAAGCAGTTGCAGACCTCTCAATTGATGTGTCACACGACTGGTGTTGTAAAGAAATTAAAAATGTGCCCCCACCTGGGGGCAAAGTGGGGGTGACACACAAGATATGCATAATAGGAAAAGGCAGTTTCACACCTTTCTAAAGATACGCAACACGAGGGGTGTGGATAAAAATTTAAATAGTTCCCCTGTAGGGGGCAAAGTGGGGTGCGGCGCCCCAAACATGCATAACTGGAATGAGCAGTCACAGTTCTTTTAAACGATATGCCACACGATAGGTATATATACAAATTTAGAAAATGCCCCTCTGGGGGGGCAGAGAGGGGGGATGGCGCACCGGACGTGCAAATATGAATAAGCAGTTTAAGGCCTTTCCAAAGAT
Organism: Maratus speculifer; assembly: GCA_964019185.1. NCBI lineage: Eukaryota > Metazoa > Arthropoda > Arachnida > Araneae > Salticidae > Maratus > Maratus speculifer. Next base: position 76,055,718 of record OZ025303.1, read on the forward strand.
ATGTCACATGACGGGTGTTTACGAAATTTAGAAAAGTACCCCCCTGGAGGGGGGGGGGAGGGCGCATCGAATGCGTAAAAAAATATAAATGGTGATGATGCTATGGTGTATTATTTGTGATTATCGCAATAGCTCTATCTCAAGAATAACTGCACAGAATTACACAAGACTTTAGATACTGTTAGACCCCGATATAAACTAGATCTGATTAGTTTTTGGTGTATATCGCTCAACAGGTGGAGCTGTTAAACTGCATTATTTACAAGTTCCACAATAGCCATACATCAAGAAATAGTGAATGGATTTTCATAAAACTATAGATTTAGTTAATCTCAGAAATAGATGAGTGTTGGTTAGTATTTTGTGTAAATCACCCTACAAATGGCGCTGTTATGCTGCATTTTTAATGATTTCGCAATAACTGTTTCTCAATTCTGAATTTAAATATAATTACAAGCAAATAGCTTTATATTAAAGCCTAAAAAACATCACTCACTTGTGGAGCACGGAATACACTTAATTTTTTGTTCCCTTCGACTTTTTTTTGACTATCATAGCCTGTTTTACTTCCAGGAACATAGCATTTATATCCCATCTTAATTTATTTTATGAAATATCAATATGAGACATAAACGAGTAAAATAAAATATCTTTTAATTCGAACATATGTAATTCAGGCATACAATCATATTGAACGTCTACTAAAAAATCAGCCTACATCCTATCGCAGCCCCCTCATTATTTACCAAAATTTCACTTTGTGTTTTCGAAGAGTCATGCGCATTAAGTTTCGCCTGATGTTTACGTGGAACAGGCTGTAGGGCAGCGCCCTCTAGATTATCTAGGGGCCGCTTGATCCAACCACCTGTAAGAAGAACCAACCACCAACCAATAAATTTTGTATTTGTTTTGTTTACCTAAAACACGTACACGTGCCTTAGAGTAATTTATTATTTTATAATAGATTACATATTATTTTTATATATTTAATCTGTGGCCTGTGTATCTTCCACTACCGTCACTGTTAACTGATATTTAATTGAGTAATTCTTTGTGTTCTTCTATCTTGATTCTTTATTAATGGCTCAAAATAGAACTCGCCGCTACGAATGCACATATTGCATTGAATTGTTTTCCACTCGAGAAGAATGTAAAGCACATCCTTGTTATGCTGTGAAAAACGAAAAAGAAGATTGGAGTGAAGATATGATTAAACTATTGATTTCACTATATCAAGAACACGAGAAAAAATTTGAGATAGTAAATATTTACCAAAGAAAAGTAAGTAGTTTTTGTAGTTAGCAATAATTATTAGAGTAAGTGTGTCAATAATGGATTTGAACACCCGACAGATATCTTGTTATTTAAAAAAGTAATTGAAATTAATATTTAACTACTTTTTATTATAAATTTGCAGTTTTTCTGCACTTTTGAAATCCTTTTGGCGCTTATCCCAAATGTGCGAATTGGCGTGTTTTTTTGCTTTGTCTCCCGGAGATCACATCTCCTGGAGAGACCACGCAAGAGCGCGCTATTTAAGATGATGAAAATTAAAATACAGCATAAATACACATTTAAAACATAGAAAAATTAAACAATGTTTAGAAAAAATATTTAAATTCTATTGTCTTTAAAAATAACAAATATCTTACTTTGTGAAAAACTTGCAAAAATGATTTTAATTCATAAATCTGAAGTATCAAAAAGATTTTTTTTTTTTTCTTGTCTGAAAAACTATGTTTTCCTCAATCTTTTAATCCCTTCCCCACTTTATTTTTTAAAAACAGATTCATCTCGTTTTGCGCATTTTGTGGGTAGTGCAGTTGTCAATTCGTTATTTTTTCCGCTTAGCGGAACCTTCCTCCAGCCTCCAGTGGATTTCTCTCCCAGGAAAGGTACACTTTGATTATATCCTATAGATATTGTTGTACTGTATTTTTGAGAATAAGCACAAATTAATTAGTAAAACATTAGTAAAAATACAAATAAAACATCGAATTAAATGACTTGATGTTGTAAAAAACGTGTGTTATGCGCACATTTAATGTCAAGTAAATGTGACACTTACAATTATTCATTGTTAGCTCTTAATCCTACAGTTTTACTTAGTTTATATCAAAAATTTTTGTCACCAGGATGAGATTGTTGGCCAGTGACCTAGCCCAGATAATACAGTAGTCTTCCTCAAATCTGCACAGCTTGGGGACGAGAGGTTTTGCGGATTTCTGGTCATTGTTTTGTTTATAATTTTAAAAAAGTAATTTGAATGTAATTAGTGTTGGGTAGGACACGGAAATTTCATGACGTTTGTATGAGGTACAACAAAAACACTTTTGTCATGACAATGTCATGCTTCAAATTGAGTGAGGTGGTGAGGAGCTGAAATCCAGGAACTACAATTGGAGTTGGGACGGAAGTGAAGGCTTTCCACTTTCTCGCAGTGTAAACTGTATTGCTGTATGCAGCTTAAAACTGGCGGCAAGACGTCAGGGGGTGGGTACTTTAATGTTGTTGTCAGGTTGATAAATAGAAGTACATAGTTTTCGGAAAATATAAATGGAATTGTTGACTCGACGGCGAATTAATGCAGTAACGCGAGTTTTATCTGATTATAAGGTTCTTTTTTTTCGGTAAGGGGAACTTCACAAATGATGTCCTGCTAGGAGTGTGCAGTTTTTTTTTTTCTCAACTGCAAGTACATGTTTATGTAATAAAGCGTGACATCTGACAAGGGGGGGGGGGGGAATATGTTGCACTGTGACACTTTCTGACAAATGGTGGGAGGAGGTAAAAAATATTGAAATAAAAATTTTACATCATTTATGGACAATCTTTAACAGTACTATGTAAAAATAAATCAATGTGAGAAGAATTTGTAAAGAATTTAAATTATTTAAAAAAAAATAGATTAAAATAAATTTAAAAGTAAATGTGTAATTTGAATTTTTCAGCATATATTAAGCAAGAAGCAGGACTTTGGAAATGGGAAACCTTAGTGAAGAATCTTAGTATTTTTAAAGAAAATTTACATATAATTGTGGCGTACATTTTTTTACTTGATATTATTCATCTGAAAAATCACATTTACAAAAATTAAAATATTTATTATAAATCTAGTGAAAAAGAAAACTTTGATCTCTTTTCAGTGTTGAATCCAGACATTTTTCTCCGCGAGAAACATCTGTGGTTACGGGGAGAATGAATGCCATTCCCGGGCCACCCCCTGAAATCAACACAATACCTTTCACTAACATTTGATTTAACAAAAAGTTGTATTTGATTATTTATTATTTCGACAAAATAATAAATAGGGGAATGTAATTCCCCCTCGAAATGCTAATAATAAGTAAATAAATAATAAAAAGAACAGTTTACAAATATAAAAGCAATTTTAAGATTTCTAGCGTGGTGTGACGTAAAAGATTTTTTTTTTTTTTTTTTTTTTACTAGCGGTTTACTGCGAGCTACACTCATTAATCCCCCCGTTCCCACTCTAAAAATCAGTTAATTTGATCGGTTTTAAAAAAGCTTAATGAAGACTGAATTATAATAAAAGCAAAAACGTAATGATCGCCCTGCAAACGGGTTTTAATTATTTTCCCTTTTAAGAAATGGTTTTCAGACCACATCAGATGTTGTTAATGGCTGGTTTCGCGTTTGAATATATAGGATTACTTAAACACGTGAAAATCATCTAATATAGTATTAACGAAGTCAACACAGTGTCTTTGTTATTGCTTTCTTTTTTTTTTTTAAGTAGGAAATAGTTTTAAATAAGTGATTTTAGATATAACGTTTGAAATCTAACTTTTCTTTCTTTTTATAATATTCAGGTGAAAATTATTTTTATCGTTAGAAAATAAATATTATTTGCGCTATCTTTGTGAGAGAGATTATGTTGAAATGAGAAATAATTGCCTCGTGTACGTATATATCTAGTGTATGTCCTGTAAATACATTTTTTAAAACATTTTAATCGAATTTGAATCTATTAGCGTATTTTCTTTTTTGATAAATAAATTATTTGTTCAGATACAAGATATTTTTATCACGTGGCTTCTAGTTTTTATCATTTCCTATGCTGTCGCTACCCGAAAATCAATTCAAAACACTTATATTGACGGTATTTTTCTAGAAGATGTACTTCCTTTATAAAATGAAAAAAAAAAGGATAACGCTATTTGATTACATAATTTTAGAAAAATAACACCTGCCTATCTTATGCATTTCTGAAAAGAAATGTATTAGGATGTAGCTCCTTTGAATTTGAGAAAAGCTTTAATAAATACAGAGAAATATTTTCAATAATCAACATTTCATAACGCAGCTTTAAATGTTGTGATGCTTTAACTCTCCTTTTCTTCTTCTTTTCTAACTGCATTAATTTTCTAATGAAACCTTTTTTGGATATTAATATTTCTAAAAATAGTAATCATTAATTTTGCTACTGTATATTAGGGTGGAGTGAAAAATTGAAAGTTGGAATTTTGATTTTGGATAGCAGCCAAAAGTTGCCTTTTTGTACCTCTAATACACGTGCAAAATTTCATGAATTTTGAAACACTTCTTGAGTCCCCTACCAGGCCATTTATATTTTCATTGATTTATACGATAGATTTTTACCATAAATTATACATTAACAGGATTTTTTGGTAATATCGTTTGATATTTTTATATTTAAAATGTATAGTGTAATTGATTTCATCATTTTCAAACTTTAAGTCTTTATTTTTAAACATTTGACACGGTTTATTGAGTTTTAAAAATTGTATGTTTTCATTTTTACAGTCAAAATGAATACGCTTTTAAGCAAATGGAAGTTTACCATTACTAGAAGTTGGTGATTCTTCAAAACTAAATAAAGCTGTTTTGACAACAATAGCAAAATGCTATAAAATATTATTATTGTACAAAACAATAAATAAAACACATCTGTAATTGTAAAGTTTCGTCAAAACCAGAGATAAAAAAAATCCGGAGAGAAATCATCAAAGGCATCAATTATTGTAGTTTCCCAAAGACGTATTGATCAAATGATAGACAACAATTTTTCTGAATATCAGAAGCTTATTCAATTCCCCAAAATCAAAGGAAATTATGGAAAATTGGAGATATATGGAATAACTATAAGTTACAAACATAATCTCTGATTTTAACAGTCAAATGAATTGTATTTGGGACACATTATACCATCTTTTGGACCAGGAAAGATCATTGCACTGAAAAACATTTAAACCTTGATAAATTCACGGCAATAGGTTGTGACGGGACAACTATAAAAAGTAAGATAAAAAATCATACTAATAGATTTTTGAAACTAAGATTTAGTCGTCCATTTTAGTGGTTAATATGTCAGCTCTCTCTAAATGAATCGCCGCTACCGATTGTTTATCAAGTCATTGAACTTGATAAACAAAATAAAGGCTCACGAGCTTTTCCTGTTGTAGTTGGAAAGTCGTTGGATCAATGTGAACAATAGACAGTTATGGAAATTAAAAAATATCTGCTCCTATCACACAGAAATGAACTCTGGAGAGTTAAGTGTAGACCAAAATTATTTTTATGACATGTGCCAAACATTTGCATCTAGTTAATGTTCCTCAAATCTGGTAAATCGTAATCCAGCAAGAATGTCGCACTCTAAATGATTGACAACTGCCAATTGATTACTTGGTTTGCAGATTCGAAGTCAGAATTCATCCCAAAATCTGAGGATTATGGCTGAATTTGTAATGAAAGTACATTTGTCTATGTTGTTTCATTTCAAGAAAGATTCTTCTTGCAACAATAGAGCTCAAATGTTTTTTTATAAACAATTAAAATGTTTTGTTATTTGAGGGAATATTTAAATAAAATTATCAATCCCGTTATTCAACAAAACGCATACTTCTGTCATTGAGATGAAAATTTACAGGAACGATAACTGATTAAAAAAATCATGTTGGAGAATTTGGATTCCGAAGAATATTGAAGATGAAGGATATTACATGTTCTAGAATAAGACAGTTTCATATTCCAATATTGAAATTCAGTGTTACAAACTATATAAACATTATTAACTGGCAAGAATGTGAAATCACCCCACATTCTTAAAAGAGTACCAAGAGAGAAAATGGAAATTCTCAGAAAAAAATCGAAAGTCCAATCTTTTCAATTGAAAAATTTCCCTGTTAGATTCAAGTATTCGAAAGATGCATAAACTTAGTTGTTGAAGCGCCATTAGCGGCTTTAGTAGTAGAAGCAAGAGCCGGATATATATGAGCAAAATCAAATCATGAAAGGTAATACCTAATTTTGATAACAAAGACCAATATAAATTAGAATGAAATGAAAGATCGTTTTACAATACATCATATATATTCTTTTCATTTAATTACTATATATTCAGAAAACTGAATTTCCTTTATATTTAGAGAACTATCTTTCATATACATTCGAAAAATAAAAGTGAAAGCATGTCTAATTATCAGGGCTCGAAAAATCTATTGCCCGACATGCCCGGGGCATGTAAAATTATCGATCGGGCATGTATTATTTTTATCAACATGCCCGAACGGGCATGCATTTTTGAAAGTACCACATTTAAATTTAAATAGGTTGGCATAAGCTAAATCATGAAGAAGAATGATCAAACTTCGTAAATTAATGGACGCCTTACGAAAAGTAGACATTTTATTTACAATACAATCGATCAGCGCCGGAATACGACTGAGCTTTCGTCAAAACAAGTGAAAATAGAAGAGGAGCATAGCCTTTGCTGCGCACATCCGTTGCGCGTACACACCTTTTCTCCGATGGAACGGCAGAGAAAGACTCTCCGCTAGCCGCTACCGCATTGGCTGCCAGGATAGAACGTCACTCACGTAACTAAGTGCCGTGATCGCCGATGTACCAGTGATTCTTTAATAACGGTTTTCAAAAGTTATGGAGCAACATATTTACCCGTGCAGCAATGGCGGCTCGCATAATGTACGCTATTGACGATTTGAGAAGGTTAAAAACAAAACATAACACGTAAATAAACTTTAAGTACTTTAACTAATTATGAATAATCACAACATCGGTAACAATTATTATGAATGACATCGCAACTTTTTCTTTCACATCGACATCCCCCCCCCCCTTCATTTTTCGCGATCGGCATTGCAATATTTTTTCTTCTTGCAAAGACATTTTTTTCTCTACAGTTTTTGTAATAAAATGATATAACTCACGATTTTCCGACGGTCACACGTGAACATAGATTTCCTTTCCCCACACTATCTTTAACGATTATGTTAACTTTTTTTTTTGGCATCACCTATAATCAAGTACAAAAAAGTTGGGCATGTAAATTTTTTATTCGGGCATCTATTTTTCCCTACCACATGCCCGACTGGGCATGTAATTTTTTTCAAATTTTTCTAGCCCTGCTAATTATTGTGTTTTCTCTTCTCTGCGACAATACGATTCACATTTTAGGGTTTTATTCGTGATTCAAAGAGTTAAAACGCAATTATACTTAGATCGTTCGCAAGTAAAACTTTAAGAAGTTATTTTTGCGGGTTATTTTACTGAAATCGGAAATTTAGTTTTAAAAAAAGTTGATTAATTTACACTACATTGTGAAATCTTGATTTTCACATAAAAAGGGCATAATCTTTAAGAGCTGGTAGGGGACTAAAGATGAATTCTAAACGAAATGAAATTTTAACCTTATATTCAGTGTGACAAAAGGCAACTTTTTAGACCTATCCAAAGAAAAAATTCCGAAAAAAAATTTTTTGGGTCTTTTTCACTCCACCCTACTGTATATTTTCTATCTTGCGCACACATCGTAATTTTAAAATATAATGTAAAATTATCCCACAAGTATGTATGCGGTATTCTTTAAAGAAGTCTTAAATAAATGCAGAGCCTGACTAATGCAGGGGCATGCGGGGCAATCGCCCTGCCCCCCCCCCCCCCCCATGAACATATATAAATTTATTTTTTCGTTAAAAGAGTGTCAAATGATAAAAAAATGGCCAAAAGTGACCAAAATTCTTTTTTTTTCAGTTTTTGCGGGTCTTCATCTCCGACCTTCTCTGTTTCCGTGCCCCGTGCCCCCTTAAGGCCTTATATTTATCTTTATATTCCTGTAACCCCACCCCACCCCCCCAAAAATTGCATTCTATAGTTTTTTTTAAGTTATCTTTCTTCTGCTATTATGTATATCGATATGAATTTTAGTTGGTACGAAATTTATCTACACATACAATAAGTATGAATTTTAGTTTTAGTCACTTCAGTATAATTTACAAAAAATTTTAAGATAGAAGGGGGGGGAGAGGCTCCTAATAATGTTTGCCCCAGGACCTCCCACTGTCTTAAGTCGGTCCCTAAATATATTTTTTTTTTTTTTTTTTTTTTTCTTTAATTGAACAGCATCAGATCGTGTGGGTCTGTTTTGACTGCTTTGTGTACGGAGAACATATTTAAGTGACACCAGGCTGGGCAGAGCAGACCTCTATATGATCCCCCCTCTCCCCTGCCCACATAAAAAAAGACGTTAAAACTTTTTAAAAGGACAGCTAGAACCGATGTTTTTACTCTGTTATTATCAATCCTTTTCTATCTTAAATGATATATACATAATGACAAGCACAAGTTGGGAAGTAAAAATTCAATATTATTAAAAGAAAGAAATGAAAAGAATAGCTTTCTTCTTTTCTTTCCTTCAGAACCAAATCTCCCCAAATTCGTCTCGCCTTTTATCTTGCTACATTCTTTTCTTTCACTTCACCCTTTCCCAATGCTGAAGCTTTTTCTTAAACTTCAAACGCAGCCCGCAACCTTGTTGGGACTGTGGATTTCGACTCTTTCATCAACAGACAATGACAACAGAACACGCACCCATTCCATTCATCCTCAGAAACGAAACAGCTCTCGTGCCTCACCGCTTCAAAAAAGATGCAAACATGACAAAATTTTTGAGGTACCTCAATTCTGAAAACTGAGGTATTGGGACAAATTGTCACGGTGTATGGGACAAATGAGGTACTTCATGTATGAGTTACCCAACACTAAATGTAATTAATAATGAAATCAAAAGTATAATGAATACTTAAAATATACTAAAATATTAATATAGTACAATAATAAAATGTTATATAATTTTTAAAATATTAAAAGCAGAGATCAAGTTAATAATCAGTAATGTATAATTAAATATTCATTATAAAGATGATATGTGTTTTTTTTAAATTATTCAGTGAAACTTGCCTCATAAAGGTACATTACTAATTCACATCAGTATCATAAAATAACGAAGCTTTATTTCAGTTTTAGCCAGACTCAATAACTGAAAAGGCTTGATTAATGTGTAAATATATTTGGTAAGATTGTGATTTTCAATGATATCAGCAATATCTTGATTTTTTCAGATATAAATAATTCTTTTTTCATGAAAAAACATGAATTAAATTAACCTTAACAAAAATACAAATTAAAAAATGCATGGAATTGATATAAAAATGAAAAAGTCAAATTTTGCACCTACATCTGAATTGAATGTTTCATTGTTTACATCCGTAAATTATGTGTGATTTTAGAGAGTTGCGGATTTAAAGGAGTCTATTGTACATTACATACTTGCCAACCTCCCGCTTTTCTTTAAACAAAGAAACCTACTTTCCACCAGAAGATGTATTAAATTAAATGTAAATGTTTTTTGCTTCAGTGCGGTAGTTAATCGAAATGTAGATCTTTTCATTTATTAAATAAATTTTCTAGTTTAAACTATGTTTTGTGAATTTAAAAAAAGCAGGAGGTTGGCAAGTATTTAAATAGAATAAAATACGGTACTACTAGGTTATCCCGTTGACCAAAAAATTATCGCCAACCTATAAAATTAAATTACAATAACAGGGTTGTTAAATACCCGGGTTTTTTCAGAAAAAACCCAACCCATTGTGTTTTTTCAGGGTTTTTGGGGTTTTATCAGGGTTTTTTCTGTTTTTTCAGGTTTTTGGGGGTTATGGGAGGTGGTTCAGAATGCTTGTAAAAAAAAAAAAGTACTTATTACTGAATTTAAAGTAGCTAACTGATTACAAATATATATAAATCAATGACAGTAATCAAAATTATGCTTTGCTTTTAGATAAATTGATTATTAGTAATAATTTATAAAGTATTTTTTATTATTACTAAATAATAGAATAAGCCAAGTAATTCTACATGTCTACATAATTAAATTAGGATTCTACGCATATATGGTATTTTGTTGAGTTTCTATTGTATAACATAGACCGGATTACACATCAAAGTACTTTTTTAATGAGAAAAAATTTGTTTCTGTTACTTACACATGCTACAGAGATTAACTAACAATTATTTCTTTTTAAAATTGTGATGGTACAATTAGGACATTTCTTTTCTTTGGGGTGGGGGGTGATGGTTATAAACTTTATGAGTGGTGTACTGATATTCAGAAATATATTACAATATATTAAATATATGTAATATAAATACATTATATATGTAATTTAAAGTTGAAATTTTGAAAAAACCCACTTGGGTTTTTTCAAGTGGGTTCTTTCTGAAAAAACCCACCCGGGTTTTTTGGGCTGGACAAAATCCTAACAACCCTGAATAGATTTTTAAAATAGGTTATAAACTTTATGAGTGGTGTACTGATATTAAGAAATATATTACAATATATTTTACAGAGTTTCCCCTAGAGGGTTTCAGGGGGGCGCGGCGCCCCTCCTGCCCTTTAGTTTGAAAAATAACGCCCCTCTTGCCCCTCATCCAAAAAATTAGCGCCCCTCTTGTTGCTCATTCAAAAAAATAGTGCCCTTCTTGCCCCACATTAGAAAAAATGCAGGTCTTCAGCGATGATACGGACACACTATGACGCGTAAATTATGCAAAAAGTCGGCGATGGAACACAAAAAAAATAGCTCTTACGCGTCGCACAAGACGCCTAATATCGTCAAAAAATCGCGAAGAAACTGCAAATTTCATTGAAAAATCGCGAAATAACGACTAGTTTCCGGCAAGATTCGCGAAAAAATGGCTAATTTCGTCACAAAATCCCGAAAAAACGACAGATTTTCTTAAAAAAAACGACAAATTTCGTCCAAAAATCATGATAAAACGGAAAATTTTGTCAAACGATTCGCGAAAAACTACAAATTTTGCAAAAGGATCACGAAAAAAATGACTGATTTCGTCAAAAAATTTGCAAAAAAAAAAAAAAGCCATGTTTCGTCCAAAACCCGCAATAAAATTGAAAATTTTGTGAAAAAATTCAAGAAAAACGACAAATTTTGCCGAAAATTCATGAAAATACGCAAAATTCGTCAAAATACCCCGAAAAAAAGGGCAGATTTCGTCAAAAGATCGCGAAAAAAATGCAAATTTCGTCAAAGGGCACAAAGAAAAGTTAATGCCAGGCGAATTTTATTTTCCAAATTTACGTTTTTGCGTGATAAAATTGGTGGTTTTTCGCTATCTTTTGACGAAATTTTCCATTTTTTGTGATCGTTTAATAAAATTTGCCATTTTTTCGCGATCTTTTCACGAAATTTGTCGTTTTTTCGCTATTTGTTTTTAACCAAAATCTTCCGTTTTTTTCGCGATTTTTTAACAAAATCTTCCGTTTTTTGCGATCTTGCAACAAAATCGGCCGTTTTTTTCGCGATTTTTTAACAATATTTGCTGCTTTTTTGCAGTTTTTACCTTTTTTTCATTTTATTGACGATATTTTGGGATTTTTTGACGAAATTTCTGATTTTTCATTATCTTTTTTAACCGCTAGATTCTGGATTCAACTCTATAAAAATGCCCTCAAAAATGTAAAAAGTGCCCTTTTCAAAATAGTAGCGCCCTGCCCCTTTTTAAACTTGGGGGAAACTCTGTATTTTATATGTAATATAAATACATTATATATGTAATTTAAAGTTGAAATTTTGAAAAAAAACACTTGGTTTTTTTCCTGGGTTTTTTCAAGTGGGATTTTTCAGAAAAAACCCACCCGGGTTTTTTGGGCTGGGCAAAATCATAACAACCCTGGCCAATAATGGATGATCGTGAATGTCACATTCAATGACATTACATACGATTCACGTGTTTAAAATGTCATTAAGTGATTTTTATTTCAACTTTTTATTTGTATTTTTATTAATATTCTACTAATTATTTCTTTTTTCGTTATTTAAAATAAAAATTATGTCAATATGTATAATTTGACTATTAGTTTGGCAATATGTATAATTTGGCTATTAGTTTGGCGATTTGTATAATTTGGTGAAATTGGTCGATGGGATAACAAAGTAGTACCTAAAATACAAATAAAAAAGTAAACATTAAAAAATATACTCTTTTTTTTTATATATATATGTATGCTGATGACAGATTTCTCTTTTAGTTTTTGCATGTGATTGCTGAAATCATGAATCTTCAGGGATACCAAGATGTTACCGGAGACATGTGTTACAATAAATGGATGGGATTAAGAAGGTTGTACATGGATGAGAAAACTGAAGAGATGTCCAACAAATTCAGATTGCGCATGGCTCAGAAATCTGGACAAACATCTAACGATTCAGAATTTAGAAGTAAATTCAAGTATTTTGATGCAATGGATTCTGTATTGGGGAAGAAGCCAGATATTGTGGGAATAAGAGGAGGTATTGATACCTCTGATCCTGATTCGATAGGTTTGTAAATTTATTGTTACGGATTAGTTGTTACTCTGATTAAGAATAAACCTTAAATTTTTATTTTGCTCTTTAACCATTTCAGTGGCAGCTCCAAGATAAGAGTTAGTGTGTATGATGGGGAGGGGGGGGGGAGGAACTGTTTTCCTGTGGGTCATTCCATGTCAGATTTGTAGAATTTCTAATGCTGATTCCAAAACTATCAATTATATTGAAATTGATTGCCTTCATTCACGGTTTGTGGGTTATGAGCTCTTGCATACTCTCCAAAGATGGTCAATTTGCCACCACTTTGAATAGCACATGTGACAACATAAAAGTCCATAACTTCTTTCTCTTGAGCTTTTGGCACAGATGTCCTATGTACGCCACATTGGCAAGATTTTTTTTTTTCTGGTGCCAGTTTGGCAAAATCTCTGTTATCAAATATTAGTTAAATATATATCTTTTAATTATTTTAAAAAGGAAATAATAATAAACTACAAAAGTTTAATTAATAACTATGAAACAAAGCAATTTATGTCAATTTATAAAAGGAAATATAAAGTAAATAAACAGTTTATTGATAAATAGACAACCAGGGTTGGGTTTCTGACGTCAGAAACTGGTTTTTGACATGACAACCGTCAAAAACTGGTTTAAACGGTCGAAAACTGGTTTAAACCGTCAAAAACTGGCTTAAACCGTCAAAAACGTGTAAAGCGCTTTAAGCATTTTAAGAACAAGAGAGAAACATTGAGTAATTTTTTATTTAAAATGAATTATACTGTAATTTAATAATTACAAAAAATTAAATTACTTTATTGCAATAAAACATTGTTTTTTAGAATGTTCAAACAGAAGAAAATGATTTTGTACAGTTAATAATCTGGATACCCCACAGCATCCTATAGCACTTAACCAATTTAGCACATTTATTTACACCCAAATGGTTTATGAGTTTAGAGTGTATGAAGCCAAAGTTACAAAATACTCTCTCAATTGGTGCTGAGCTAGTAGGGCCTGATAGCAGAAGCATTGGTAGTTGAGCAAGTTGGAGGCAGGCCAAATTTTCAAATTTATGACAATTTTTTTCTTTTTTTTTCCAGAAATGATAATATACAATACAGTAAGTGAATTTTTAATATTACATCTAATATTGTATATTTGTGACAGATGTTTAATGTGAAATTTTACAGATCAGTGTAGTATTTGAGGTTTCTGACAAGGTTTTTGACAAGAGGTTTCAGCCATGACGGTTTTAACCGGATAAAACCGTACACTGTCAAAAACTTGCCAACCCTGTAGACAACAGTGACCGGGTTATTATATGAGGCAAAAAATCACCATTTTGTTGCACTTGTGTAAATGTGGTGTTTATATGACATCTAAGCCGAGCTTTCAAAATTTTGTTTTGTTCAAAATAAAGTAATTTTTTATTTAAACAGATTTTTGTGAAGCTCATTTCATAAAAATTCTACAAACTCACTGAAATTTATCGAAATTGTTGTTGGTGGGTGTCATTTTTGGAAAAATCTGGGTGATTTGACATGGAATGACGGAATGACCCCTATCTCTGTTGTCAGGGAAGTGGTTAAATTGTCTAACTTAAGAACTAGAATAGAACAGGATTATAACACAAACCTAAAAAAAGAGATTGTGTGGTAAATAGAATTTTGAATTATATAAATCTCATTTCACATGCCTTAAAAATGAATATTGTAATTAGGGCTTAGATGCAGTATCTTCCCGCGAGCCGCCATCTTGTTTCCCTGTTATTTCTCATGCATTATTATTTTACCTAAAACTACAAAATGCAACTGAAATGTTTAAAAAATGTTATGAAATTAAACAAGACAATTTACAAAAAATGTTATCTGGCGACTCTAGTTCCAATCATATTGGTCAATACTAATTACGGAATAGATGCAGTATCTTCCGCGAATAAAGTAAATTGTCTTGTTTAATTTCATATCATTTTTTAAACATTTCAGTTGCATTTTGTAGTTTTAGGTAAAATAATAATGTATGAGAAATAACAGGGAAACAAAATGGCAGCTCGCAGGAAGATACTGCATCTAAGCCCTGTATCTTAAGTTTTAATATTTTGTTTGATTTATTATCACCATTTATGCTAAAATACAAACATTTATTTTTGTAGGATGTTCATTACTAAAATTTTCATGATCTTCATTGAATTGTTGGATATTTTGAATTATAGTCACTATAATCTGCAGTTTTTTGTAATCCCTGTAACTTAACAAAAGAAAATATTGTGAATTTAGTCATCTGATTCTGGAAAATATTTCAGACTTCAATATTATAACATATAAGGATAAAAATTCAAGATTGTGTGGTGATCACGATTTTTGTATCAAATACATTTATATATTAATCAAGCTTTTTGATTATTAAAACTAGCCAAACATGAAATAAAACTTCCTTACTTTATATTTTTATGTGAATCAATAGGATACTTTTATGAATAGCAGCAATTTTTCAAAAAGGGTTCAAGAATTTTTCTATTCTAAAATAAAGGTACACTTTTTTCAAAAAGGGAACACTGTTTTAAGATATAATACATATTTTTCAAAAAAGAACACTATTTTATTATTATTATTATTATTATTATTTATTTTTTTTAATAAAGGTACATATTTTTCAAAAAGAGCATGCTTGTACCGGATTTACCAAAAATATTTTGAACTGGTTTGTTTAGAATTCCTTATAATTTGCAATATTTTCCTGGGATTATTTGAATTGCCAAAGGGTGCAAAAAAGATATAAAAAGGGCTGCTAAGCATTGCGCTCTACTAAAATGATTTACAGTCAACACTTATAAGTAAAATTTTATTAAATAATAATAATAGCAGTCTCTCATCTTTATTATACATATTTAATAATACATTATTAATTATTTACTTGATGTTTACTTATAATTATTTAATTATTTTAAAATTTATTTTAGTATTTTACTATATTGCATGTATGCATTATTGCATTCAAACTACTATTTAAAAATTGTAAATGCAACAATGTCCAGAAATCTGCAAAATTTAAAAATTCACACAACCACTGGTCTCAAGCTCTGCAGATTTGAGAAAGTCTACTGTACATTTACATACATTTTTAAATTGCCTTTATTCTACAATTAAACATTAATTTTTTTTTTTTTTTTTTTTTTTTTTTTTAAAGAATAGTATATTTCTAGAGGTGCAGAATATGTCTGACCTGGCGATCTAGGATCGGGTGGAAATTTGGCCATCTAGGGAAATTTTGCACAAAACTACACAACTGATTTTGATTTTAACAATGAATTACATATTAACTCAAGATAGAAAAATTTCACTATAATTAGAAAGACCCATATGGTGACCTTTACAAAATTGATCTTAAAATAATATATAGTCTCGCAGATATACTGTGAAAGTTTAGGGAAAAAAAACAAAAATCTATACCTACGGTACCGTAAAATGGGGTGAATCAGAACACTTTTTAGCTTTAACATTAAAAAAAGCCACAACTGATTTTTTAATTATTTTTTTTTTACTAGAAACTTCTGTTTTGTTTTGTTCTTTACTTTTTAAGCAAAATCGAGACATTTGTTACTGTTTATGTGTTTATGTATGTATATTTTATTTTTTTAATCCGAACAAGTGTTATAATCTTTTTATTTTGATTCAAACTTTAATAGGGTTAATAAAAATAGGTAATAATGATGAGGGAGGAATAGGAACACATAGTTACTATCAAATCAAGCCTTTATTTTATATACAAGTAAAGATATGGCTTTTTAAAAATTAGAAAAAAAGCTTTGAACTCAAGAAAAATTAAAATTTATTCTAAGAAATTGTATTTGAATTGCAGAAGTTATAATTTAGAATTAAATTCAGCCTTGCTCTGTGTTATCCTTTAATAGTTGTCATTGGGTAAGCGAATCTATTGAGTAGCCCCAATTGCTGCATGTATTAATACGATCTACTAGTACCGTCCAGTGTGATGTTGTAGATGTCAGATAATAATTCCGTGAAATTTTTCTTAGTAATTTGACATTATTAAAATCTTTTATTGTCTGTTCCATGTCTGTTTGATTGGGCGTTGACTTTTTAGTTTAACTAAGTAATTTCTTGGCATGTTTAAACTCTTCACATAATCAGAACAAACAAAATATTGATACAATATATATTCATACATATTGTATCAATATATTTTTTCAGTTATTAGATGAAATGATCTCTGTATAGAAAAATAAATAATGAGAGAAAACATGTTCAAATTCACCCTGTAAATCTTAAACCTCTGATGTGACAAGCTATTTTCACTTTTTCATTATGTAATTTAGAAATAAGTAGAATTTAATACAGCATATCGTTTACAGGTCTATTATTAATTAAAATTCTCTACCCTTAGTTTTAGAATATGAAATATAGTGCAGTTACATACAAAGTTTTGAAGACGTTGAAAATATGAGGCTTTTGAGGATCCACATGCAGTTTTTTTGTGTACCACAATAATGGTGCTAACATGACAAAATTGAATTTCCTAACTCTTAATGCTATTATCTTCTTTTAAAAAAATTGGCAACTAAAAATATCATCACATATATTTATAATGCATTTATTTGGGAAGTTTCACTCCTATTCACCCCGCTGTTCCTATTCACCCCATTTTACGGTAATACAGAGTTTAGGTAAGCCTATAATCTGTTGCAAAAAGTTTGGGAAAATTTTTATATGGATTGGACGAAATGTTGGGTATAGAAACATTTTCTACACCCCTGTATATTTCTAGGCTTACTAAAATATTATAAAATTTGTGAAAAAGAATTTGCCTATGGTGGAATCTTGTCTTAAACTGAAAAATGTAAAGTTCACTCGAGTCAAACTTTTAGCTGTTATACTGGGCTGGGCTCAGGCTGAACTTTAAACTTTCGTAGCGTGGCAAGTTGGGCTTGGGCTGAATGCTTAAATTTTATACTGGGTCGGGTCCAGACCTGAAAATTTCTAATTCATATGGAATAATTTTTTAGTACTTCATATTTTTTTTTTATTAACAAATATTTTATGATTTTTAGTACATAATGTCTTGTAAACAATGTCAATATTATGTAATGGACTGTAATTGTTTATATATATTTTCATTGTCTTTTAGAAAATTTTAAGCGGACCATGTTAGCAACAGAGGCTGCTAAACGTGCCAGAAGGTCTGCTGCACGGGAAGCAGCTGATTTAGCTGATTCAGAAGATGATGAACTTAGTACTAAGTTGCCCTATCGATACCGTGCATTCTTAAAAAGAATTGATAAGAAAGAGGAAAAAGCACAGATACGCCATGAAGAGCTACAGGCACTCAGAAGAGAAAGCCGCGATATACTTAGGAATATAGTAAATAATAAAGGTACATAAAGTTTTTACATTAACAATTTTGATTTATTTTGGATATATTTTTAACAAAGTTTGCAATTCAATGTGAGATTTATATCCAGAATTTTTCATTAATTTTCAGACTTTCCTTTTTCTACTAATTTAATGAAATCAGCTTGTTTTTTATAATTAAAGATGAAATTTTTTTAATATTTCTTTTTCACTGAATTTCTACTATGCTAGAATGATAGAAATTATGTTCAATACTTCTTTCTGATGACAAAACATTTTATAACTTGCCATAGGTGATAAATCACCAAATATTCATTATTTTTATAATTGTATATGAATTATATCATTGGAATTCATTATGTGCAGTCAGGGGTTGACTTATGTAGGGCCAAGCAGGGCAATTGCCCTAGACCCCCGTAATTAGTGGCCCCCATGACACATCAGAATTTAATAAAAAAAAATACTGCCCAGTTAAACTGATGGCATTGAGCTCACAGGCTACAAATACTAATTGTACATTAAAGCCTTATATTTTCAAGGGTTAATTCCGTTCGAAAAAAAATTAAGAAGGGGAAACAGCTCTCCCCTTTCCTCTTTTTTTATACTTAATCATTGAACCTCCTATACTATCAAAGACATGCTTTATCATATAAAAAATCTATATCCAAAATTCAGAGCAAATGAGATAATTCTTAATAAAAACCCATTTAGCATTTATATAATTTAAAAGGAGTTATCCCCCTCTTTTATACTTAACCATTAAACTTCCAAAACTATTCAGAGATTTGAACGAAATCTGAAAATTCTGCTTGAAAAACCCATTTATATAATTTAAGGGGGGGGGGCATTAGAACCCCTGTTCCCCCTGTTTATACTTATTCAATGAACACCTAATAACAGTCACAGAATCGCCTCATCAGAATGATCCTAATCTAAATTTTGAACGAAAACTTAATTCTGCATGAAAATCCCATTTATATCAACTAAGGGGAGGGGCATGAGCCCCCCGTTCCCCCTCTTATACATATCGAATGAACTCCAAAAACTAATCAGGGAAGTGCCTTGTCAGGATATACCTACATACAAAATTTCAAGTGGATTGGATATTTTTATCACGAGTTATCGTGTTATGCACGAACGCACGTACATACAGAACGGACGGGCACATAAGCTCTCAGGCTATGATAGCCTGTGAGCTAAAAAGTGTCAAATGGTTAAAATTAGCCAAAAGTAACCAATATATATGTTTAAATTTAAACATTTAGGAAGATAGTGCGGTGCTCCTTCCCCTCTTTGCTTCCAGTACCTCAGCCATTTATGCAAAAAGCAAACTACATCATTAGAGAACTAATGATTAAAGTTTTACTATAACAACTTAATATTCTATTGTTTAAAAAAAAAATTCTTTTTTAAAGTTTTCCATATAACGTTACAAGTTAAAATCACTAATTATGAGCAATATGGGACATTTTCTTTTAGACATCTTATAATGTACTTCTGTCAACCAATCTATCATGTTTTTTTTTTTTTTTTTTTTTTTTTTTTCCAATCATTCTACTAATATTTTTTCTTAAAGTTGTCACTATCTTTTTTGTGATATTCTGTATATAGATGTGAACTATTCTGGGTAAAAAATTTATACATATGTGCAATACATATGAAGTTTAATATTAACTATTTCTATATTATTCACAAAAATACCTTATAGATAGATATAAGAGAGCCCCCCCTAAATGTTACTTTCCCTGAGCCTTCCCTCATAACCTTAGCTCGGTTCTGTAGTGTAGTGTTACAAAAAACCAGAGAATGTATTCTAAAATAAATATCATCATGCCTCAACTATGCGATATAGTTTTATTTCAGAAATGGAGGGTATACAGAGCTTTTAAAAAAAATCCAGAAGGTATATAGCATATACTTTCCATTATACCCCTGATTATGTGCAAAATTACAATTGCCAAACTTTGCCAACTAGCTGTAAAATTGTTGTAACCAAATATTTTAAACATTAAAAAGTACACTTGGTACTTAGAAGTCTAAATTTTTTATGTCCATTAAACAGCTGACTATTATTTACTTATGTACAAAACATAACACACGATTTTTGAAAAACTGTCTTTAAATTAACTGGGTTAAAAGGGATAAATTTATTACTATTATTTTTACAAAAAAAAGAATGGTCTTATCCTCAACTTCCAGTGAGAGGAAAAATTAGATGTATAGAGAATGTATACATATTGATAATAATTAAGTATATGTCAACAACGCCTTTCTCATCCCCCCTCCTCCAAAATAAAAAAAAAAAAAAAAAAAAAAAAAGATAAATTCATCTAATTATAGATTTCAATTCTATGGTGTATTATCGCAAATTGCAGCAATTTAATTTCATACTCAGTCAACAAGTCATTAAAGAAAAAATTGGATAATATATTTATTATTAATTACTGTAAATATACTAAGTAATTCTTGTTATGTGATTTATTTTCATTGTATGTTTTTTGGCTTTTTTTTACATGCAGTTTTAAACTAGATAAGACCGTGTTATATGAATAACATTTAATACATGTTTTATGACAGGAGTGTAAAATGGTAGGTACTAGGAGGCAGACTTTCACCACTAAATTTTATAAGTTTTCTACACTTAAATTTTATTAGCATTCTTGCAAGAAATTAAGAAGATGTAGAATAACTATTAAAATTTAGTGGTGAGAGACTGCCCGCTGGCACCTGTTTTTTTACACCCCTGGTTTGTGATATATTAGTTTTTTCTGTGCCTGCTTTCTAATTGTGTTACGTATGAATTTGCATTCATACATAACACAAACATGACTGTTAAAAAAATATTACATTGCAGAAAATTTTTGTTGTTAATTTGGCTTGTCACAGAAAGCTTTAAAAAATTCTGCCCCAGGGAAACCCAGTAGCAGAAAATTCTCCAAGTATCTGCAATAGATACTCCATAGCCAGAAAACAATCTGCCGCTGTAATATTTTACAATTGAAGCATTAATTTATCAAACAATCACTTACCTGTAATGTCTTTATGCATTTTATTCATTTTTATTAATAATAATCTGAAGTAATAAAGAGCTAAACATAGTATAAAGATAAAGCTTCGATGGAAAAAGAATCTTCAAAATGGAAAAGAAAATATGTGATGCTCGTCTCCTGTCTTGAACTTTATTCTAACCAGGAGTATAGACAATAATAAGTTATACAAATTAGCATATTGTATAAATTTTTTTTTTAGAAATATCATGCAGTTACAATCAGAAAATTAGACATGATTTAAAAAAAAAAAAAAAAGGAATGCCTATAAAAAAATGCTTTTTAAAAAACCTATTTTTACTTTTATTCTTAAGAGGTGGTCTACCATTACAGACCAGCATATTTAGATAGGATGTAAAACTGTCTGCAAATTCAAATAATTTCTTTAAAATTTTCTAGAAAAAAAACCCGCCTGAGTCCTATGTCGCTGCTAACAACAAAAATGAAAAGTTATATGTGAGTAGAGAGCCACTAAGCTTTATTTAAAAAGAGATCAACATTTAAATTTATTTTTTAACACAAAATTTATTTTTAATTTGCTAAATTAATCTGCAAAACCCAAAATAATCTCCAGCACCGGCTTTGGCTACAAGCCCTGACAGGAGGGGGAAAAAAATTTACTTGTCATTCCAGCATAAGCACCCCACTTCTATATGTTTAAGTTTAAAAGTCGTATGCACCACAGCGCTTCTTCCAAAAAATACTGGACCATGGTACATCATTGCAAATAATTTCTAATTTTTTTTTTTTTTTTTTTTTTTCATTTTTAAAAATAGCCTGCAGACAATCTCAAAAGTCTGTTACTTGTGTCGCACTGATTCTCTGCTCGGCATCTTGATAATTAAAAAAAAAAATTGTATTTAAAAAATTATATGTGTATATATATGAAAACTGTTTGCAAACATTGAAAATTTTCTGTGAACGGCATTCACGTGTTCGTCTGTGTTATCTGACTCTGTAGACCGGAGGGTGGTAGCACAGGCAGTCACCTCATCAAGTTCACAAGTTCAAAATCTTGGATTAGTTAAGTTTTGATTCACATATTAAAATGCAATCGGTCTGCCAAGTCATGTCTTGATAGAAAATACTAAAAGCCCCATTTTAGCCATTGCCTCATAGGTTTATCATTGTGCTTTCCTACACAGGATAATATGAAAACATGGAGGATTGGGAACTGAAAAGGCATAATGGTGAACCTACGAGTCAACTGCTATAATCAAATTTTTTAAGTGTTTTCCACCAAGATACGACTTGGCAGACAGATTGGGTTTTAATATGCTAATCGAGATTTAACTAATCCTAGATTTTCTTCCATGTACTCGAAGTGATTGTCTGTGTTTCCACTTCCCAGTCTAGTATATTATTGTTCATTTACAAATGAACTTTCTGTTTGAAAAGGCACTTCTATAAAGGGATCTATGTAAATACACTAGACTCTCTCAAATCCGCACAGCTTTGGGACCAGAGGTTTTGCAGATTTTTGGTCATTGCTTTGTTTACATTTTTTAAACGGTAATTTGAGTGCAATTTATAGTGCAATCGGAACTATAATGCTTGCTTACAATATAATAAAATATTAAAATAAGTAATAAACAAAAATGATAAAAATTTAGATAATTTTTTAAATGATTAAAGTATTAATAGAGGTCAAGTTAATAATCAATAGTGTATGATTAAATATTCATTATAAAGATTAAATATATTTTACCTAAATTATTCAATGAAACTTGCCTCATAAAGATACATTACTAATTCACATCAAAATCATAAAATAAGGATTTTTTTTTTTTTTTCATGTTTAGCCAGCCTTAATAACAAAAAAATCTTGGTTAATGCATAAATATATTTGGTAAGAAGATTGTGATTACCAGTAATATCAGAAATATCTTGAATTTTTTTCCAAAAAAAATGTATTCTTCCTTCATGAAAAAAACATGAATATTGTATGATTAAGAAAATTACCAAGTAAAAAATGTATGGAATTGATACAAAACTAAAAAAAATCAAAATTTGCCCCTATATCCAAACTGAAAGTTTCATTTTTTACATCCATAAAATATGTGCAGATTTTAGAGAGTTGCGGGTTTCTGGTTTGCAGATTTGAGGGAGTCTACTGTACTTCAATAACATACCCCAAATAGCAGTGCCATCTATCAATGTTAGCTGACTTCTATTTTTGAGGGACATGCAAGAGATTTAGTATTAAGGGGGTAGTGGTTTAACACATTAAGTCGTTATTTAAGATGCTTTTACTTAAAGGCAGCCTTATGCTTAAGAATGAATTTTGATGCAGATTTCAGGAAATTAATTAAATTTTATTTTAGACTTAACTATGATTAGAAAAAGTTATTAGCTGCTTTTGAAAGTAAATTTCTTAATTTTTAGTTACAGTCATATTAGATATTTTCTTCCTGGCATAACTGACTTATTTATTTATTTTTTAAAAACTATCTTTAAAAATAAGATATGAAGAAGGACTTATTAATGTCTGTCTCTGTCATATGAGTGAAAAGTGCTTTGTAAATTTGATATTTTTTGAACAGTTTTTACATTTATTGGGTTTTAATTCGCTATGGTCAATAGGTAATTTATGTAAAAGGAGTTAAAATGTTCCATGAAAAAATTTCCAATTGCCAATTCAGATATTAAAGTACATCAGCTGTTCCATGCAATATATATATACCAGTAAATAGTAATTTTCCCACATGAGTGTGAATGTGTGTAAACCAGGACATGAACCTTTAATTGACAATTCTTTACTATTCAAGCCAGTGGTTTTTATTGCGTGGCATACACCCTGCCGGGACAATTCCAAATTTGTTATTGACTCGTTCACTGTCGGTTTTATGAAAGTTGTGTACTAAAAGTAAATAAAAAAAAAAATTGGTTATCGGACTTAGTCATCCAGATAGCTCACATGATAAAGCATTGGCAATTAAAGCCAAGTCTGGATATATTACCGTATTTTCGGGTGTATAGTCCGCGGCTTATACAAGAAAAAAACCTCCCAAAAAGCCGCTGCGGGTTATACAAAGATTTTTTTAAATTGGAAATCGTGATATTTTTTCTACAATTTTTAAACCTTAAAAAATTTGAAAAAAACATCGAAATTTTTAAATTTTTTTCGCTATGCCTTGAAATTTAGAGAGTACCCCCATGTTTGTAAAGGCTTTTTTTACTGCTTAAATACAGTTATTTCTGGATTTGGAAGAACTGTCGCAACTATCGCCAAGTATTGCACTGATAGATGTATAATAGCCATTGTGTTTGTAGAGTACAAAATCCAAAATCCGGAACCCTTCCAATCTCGACAATTCTGAATTTAAGATCATTTTTAGTTTATTTTTCAAAAAAAATAATCTACCGACCCTGCTGCAAAGAACAAAAAAAAGTGTGTGATTTCTATCATTTCAAAACGATTACGAGGAATCGTTCCTTTAGAGTCGTTTCATTTGGAAAGGAGTTCAAGGAATCGAACTTTTCCGGAATTGTTTCATTTCAGATATAGTTCGAGGAATCGTTCCTTTTTGGAGTTAGTACCTTACCCTGTTGCAAAGAATAAAAAAAAGTGCGTAATTTATGTCATTTCGGAACGATTCAGAGCAGTCAGTCTTTTTCGAAACGATTCCGAGGAATCGTTCCTTTACAGAGTCGTTTAATTTCGGAAGGAGTTCTAGGAATCGAACTTTTCCGGAGTCGTTTCATTTCAGATATAGTCTGAGGAATCGTTCCTTTTCGGATCAATTCCAAGGATTCGATCCTTTTGGGAACCAATGACCTAAGATACGTATACATTTTATGTCCGAAATTTTGAACTTATCACCGATTTTTTTTTTTTCATTTTCGGAAATTTTTTTTAAAAATATCACGCTTCTTTGAAAAAAATGCGTGTAAACGCCGCGGCGTTTCTTCCGAAAATTACGGTACTGATAATTTTTATTTTTTAGCCCAATTACTGTAGATATTATGCATCACGAAAAAATTTGGTAAATTTGTGTTAAAAATTATGACTAGTGGCTTCTAACTTTGAACCCTGGTCGAAATATACGTTCGTAAATGGTGTATAGCCCGCGGACTATACACCGATACATCTCCGCGGGTTATACACGAACTTTTTTTACTGCACTGCTCGATTTAGGGGTGCGGGTTATACACAGGGTGCGGGCTATACACCCGAAAATACGGTATCCTGGTCTGGATACATTTTTGTTCAGATAGGAAAAATGCTAGAACTTATTTGATTTATTTACCAATGAGATGGCTGTATTTAAAAATTAATTTTTGTCAACACTTTATACAGTAGACTCCCTCAAATCCACAACTTTAAATTCTGCAACTCTCTAAAATGCACACATGAATTACAGAGGTAAACAATGAAACTTTCAATTAGATATAGGGATAAAATTTGACTTTTATATGTCTATACTAATATGTAATTTTTGTTTTGTTAATATTACTGAATTCATGCTTTTTCATGAAGGAAAAATAAATTCATTTCTAAAAAAAAAAAAAAAAAAAAATCAAGATATTGCTGATATCACTGGTAATTACAATTATTTTGCCATATCATCTATATAATAAAAGGCTAGTCATGTGACTTGTCAACAATTCTGGGTTGACTGCTTCACTTTTTACATGTCGAATACTGTTATGTTAGCCGGGCATAGGTGATCCATCGCCAAATAATATTCTACTATCCTCATTCCGTTTAAATAAAAATCTATCAACTATCTAATTTGAAATATATTTTTTAAATGCATTTAAAATACACGTCTTTGAGTCATTTCATTTAAAATATGATAAATATTTTAATAAATTCTCTAATTCTTACCCCATGTATGGCAAATATAATCTTTTTTTAGATATTAGTAGCAGTTGAATTCTTTAAATTGTAAATTTACAAATAAAAGAAATTTTTAAGAGTGTTGAAATGTTAAAATATTAAAATTTTAAGCTCAAACTTCATAATACTTATTTTTTAACTAAAATGAACAAATTAATTTTGTGACGAAATTAGCCATTTTTTTTTTTCGCGAATCTTGCCGGAAAATAGCCATGTAGCAGAAAATTATGGTTGCGTCTGTGACAGCAATACAGTATGATGAAAATTGTCTGCAGGAGTAGCATGTTACAATTTTCTTATGTACATTATAAATATGGTTCTTACTGATTAATATTATAAAAATACAATCATATTTTAAGTATAACCTACATAAGTAAATAGCAAAAAGGTGTAGCAACAAAATCAGGTTTTGGAGCAGCAAAAAAAGAATTATGCAGCAGCAAAATCAGTTTTGGAACAGAAAAATACTTGCCGTCTTTTCGCGATCTTTTGACGAAATTTACCATTTGTTTTATGATCTTGCCCTTTTTATGCAATTTTTGACACAATGTGTCCTTTTTTCACTATCTTTTAAAAAACTTGCCACTTTTTTCATGATGAAACTTGATTCTTTTGATGAAACTTGCTGCTGTTATGCGATCTTTTGATGAAATTTGTCATTTTTTTTGCGATCTTTTGACAAAGAGAATGCATAACAACAAAAAAATATTTAAAATGCTGCATTAGCATAGATACTTGATTTCTGTATCAGGATATATAGATTTGGTGAAGGAAAGCAAGTACGTAAAATTATGAATAAACATAACATGCTGCAATGCTTAGCATACATTTAAGGGAGACCAAACTCATCGCCAGAGGGGGCTAGTATTTATATATTAATGAAACTTTTTTGGATATTAAGTCTGACCAAACCTGAAATAAAACTTCCTTTAGTTTATGATTTTGATGTGAATTAGTAGTGTGTACCTACATCAGGCAAGTTTCATTGAATAATTTAAGAAAATACATCCAATCTTTATAATGAACAATTAATTATACATTATTGGTTTTTATTTAACCTTTGTTTTTAATATTTTAAAAATTACCTTAATTTTTATTTTAATATTTTTCTTTATTGTAAGTATTTATTATGATTTTGATTACATTATTAATTTTAAAAAAATTACTGCTGGAAAAATGTAAATAGACCAATGACCAGAATTTTTTGCAGAATTTTAAAACTCACACAACCTCTGGTCTGAAGCTGTGCAAATTTGAAAGAGTCTACTGTATTTCTCAATTGAAATAAGTTTTTGTAATTTTTAGTTTAAAATGTCTTACAGTAATATCAGCCTATTATGTAAATGATATTGCATTTTTATTCTTTTATTTTCTTCCAGAGAGTGCGTGTTCAACTCCTCACCAGGCAGTATTAGGCATTGCAGAAGATTTGAGGATAATAGATGCATATCATCGTCTAATTGTCGACGCGATCCCAAATATTCACGGAGAAGAAAGACCAGATGTAAACAATGCAGTAGATGAACAATTTGAAGGTATGCTTGAAGAGTTCGGCTACATTGCCCCCAATTTAATGCTAAATGAAGAAATGGTTATTGATGTTGACAATGCTGCAGCTGAGGTGCGTGATGTTTTAGATGATCTGTCAGATGGAGATATGGATGTCCGGACATGCCTGCTGAAACAGTTCCGTTTGAGAAAAACAGACAGGAGAAATAATAAACAAAGGCGTCACGAAGAGTCTCAGGCACTTATAAGGGAATGTTCAGAACTATTTCAACAAATTCAACTTATAAATAAAAGTGCATAAAACATTTTTTTGTAAAATGTAACGTATTTAAAGGGATTTCTTCAAAAAAGTAATTGTATGATGCCACAGTTCTGAATAAAGTTTTATTTTTGCTGAAGTCTTTTCAAAAGTATCTTAAAATAATAAAAGTAAAAAAAACTTATCAAACTTAATTCCCTTCAAAAAAAAAAAAAAAAAAAAAAAAATCTGAAAATATAACAAAAGTGTTGTATACTTGTCAATTTTTACACTTCAAAGTGTAAAATATGCACTTTTTGACTATTTTTTTACACCTTTACATTTTAAGATAGCTATTTTTACACTTTTTTGGAAAGTTTCTTTGAAGTTTTATTTTTATTCCCTTAAATTAGGAATTACTTCCTAATTGCTTTTAATAAGTAAGTGGTGAACAGAAGAAATATACCGTCGACACTGGTTATAGCATACTTGGGAAATAACATACTCGGATGCTTGGTCTGAAATGAAATCCTATATAATTTAATGACTACAACTCCTGCTATGATGGATTATGCAGAAACAATAATCTGTTTATAATGTACTTTTTTAGACTTGACAAAAAGTTGAATTTGTATGCCGACCTTGCATTTCTGGTTTAGAAATCGGTAAACACTTTTGTAATTTTATCACAGTGTATTCTAAATCCCTTTCTAATGAAGAGCTATAATGTGTGTATGTATGATATGTAATTTTTATCTGTTAGGCTAAAAAAGTATGTCTATAATAGAACATTTAATAGATGTATGTTTGCTATACCCATTTTACTACACACAGATGTAAATGGGTGTGTGAGATAAAACAGGTATATAAAATTTTAATAATGAAAACTGCATAAATAGATTTACCAGAGAATAAATAATCAAGCAATATGGAAAACAAAGTTATATAGCTCTTTTAAAATGCCTTTTTTTTTTAAATATGAAATTTAAGTTACTAAATAAATAAGAAATTTACAATGAATCAAACTTAGGAATAAATGAAAACATTTTTTGCCTCCATATTTTTTCAACTCACATTCACATTCTTCTACATTATTACTGTTAAAAATCTGTTTATTAAAAACATAACAGCTCAGATTTTTAAATATTGGTTCATTTAATGTTTCTATTACCTGCTTTTTCCCAATATGTAATCTGGAAACATACATTATTACTCTTTTCAGCATTCATGCAGATTTTCAGAAAAACTTCCAATAAATTTATTATAAAATATATAAGATAAAATTAATATAATCAGTTAAATAACATTATGTTTCACTCGTATAAAATATATCTAATTTGTAACAAAAGTTTGATTTATTATAAAGACAAACAAAATACTTTTTGTTACAAATTAGATGTATTTTAATTGATTAGAGTAAAATGATAATTAAGTCATATCCAAAGGTGAGGAAACGCACCATTTTACTCGCCAATGGCGAGTGAATTTTCTGTTTGCAGTGTCAGAAAAAGTAATTTTTAGGTAATCCTGGAAAATTTCAAACTATAGAAATGTGCCATAACTTTTTTACTGGTTAGCTTATATTTTGCAACTTTCTAAATTACACGATATGAAGTTCTATTCTATATTGATCTTTCCTCTCTTATACAGAGTGATTCAAAAAAAGTTGACAAAATGATATGACAAATCAAGCATACAAATAAAAAATCACGTAGGAACATATGGTCGCAAACTACTTATATAGTCCATGGGCGCAAGTTTTCTGTCCACAGGATGGAAAAATCTCCGATGACAAAAAATTATTGCGAAAAATGACACGTTTTTTGCCAAAAGATTGCACAAAAAAGACATGATTTTTCCTCAAAAGATTATGAATAAAATGTGATTTTTGTCAAATAATCGCAGAAAAAAGCATTATTTCTGTCAAAAGATCACAAAAAAAGCCCTATTTCATACAAAAGATCGCAATATGCTTCAGTTTTCTGAAATTTATTATCCTCAACCCAAATTGAGTTAGGATGAAACACCCTGTATTTGTGACTCAATAAGTGGTTTGTGGCCCTATGTTTCTATATAATTTTTATCATTGTCGCATGCCTGATTTATTGTATCATTTTTTCAATGTTTTTTTGAATCAGCCTGTATATACTTCTTAATTTTATGTATTAAAAAAATGAAACTGCATTGTAGTAATAAAAATTAGCTATTTTTGCAATGACATAAATTTTTTCATAAGAATTTTAAATTGTACATTTTGCTGGCTGGTAAGATTTTCTGAAAATTCCCTGCCTCAGGGCTCCCAAGTGGTCCCCCTTTCCCCCCAAAAGTCCCCTTTTTAGAAAAAGGTCCCCTTTTTTGTATTTTGGTCCCCCAAGTCCTCTTTTCTGTGTCTGAAAAAAATTGCCACAAAATAAAAATAAAAACTCATAAAATCACTAAAAGCTTAAAAATCTAAGAAAATAAAATTTTTTAAAGTGGGCATAAAAAAAAGCATTATAATGGGTATAAAAAAGCATTGTAATTGAAATTCTTTCATGAATCTAAATGTTAAAAAATCACAACAGAATACAGGCAAATTTTAAGAATCTCATTAAAATTCTTAAAAAATTAAAATTTGCAGAACACAAAAGTTACCATATTAAACTACTGCTTGACCAGTCTTCAATAACGGGCCTTGACATGCTTCAACCCCCCCCCCCCCCTCACCTAAAAAAAAGGTGAAGGTTTTGAATGGAAAGAATCATTGAATTGTGTGGAAATAGACGGTTAAAACTAAGAAAAATTAATTTAAGTCCACAACTCTGAATCATATTAAAGAAAATGGTTGGAGTAAAATGCCTTTTCACATTTTTTTTTTACTTTTTTTTATTTTTACAAAAAGAAATATTGAATACATGAAATAATTTTGACTTACAGTTTTGATGGATTTATACATTTTAGAAGATCCTGAACACAATTTTAGAGGTTTTTAGAAAATGTCTGTTAGAAAGCATTGTATCTCAAGAAGTAATGCACAGATAATGCACAAAACTTTAGATTCACTTAGACCTTGATATAAACTAGAGCTGATTAGTTTTTAGTGTATATCACTCAACAAGTGACACTGTTATGCTGCGTTATTCACAATTTCATTAATAGCTCTATCTCTAGAACTAATGCACTGATTTTCATAAACTTCAGCAATTTTCAAACTCAATTCCTAATTAAACTACAGCAAGATTCAATCTCATTTGAAGGGTTGACCGAAGGAGGTATCCCATCGAGCCCAACATTTTCCTAGGGTCTATTTTGACCCGAGACAATTAGGGGCATTTCTTCATGTGCATGTATATGTAGGGTGGGGAATCAGAAAATTGATTTTTTTCACACATCCTTTTAAAACTCTTGGCCTAAGCAACCATTTCCCACCTTCTTAACTCATTTTTTCACCATTAGTAGATGGTTTAATTTTAATTGCGTTCCTTACTTCATAAATTTTCTAAAAAATTAAGAAAAAAAATCTGCTCAACATATCTCAACGGTTAGCATCTTTTCATCCCTTTCTGTCACCAGGGGACGCTATTGAAATAAATTTTCAAAAATGTAATCTAAAATATGGCATGTAATATCTCAAATGAAAAGCCAGGTTATGAATAATGTTAATCCATTACTCTATCTCTACCTCCATTCTCACTGTATTATATCATCCCCATCTATGTAAGTATTTAATCATTATAAACAATTACTAATTTTTAACAAACTTCATTATAAACAATTTTGGTTTATTAATTAAAGTTTAGAACGTTTTGAAAGGAATATTAAATAAAACCCTCTGAGTGATCTGTGATCACACTTACCCACTCGTTTTTATTAACTGATCACTATTATTATTTTCTTCTATCTTCAATAGAAGAAAGTATTGTAATTGAAATTTTTTCAATTTCTGGTTTTCGACGGATTTACACATTTTAGGGGTCAGAGATTCCAAAAAACATGTTTTTACAAAATGTCTGTCTGTCCGTGTGTGTGTGTCCGTATGTCGCCATTCTAACATCAAAAAGTGTATGAAGTTATGCATAGAATTGAACCAAACTTTTTGTGAATGTTTTTGGCTGTGGCAAGCAGGTTCTCTTCCAGTTTGGAAATATTTCGCTTGAAGGGGGATGACTATGGCTAGTTAATCCTCCCTGAATTTGAAAAAAAATCTGCCGAAAGGGGCGCTACAATCGCGATTTTTGTGCCATTTTCAATAGTGTACCGACCAAAAGTATATGAAGTTATGCATCGAATTGAACCAAATTTGTGTAAGTATATGGCTATAGCTGGTTGGTCTTCCCTGAATTTGAGAAAAATCTGCCGGAAGAGGGCACTGCAATCGCGATTTTTGTGCCATTTTCAATATTGTACCGACCAAAAGTATATAAAGTTATGCATCGAATTGAACCAAATTTTTTGTGTAAGTGTATGACTATGGCTAGTTGGTTTTCCCTGTATTTGAAAAAAATCTGCCGATAGGGGGCACTGCAATCGCGATTTTTGTGCCATTTTCAATATTGTACCGAGCAAAAGTGTATGAAGTTAGTTCTAGAACTGAACAAAATTTTTTGTATATGATTTATTTTGGTAAGGCGAGTAGGTTCTCCCTGAATTTGAAAAAAAAATCTGCCTATCATTCTATTGTCCATCAGCTCGTGCAGAGACGGAAATTTGTTTTTATTCTAATTAATTGACTGAAGTAGAAATTTAAGATGAAAATCAAAGTTGGTATGGTATTGAATTAAAATTATTAAAGCATTAAAATTAGTAACTATTTTTTTAAAATTATAAAATGTACGTATGAGATAGAAGAAAGTTTTGGGATTGCACTTCCAACTAGTTTTTTACCTGTAATGAGAATTATCAAGGTGAATGCCAAAATATCGAATGCTTTATATACTTTTTCAGTAGCATATTTAAATAAAATTGTGTACATTGTTTCATGAAATCTTATAAAGATAACCATCTAACATATTTTCTGGGGTAATTTTAAAAATTTACTTTCTTATTTAGGAAAATTTGTGCTATATTTTTACACACATATGATCCTTATTTGGTTTCCATTTTTAATAAAAGTGGTCCCCCAAAGTCCCCTTTTTAAGCAAAAATGGTCCCCCAAAGTCCCCTTTTTAAACAAAAATGGTCCCCCAAAGTCCCCTTTTTAAATGAAAATGGTCCCCTTTCCCCCTTTTTGAGGGCTAAAATCTGTTGGGAGCCCTGCTGCCTCTATATCACTTTTTATCCTTATAATAAAATAATTGGAACTATTTCTGAAAATTTGCTTTATAGTCACCAGAATAATGAATGGACATACCCCTATGTTTAGCATAGTTTTGTGAAAATATAAAATGTACCTATCTTGGACTTTCCCACTAATTTTACTTGATATTCATGCATTTCATCTTCTCGAATAACCATAATTTTGTCAATAAGTTTTTTGCCTTCCACCTTCCTCCAAATACTGGACCTTCAATCATGTACCCTACAGATACATCTATTTTTACTTCAAAAACATCTTCCTAACATTATAGTCTAATTTGAGTTTTATATAACTTTTTTTTTCTTCTTCATTATAACTTTATTGGTGTTCTGGATATAAAAATCCTTTAACTGTTTCAAATGCTTTCATTTGTTAGAATTTTATCTACTACTAGCTGATCCGCCCGGCGTTGCCCGGGTCCGTATTAACAATATTAAACGAACTTGAAATTTGTATGAATTTATCATTAACTGGAAGCATGCAGAAATGCATTGCCTGAAATATGTCGTAGCTGACTTTGTGAAAAATCGGTTTTAAAAGCAACAACTAATATTAAGCTCTAAAAATACTTAAAATGAGCAATGAGAAACACAGGAGGGAACATGTATCCAACGATTGCGTTAGTTTGGTGTTAAAGTGTTGATATTTACCCGTAAAATAATGTTTTGAGCCATTATTGACTTGTAATACACGATCAGAATGCATAAAAGATACAAATATATCAATCATAGGCAAAAATTATGTGATTATTTTTATCATATGACTTTGAAATATCAATATAGAAGCATCATTTAAGATTTTGCTTGAAAAGTTAACATTCTTTCGTTAATGTCTTAAAATCGTCTGCACTCTGAAATCTAGATTTTAGACTAATATTTGTTATTTAAGTTTTCGCGCATGATTTTAAAAGAATGTTTTCATAAATATATTTTATATATTGACATAGAATTATTAATATATTGTTAAATCATAAACATTTTTCATCTACGTTATAAAATATTAAAAAGTTCTGAAAAAAAAGAAAACTTTTAGTAATACAATTTTTAGTTCAAATCAAATGTTTTCAATATTTTATTTTATTTTATTTTGACATTTAATTATTTCGAATTTATCAATTTCAATTATTTTAAAAGCAAACATTTTATTAAAATAAATAATATAATAGAAAAAAGACCATTTTAAAAAATTACTATTTCTTCGTAAAATATGCTTCAGCTGTAATTCATTTCTTTCAAATCGTCTTATTAATACAAAATCCCTTCCACATGCTTTTGTTTGGGACATTAAAATTTGAGCGATAAATGATTTAATATTGCAACCCTTTTTTCGGTTTACTTCACCACCACCTATCTTTTTCCTCCATGGTTTACAACCGCTGTGATAAAAAATCATCATTTAAACTGACAGTTTGCCAGTCTATGAATTTTAAAGGTCTGTTCCAGCTTTTTTAATTATTTATGCGAAAATTTTATGCAACCAACCAACCATAACTAAATGAAGAGAAAAAAGAAGAAAAAAGGCGATTTTTTATGAGAGTGATCTTTGGAATTTATTTAATTACTCAGTTAATAAATAGAATTTCGAAATTCTGAAGCTCAGGTGCATCAGGAGAGATTTGGGGCTACTCTCAAAAAAATTTTGAGCCTCGTACATGCTGTAGATTTTGCTAGCCATCGCAGAGACACACACACACGCAGACAAAGCGTTTTGTTCTTTTATTAATATAAATTGGCATAAATTTTTGCCTTGAAGTTTTTACTAACATTATTTGGAAATGTGGCAGATTAATACTTATTGAAAATGCAATTCACTACTGGATGTGTCAAAGTTACACTGCTTTTGTTTTTGTCAACAATTCTAGCTTTCTATTTCTCAAATCTTCTGACAGCTTTTTCTTAAAATTTCAAATCTAATTAGTACCTGATATGCCACCTAAGAATGGAATATTTCTAGAAATGGTCAATCATTTGACTAAATTATGTATGATAAATTTCAAGTCTTTATGTTATTGAGAAAAACACAAAGTACATTATATAAATATTTAAAAGTATTTTTAAAACTTATGCTATTCTAATGATAGTAAAATAAAGAATTTTATTTTGAAAAGTTTAACATAACACCTTAAAAATACTACAAATGTTAATAATAACACTATACCCATTTTTCCCATTTACAAATTTAAAAATAAAACAATAAAAACAAAAGACAACTTCTTATTTGTAATTTGGAAATCATGAGAAGGGCTTAATGAACAAAATGATGTCAAATAAATGAGTTTATGTCAAATATTATAAGCTGCAAGAAGTTTAATCAGACCACATGTGACAAAATATTGTCAAGAGATTTTATTGTTACCAGCAAAAAGAACAAACAATTAAAAAAAAAAAAAAATGAAGTAAGAAATAAAAGCTAAAAGATCACTCAATCATATATAATTTTGAAGATTATAAATATGTTTAGGAAAATTATAAAGAAATTAACAGTATTTTTTGACGACTAATTTTACCCCTCCTGACCCTATTTTATATAATGTACCATATTTTCTGGTTCCCTGAAAATACATCATATTCAGTGTTGACTGTATTTATTGGATTTAATGGAAGAAATATATTTAAAAATTGAGTTCAGGTTTCACTATTAAAAATAGCCAGAGAGAAACTTTAAATTTTTATTATGTGTCAAGTGTTCCCAGTTATGAAAAGTCAGGGAATTTCAAAATATATAGGAAAAGTTGGAGAATTTACAAATATTTTCTAAAAGGTCATGAAAGAGCCTTGCAGAAAGGATGAAAAATGACACGAAATTCATCAGTCTTGGAAAGGGGGGGGGGGATTAAAAAATTCATCAAACAATTGCGAAAAAAATATATCAAGTAATTTGAAGAATGATCACAGAAAAGTATTGCTAATTTTAACAAAAGACTGCAAAAAAAGTAGCAAACTTTGTTTACGTGTTTAGTAAGAAAATGTTTTGAGGTTTGGTCAGGAAATTTACCAGTCATGTTTTGAAACGAACCCTATTTGTAGAAAGAAGTCGTGTTTTAAACTTTCTTAGACAATCTTTAAAAGCAAAAATTAAGTTTATAAAAACATTGTCTTTAAAGTCAGTTTCTTAACGCGTGTCTGTTATGGTTTTTATATTTTTATCACCAAATTATCTTTATAACAGTTATCAACATGTTGCATTGCTCAAGAATATTCACCTATTATGTTTCCTTAAAAGTAAATCTCATTTATGTGTTATTTAAGAAATGGGTTACATAGTTCTTTGTTATTAAAAGTTGTATGAAACAACCTTTAGGTGTAAAAGTAATTTTATGCATTAGAAAATATGACAGTTGAAAAAAAAAAACATTAAGTTAAACTATTTTAATTGTATAGAAGAGATAAAAGATTCTTCAATGAGAAATACAAGATTCGATATAAATTTTAAATCTTTCACATTCAAAATATTTGACAAACATTCCGTTTGCCCTTATAGGTTTATTTAGTTATATTTTAATTCATGTTACTTTCACAGGGTGGCTACAGATTCTGGAATTCATGGAATCAGGGAAGTTTATCAATCTGGAAATATCAGAGAACTTTATAAAAAATACTCAAAAATCAGGGAAATTTTTCTCCATGCAAAAATAAATTTTTATGTTTTCACTTACCAACAACATTGATTCTTTGCCAAACAGATTACATTTAAACCATTAAGATATGATAAAGAGACATAAAGCCATACAACTGCCAAACGATATCTGTCTGCATGAAAGCTAAATTGTCGTGATCTTTTGGCAAAATTTGCATGTTTTTCTCTATTTCTTGACAAAATGTACACTTTTTCACAAGTTTTTGACAAAATTTGCACAATTTTTTGATCTGCATGTTTTTTTTTTCACAAAATTTGTACATTTTTCGCGATTTTTTGACAAAGATCTAACATTTTTTTGCAATTATTTGACAAAATTTGCATGCTTTTTGCAATTATTTGACAAAATTTGCATGCTTTTTGCAATCTTTTTACGAAATTTGCATGTTTTTCACTTTTTTTGACGCATTTTTCATGATCTTTAGATGAGATGTGTGTTTTTCGTGATATTAAGATGAAATTTGTGCATTTTAAACAATCTTTAGATGAAATTTGTGCGTTTTACTCAATCTTTAGATGAAATTTGCATTTTTTACTTGATCTCTTGATTAAATTTGTGCTTTTTTTTGTAAAACTTTCAAGAAATGAGCATTTTTTAATGTGATCTTTTGACAAAATTTCATGTTTTTTCCACATCCTATGTCGAAATTAACATTATTTCAAGCAATCGTTTGACGAAATAAGCAATTTTTTTACCTGATGTCCGGCCGTAGCTTTTTTGTGTATCCGTAATAATTACAGATAAATTGTAATATTTGGCATTTGTTCTAATTAAATACTGTGCAATTTTTGTTTTTTTCCTCCCAAAAGAGATACATTTGCAAGCTGGATAAGTGTGTTATACGAGAAAGCAACGTATTTTAAAAAATACTTTATATGTTCTTTAATAATAAAAATCAGGGAAATCTGATGCAGATAATCAGGGAACTTTTTTTCATAATTTCTGTAGCCACCCTGTTCCACCTTTTATTTACCTACATATTGCTACCTAGTAGCAGTATAAAAGCAATAAACTTTATACAGTTGCAAACATACTAATTACATTAGAACCCAGTGGCAGAATTTTTTAACTGTGTCTGCGACAAGCTTCATTAATATCAAATTCTGTCTGCAACCGCAACGCAATATTTTCTTCTAACTGTATACACATTTACACATATGTTTAGGAAAAAGAAAAGACACTGTAAAATGAATATATCACAAATCAGGTATTCTATATATTTTATGTATAATATTCTTAACTACTTCATAAATGCATATAAAAAAGGTCAAAAAACAAAAATTAATAAATCAGCATTGGAAAAATTGTCTAGCATATTTACTATAATATATAATAAATAAATTGTCCCAAAATTCTGTTTAGACATTTGATAATTGAGTATGAAGTTAAATTGCTACAATTTGTAGCAATATATCACAGATTTAAAACTATAATTAGATCAAAGTATTGGGTAGGGGGGGGGGGGAGTAGAATTGTACACATATGCTTAAATGTTTCTAAAACCGTATTTTTGGGAGTATGCGCCGCACCCACCGTAAGCGCCGCACCTCCGAAAATACATTAAAATAAAACAAATATTCGTCAGAAGCGCCGCATCAGCGTAAGTACCTCACTTACGAAAATACATCAAAATGTTAAAAATTGCGTTATATTCCGTGTTTTTCCGCGTTTTGCGGCGATTTTTTTTTTACATTTGTGAAATGAATCAAATTCAAACTGTTTTTACAATATAGTATATTTTGTGTATTTTTTACGATAAAATTTAATTTGAATTTGTGCAACCATTTTTGTGAATTTTTCAATACGATTTTTAAAGTTTTTCTTCCATTTCACGGAGATTTTCCGAAATTCGAAACACAAATCCTGTTTAAAGAATAAATCTAGAACAGTAATTATGTTATCTGTAATTTTCGATTTTTTTTTTTTTTTTTTTTTTTTAATTTTTATTGATTACGTTTTAATTCCCTCCCCCCATCCCCAAATAATAATTTAAAAAAATTATTTCACAATTTGCAGTGATTTTTTATATTTATGAAATGCTTTAATACTAATTATAAAAATTACTATTAACTATAACTACATTATTATCTTATCCCAATATAGCAAATTTTGTATTTTTTTTCAAAAGTTTCTCACATTTATCAGCGATTTTAGACGTGTTTCGTGGTAATTTTTAATATTTGTAAAAGGAATCCAATAACCTAACATTTTGTTTTGCGATTTTTGAATTTTGACACTTAAAATAAATAAATAAATAAATAGCGATTTTTTTTGAAATTTTAAAAATTTTTATTGTGATTCCCGAATATTTAAATTTAAGATATTATTTATTGAAAAAAATAACACTCTTTTTAATTCCAAATCATTTGCGTGCTTGTGCGAATTGTATTCTTTTAAAAGTAAAAGGAAATCCCAATAAGTCAAAAAGTTTTGCGTTGTTGAAAAAAAAAAAAAAAAAAAAAAATCGAGCAGCAAACAGAAAAAATGAACTGAAAATGAATTTCTGTTCTTCTACTTACTTCAAAAAACGAAAAAAAATATTTTATTTTCGTTATGAATTGACCGATTTTATTCAAATTTTCAGCAATTCTCAATAATAATAAATTAGGCTGTATACCAAATTTTTATTAAAATATAATAAATTTTATGAAAATTATACATATCCATGAAAAAGTCCACTCTAAGATTCACTAGATAAAAAAGTCTCATTGTCATGACATGGTTGTTTATTTAGCTGCGAGAACTCGGACCTGGCTGCAAGCACACACGATTACTTTTTACGGTTAGAAGTCGGCGTGGTTTATGTTCGCTCGCAGGTGGCGTGTTTAATGCAGCGCCGAAACTAGCCTTTTTCGCACCCGGGGCAAACATGGATTTTAACGCCCCCCCCCCCCCAACTCTCCACATATATGCATTATTTATATTAAAGGCACCAAACAAAATCTTAAATTGGCGCCCCTTCACCTTCTGTTCTGGTGGTGCCCAGGGCACTTGCCCCCTCTAGTTTCGGCCCTGGTTTAATTTATAATGATTTTTCCAGTTCAACTTCAATCACACTGTAGGACTCTTAAGTAAGGTTGAGATAGTTATCTCCTGTACCATTGCAATA
The DNA here is from genome assembly GCA_964019185.1 of Maratus speculifer. Lineage (NCBI taxonomy): Eukaryota > Metazoa > Arthropoda > Arachnida > Araneae > Salticidae > Maratus > Maratus speculifer. The sequence continues at coordinate 76,095,413 of OZ025303.1, forward strand.
CGCCCATATCTTATTGTCAATAAATCGCAGAAGAAAAGAGAAGAAAGGATTTCCTGGAATTCAGTTGAATTTGAGCAAAATACACGTGTGCTCAGAGACGCCGTGAAAATCAGATAAGTTTCGTTCTAACTGTTTAAAGCAAAATATTTCGTGAAGCAAAATAGAAAACTATTTAAAACAAACTTTTTTTTTCACAATAATACTTTATTTTTCATTAAATTTTCATTCAAATTTTCTTTTAATGTTCGTTTGCGTTATAATGAAAGAATAACTTTAAAGAATGAAATCCTGAGGAATTTAAACATTTGTCATTCTCGGGTGATTTTCCAATTGAAAATACAATCGGTGTCAGTTATTTATATGAGAACATCTGCATGCAATATAATGGAAAACATTAATATATATATATCTAGCTGGCACTTCAATATTATACTTCAATTTTGTTCATTTTATTTATATTTGCGTTAGCTAGCGGGGATCGATTTTTACAAAGGCCGCTTTTTACTTATTCGATTTCCTTGACAGGGATACTTTCACTTTCGAAACCGGTTCCAAAAAATAAAAGTTTTCAAATAAATAATTTAAAAAAAAAAATCCTGTAAACAAAATTGAAAAATTCTATGTAGAAATTCACGTTTTTTCCCCCTCGATCTTCTGACGAAATACGCATTTTTCCACGGTCCTTTGAGGAAATTCTCATTTTTTTTCTGTGGTCCTCTTTCTTTTTTTTCTCTCTCTTCCCCATGATCCATTGATGAAATACTTTCCCCTCGGTCTTAAGAAGAGATACTTTCTTTTCATAGGATCCTTTAACAAATTTCATGTTTTTTTTTTTTTTTTTTTTTTTTTTTCTTTCTTTTGAGCGTTTTCAAGTTTTGGACAATTTTTTTTAAATTTTCGTTAGTGCAGCAAAAAGCGTCCGACAATTGCGGACAAAAATTACCCGACAGTTGCGGACAAAAGTGTCCGAAAGTTGCGGACAATTTTTTTAAATTGATTTCATTAGTACAGACAAAAACTGTCCGCCATTCTAAGCACATGTTCTACGGAATGACAGTTGATCTTACCGGCCGCACCGCAGAACGCAGAGCTCGTATGCTCTCGGAATGCGCAGATGAATGAATTTAGCCTCCGGATCAGGAGAACAGATGCGTAAGGCGGCGTGCGTACTGCCGGGAAAAAAAGTTGTCCGCAAGTTTTAAACAATTTTTTTAAAAATTTTCGTTAGTGCAGATCAAAAGTATCCGACAATTGCGGACAAAAGTGTCCAAAAGTTGCGGACAATTTTTTAAATTGATTCATTAGTACAGACAAAAACTGTCCGCAACAGATTTTCTGTGTCCGCGACTATGTCGCCGTGTCGCCGTGTTTCTGCCACGGGGCATTAGAATTAATCACACAGGGCTCGTACACATAAGGGGGGAAAAAAAAAAAAAACTATTTTAGTACCAGGATTTTTTTTTTTTTAAGTTTTGCCTTATTTAATGCAAAACATTCTTTACTTCGGATGTAGCGGACACAATGTTATGAAATTTTTGGATCATTCACAAGAAAACTGACACATCTCGACAAGAGTAAATTTCACGAGAGAGGCAAAAGAAAATGTGCATGATTTAACAAGAATAATTTTAGATTTATAATGTCAATAGAGTTCTATTTTTCATGCACAATTATTAATAATGTCATTATTTAATGGGCAATCTAATGTTTCAAATAGTTAAAATTCTTATTGTAATTTTAATGCACAAAATATTCTTTTTATCTAATTTTGAAAGAATGCATTAGCCTACACTGGATGTTTGGTAGAGGATATTCAGAGTGTTATAATGACAGCACTAATATCTGCATACAGGAATAAAAACTTTCATAAAACCCTTAAGGAAGAAGACAAATGATTAGGTTAGGAGGAATGGGTTATTTTACCCCCCTCACACAATCCACCCCTCTTCTCTGGCCACAAATGGGCATATAGCATAATGAAGTATTTTTCTTATAACTACACCTATAAAACTCTATGTATAGCAAAAAGCACGAATGAAAGACCTACTAGTGGAATAAAATGCAAAATGAATTTTTGCAACATGAGTCACTTTTCTTGCGGGTGAGCAAAAGCTTATTTTTAGTTGTATGAATTGCAAAAAATTATGAATTATTGAATTTATGTTCACTAATTATAATTTTAATTGCATCTGATTATTATTATTTTAAATAGAAAAAGAAAATCAATTTGAAAATTTCGATAGAGATTTGAAACAAACATTTATATTATAATATACAAACATGCACTTCAGTAACAATAATGTTGGCAATAATGAATTAAAACTGTGTTACAATAGTGGAGTAATTATTTAGTAAATCATGCACTTATGTAAGCCAGTAAGACTTAATTATAGAAATTTATCAGCACTTGCTTTTATGAAGACACATCCATGTTATGAGTTTGCTTAGATGCAGCAAATTTTGCATCAAAAAAGGGAAGCAAACTTATTTGTTAATAGCAAAATTTTAATTTTAATGCATTTTTAAAAACATGCAAAATTTTTTTTTTTTTTTTTAAAGTTATTTAAATTTAACCTGCAACTTTACAATCCATTAATCCTTTCCGGCACAGTGTTGCCGGGTCGGCAACACCTAAAGTTCCTCCTGTTTAGAGACACAAAAACTCCGTGAATATTTCAAAAACTACTCTAATGGCTACTTTAAATCTTTCTTATGAGTTCTAGATGGCAGCACCACAGGGATCAAATTCTACTGTTTTTAAATAATAGGTAAAATATTTCACTCTAATACACGCTTCACAGCAGTGCTCTTCTCACTGTGCTTATCAATGCTGTACTTATGTGGTGTTACCACTTCGGCAACAGCTGTGTAATTAAAATGATTAGTGCAATCTTTACAAAATTATACCTGTATACTCCTCTAGGCCTAAATATATTGCCTAAATTTTTTTTTCTTTAAATTCCAACTTTAAAAGGTAGTGCACCGGAAAGGGTTAAGGCCCCACACTGAGCACAGAAAAAGACACGGATGATAATGCTAAGTCTATGAGGGCATTCTTTTCAAATATCTCACTCAAATTTTAATATTACATGATATTTTTTGTGCACAAAATAACTGAGGACAATCTACAACCGGTCTAGTTTTTACTTTTTCGATTTTGCTCATATATTTTTTATATTATGATAGTTTCACTTTCAGAACCGGTTTAAACCTGTTTTGAAAGTAATTTAAAAAAAAAATCTGAAACCAAAACGAAAAAGTAAAAACTAGGCCGGTTGTAGATCGTCCTCTGCTATCCTATGCAAAAAAAAAAAAAATTATGTAAAAATATTAAATTTTGAGCGAGATATTTGAAAAGAATGCCCTCATAGACTTAGCATTATCATCCGGGTCTTTTTCTGTGTCTAGTGCGTGATCTTAATGCAGATTTTTTTTTTTTTTTTTTTTTTTTTTGTGTGTGTATGTGTCACTCTAGATTTAATTATCCATGACCATTCCTACAAACTGAAAGTATTCTCCTTATATAATCCTTTTTTAAAGTAACTTTCATATACTTCAGAAAAAAAAATATATTTTCTAACTTTAGCTCTTTTAAAATCTTCTGCGATAATTTCCCTATCACTTCCTTAAGGGGGCTCAGGGGTTGATCGATACGGAAAAGCATGTAAACAGAGCTCTCGCTTCAAGTCCATATAAAAACAGAAGTATTCAGTGTATACAGAATATTCAGTGTAATTTAAACTTTCTGATATTTTAAAGGTATGTTTGTAGTCTTATAAAATTATAAAATGAAGTACTTCAATGTAATGTAATAAGCAATATAGCAAAATTTATGTAACACAATTTTCGAAAAAAAAAAAAAAAAAATTATGTGTTATATCACTAACACCAAGATATCTTAACGTTGATTTGTTTTAAGAACCTAATTTTTGCTTTAAAATGATAAAAAAACTTTACTCTATAGAATGAATTAAGGATATAACAATCATTCGAAAAAACCTTATTAAAAAATCTCTCAAACTTAAAAATAAAAAATAAAACTCCTAAAAAATGCAACTTTTTTTTCTTTAAAAATACTCAAAATATTAAACTATCTAAACTATATTAGTTCATTCTATAGATAATAATGTATTATGCATGCAAAAAAAAAAAAAGAAAAAAAAAAAATAAGCCATTCCATCAAATAGTTTTTTTTTTTTTTTTTATCTTGGTGTTAGTCGTCAAAAATAAAGTTTTGAGAAAACGTGACTTAAAGTTGAAATTATATGGGTGCAGTTATGAAAGTGTTGATACATAAATGCTTATAACTCCGTTAAAAATGCAAATATTTTTATGGGGTTTTTTGCATTGGGTTAAGAATTAATTAAATAATCAAACTAGATCATAAAAAAAAAATCAATTTTTTGAAAAGTTTTCAACCCCTGAGCCCCCTTAAATACAGCAGAGGATGCCCTCAAATCCGCAAACGCCTGAAATTTGCACATCACTGCAGATGTAAACAATGAAACTTTCAGATATAGGGGCAAAATTACAGACTCTCTTATTTTTACATCATTTTGTATGCATTTTAATATTAATTCTCCATAGTATGATTGAACTCGTTGATTTTCATGAAAGAAGTATAAATTTAGTTTTGAAAAAAAAATCAAGATATTGCTGATATCACTGATAATCAAAACTATTTTTACGAAATATATTTATGTATTAATTAATCAAGCTTTTTTGTTTATTAAGACTAGCTAAACCTGAAATAAAATTTCTTTAATTCCAAAGAAAATGTATCTCATCTTTATTATGCACATTTATTTATACATTATTTACTTGACTTTTATTTCCAATAATTTGATCATTATTTTTTATCATTCTAGTTTATTACTTTACTTAATCATTTTAGTACATTGTAAGCTTTCATTATAATCTCATATCATTATAATCATATAAATCTGCATAACCTCTGTGGATTTGAGAAAGTTTCTGTATATAGATTCATAAGATTTATTCATAAATACAGTAGACTCCCTCAAATCTACACAGCTTGGGACCACAAATTGTGTGGATTTCTGGTTTTTGCTTCAAAATTGACATATTAGCAGGTATGTTAATGAAATCTGCCTATACCAAATTTCTGCTAAACGGAAAAGTGTTCAGTTTTAATTAGTTCAAAATAGCCTCTACTGAAAAAAAAAAAAAAATTTTTTTGCATGTAAAATTAGTTTGTTCATTTTCTAGAGAAAAAATCAAATTAGGCATTTAAAATTAATAGAAATTCTGTAAGGTTGAAAGAAAAACATACTCTTGTTTTAGCTTTTATAAATATGAAAATAAGATATTTAAACTAAAGAACAAAATAGAATTCAGACAATTTGAGGAGGGGAGGGTACTAATTCTGTCAAAGGATTGCAGAAAATATGCGAATTTCGTCAAAGAACCGTGGAAAATTTACTGCAATATTAATGTTTTCAACAAATTATTTTGCAGCTGAGTGGTAAATTTAACATTAGCTTACCTTGTTTGCTGACTGATGTTTTATGCAAAAACATGCTAAAATTTAAATTGGACAACTAGCTAAGATTGCTATGTAGAACATTGCACCAGAAGTATAAACTTAAAATAGGAACTTAAATTTCAGAATTACAGTATTTGCATAAAATGATTCACTCTGAGCCTACTTAATTCTCACATTAATTCATGAATTAATGCCTGTAGGATTATTCCCCTCCTCCCTCTTTACCTGTAGTAACTTTTTAGAAAATTTGCTGTGAGTTTAAACTCCTCCTATATATTGCAGATCATGCAGGACAGCTTTTCCAAAACATGTTCCCAAAGTATGAAATTGCAAAAACATTTTCTTGTGCAGCTGTTTGTTTTTATTTTGGCAAAATGTAAATAAATATAAATGTAGAATAGAAAATATTGTTATGAAATGTTAGTACTTTTTTTTCCATTGCATATGCATATCTTATGCACTTTTAAGCATGTAAGAATATATCATAAAAATTATAAGGATTTCTAAATTGACATGCTAGCAGGTATATTAATGAAATCTGCCTATTCCAAATTTTTGCTAAATGGGAAAGTGTTCAGTCCCAATTAGTTTGGAATGGCGGGACTCTACTGATTTTTTTTTTTTCCTTGCAAGTAAAATTAGTATGTTCATTTTCCAGAGAAAAAATCAAGACATTTGAAATTAATATAATGTATTTACTCATGTATAACGCACACTTTTTTCCTCCAAATTAGGGCAAAACTCCTAGGTGTGTGTTATGCACGGAATAATTTTTTGTTACTGCATGATATACACATGAATCAAGAAACATATTCAAAGAAGATATTAAAACTTGGAAAATCTTACTTAATCGAAGTATTACTGCATCTTTATTTCACTCCTCACATTTTTTATACAACTAGCAACATTATTTGAACACTAATTAGCAACTCTCATTGCCATCCCTCACTACTTATCTCCCCCCCCCCCTCTTTCATTCACTCAGGGTCATAGTTAGAGGGAACCTCAGCCCCCCTAAAACATTTGGGTCTCCACTGGAAAAAATTCCAAAGGTCATTAAATGAATTTCTGTTCCGAAAATCCAAATGAAATTCTGTTTAAAAATCTAATCTGTCCGTTTCACATTTTGCAGAAATACTAAATCGTAACTAAAATTAGTGTTTCAACACTCACTCATTCTATTTGCACATAGGAAGATAACATGTTTAATATTGCACTAGTTATACACTCGACTTTTTCATCACCCTATTCTTTTCTTAGTATAAAAAGAAGTTATTACAACATTTTAATAAGAAATATAGTATCTATAATATACACTAATATCTTTCTGCTTCAGAGATAGAAAGAGAGAAAATATGATCTGTCTTACATTTTTTTGAGCCCCCTCCTATTATTAACTTCTAGCTATGGCCCTGCATTCACTCCCTATCCGAAGTCTAAAATTGTATTTTCGCCTTGTTTCCTGTCCTGATATAATATTTATTTTGATTTTCTTTATTGAAATTCATTTGAATTTTCATTCACTTGCGTATCAGATTTATGATGCACGTTATATTTGAGATTTAAAAAATCTCAATTTTTTCTTGTAATGTTCGGGGGTGCACATTATACATGAGTAAATATGGTAACATTTTGTAAGGTTGAAAGAAAAACATACTCTTGTTTTAACTTTTATAAACATGAACATAAGACATTTAAACTAAAAAACAAAATAAAATTAAGACAATTTGGAAGAAAAAAAAAATGATTATGAAAAGTTGTGTCATATGTATTTATTTAAAGATTTTTATTTGTAAAAGCAGTTATTTAATACTTTTAGCAACTAACTCTTGTTTTAATAATTTTTGCAATATATAACAACTATAAGTATTCTAGAATTAAAGTTATTGATTCAGAAATTATTGGCTTTGTTCTTGTTGCCACATTTAAAATTATAATTTTAGATATAGGAAATAGGAATGATGGTTATTAGTTGTACAACTTATCATTATAAAACAATATTTAATCAACAGTCTTATTTTTAAAATACATTTTTATTGACATAACAAAATTCATAATTAAAAATATAATTATTTAATCATTAACATTTAATATATAATCAACATAGCAGAATTAACAATTAACATAACTAACAAAAGATTTTTTTTATTAGTACTACAGTAGAATCCAAATAATCTGAACAGGCAGTGGTCCAATTAGTTACTTTGGATTATTGGGATTATGCTGCAATTTCAGTCTTGTCTTTAGTCAGCATTTTCCAATGTTGTCAAATCGTAATAAAACTGTAATGCATCAACATATCCCAATCCTTTCATTTTACCAGCTTTGGGTACTCGTCCAATTTCTTTAAAACCTAATTTTCTACAAATTTTTACTGAACCTTCATTAGTTGCATAAACTAAATTGAAAAAACTGGCTTCGTAACCTAAATCTCTTGCAATCTTCAAATATTTCTTAAATAAGACTTCTCCAATGCCTTTCTTTCTATGTTTCGTATTAACAAGGAAACCAGCATTGCAAATATGAGATGATCTACCAGGAAAGTTAGGTTTTACATAAAAAGCTCCCAAAACTTCCTCGTTTTTCTCATCTCTCACAATAAATACATCATGAGAAAGATAGTAGTTCTCGAAATGTTTTTCATCTATTGTATCTTGTGGATAAGATAAACCTTCCTCTACAACACCTTTTATTATTTCATATAAAGCTTTATAATCTGAACTTCGATAGAAATCCAAAATAACCTTTTCCTTTGTTTTTGGTAATATTATTTCTTCAGGCAGATATGAAATTGCATCTTTAGGTGATGTTTTCTTTTCTACAACATAGGCCATTTTTATTCCTGTGAAGAAAAAAAAAATCTTTTTTTAACTTGATACACATAGTAACATATTAATAAATATAATGATAACATATTACTAAGTAAAATAATATTTTAGAACTTTCGGAGCAGAAGGGCTTTGATGAGATAAAAAAAATTTTCTGGTATACTTTCTGGCAAGGTTGGCATGGTTTAAACCAACAGTTTTTTTTCCTCAAAAATACCAATTGATTTTTTAGAAGAAATTTAATGACATTTTCTCTTTTTTCTTTTTAATTTACGTGTTTCAGATTGTTGGATATAAATAATTTCTACTTTTAACATTTTATTTCAGCAACAAGCATAAAAAATACAGTACACTCCCCCCAATCTGCAATCTTAAAATTCTGCAACTCTCAAAAATTCGCACTTTATTTACATATGTAAACAATTAAACTTTCAATTCAGAATTAGGGACAAAATTTGAATTTTTTTTTTAATATCACTTCTATGTACATTTTAATGTGTGATTTTTTAATATTACTAAATTTATGCATTTTCATCAAGGAAGAATAATTTTTTTTTAAAAATAATTCAAAATATTGCTTATATCACTGATAATCATAATCTTTTGCCAAATGTATTCATGTATTAATCAAGCTCTTTTTATTATTAAGTCAGGCTAAACCTGAAATAAAACATCCTTATTTTATGAATTTGGTGTGAATTAGTAGTGCATCTTAATGAGGCAAATTTCACTGGATAATTTAGAAAAAATGCATCTCATCATTATAATGAATATTAATTACACATCACTGATTATTTACTTTATCTTTGCTTCTAATATTTTAATCATTTTTAAAAAATGTCTAAATTTTTATTATTTTAATATTTTACTATATTGCAAGCATTCACTATAGTTTCTATAGCATTATTAGTTGCATTCAAATTAAGGTTTAAGTAATACAAACAAAGCAATGACCAGAAATCTGCAAAATTCTAAAATCCTCACAACTCCTGGTCCCAAGCTATGTGGAATTGAGGGAGTCTACTGTAGTGGGTTTAGGTCACTTTTTTTTATGTTATAGGAATATAGGATTAAAATTAGTATGCGTTGGTGAACATTTTTATTGCTCTAAAGCAAAAAATATTCAACATTTAGTATAAAATATTATTATTATTATTTTTTAAATGCAGATTATTTAATGCAAATAACCTAACATGATGATGTTTAAGATTTTACTCCAGCTGTAAAAGAAATTTTTCTTGACTGGGAATATCTTGAAGAATTAATATTAAAATATGAAGTTGAATAAGAGAATATTTAAACATTGGGAGCTAATTATAGCATTTCAATAATAACAATCTTATTATTTTTTCTTTTTCCTGTTATTTGCTGAATTTAATGACCAAAAATATTGACTTCAAACTGTCACACCCCCAAAAAAATCCCAAGAAGTATTTGAAATTTATTATTTGAATAACTGTGGAAAATATTATATTTATCAAACTACACCCAAATGTTTATTATTAGTAATCAAAAGATTGTTTATAAAGATTTTCAAAATATCGATACAGTAGACTCCCTCAAATCCGCACAGCTTGGGACCAGAAGTTGTGGAGATTTTAGAATTTTGCGAATTTCTGGTCATTGCTTTGTTTATATTTTTAAAAAAGTAATTTGAATGTAATTAATAATGAAATCAAAAGTATAATGATTGCCTATAATATACTAAAATATTAAAATAAGTAATAAACTAAAATAATAAAAATTTAGATAATTTTTAAAATGATTAAAATACTAAAAGCAAAGGTCAAGTTAATAATCAATGTACAATTAAATATTCATTATAAAGATGAAATGTGTTTTTTTCTAAATTATTCAATGAAACTTGCCTCATAAAGGTACATTACTAATTCACATCAGGATCATAAAATAATGAAGCTTTATTTCAGGTTTAGGCTAGTGATGGGCGATTCTCGAAAATTTCCTACTCGATAAAAATCGTAATCGTAAAAAAGCGCATTCGATAAAGTCATCGATTAATTTCGAGAATCTACAATCGAGATGTTTTTACAATCGATTATTAAAATCTTTGTTATTACATGTTTAAAAAGCATAATTTAATAAATACATGGAAACTGAAAACAAATGAATTTAAAAAACAACAACAAACCAAAAGGATGTTATAATGGAGCCGCAATAGTTGAAAAGTCATGTAATGGCGTTCCTTGGTTTCAATAAGTTGTAAAGCCGCGAGTAGCAAAATGGTCAAAGATAAAATAATCAAAAGCACTCCTAGTGAAAGAACATGAACTAAAAGGATATTAAAAGTGATCAAAATCTTTTATTGATTTTTGTACATTTACTGAAAGGCAATCTACAATTCTCCCATTATTAGAAGAGTCTCTACTGTAATTAATTCAACGGACCACTCGGGGGGGGGGGGGGGCAAAGTAGTGCAGGAGCAATGAAAATGCATAAATAAGTAAATGGTCATTAGGCTTTCCAACAATACTTGGCATGATGGGTGTCGGTTAAATTTATTAAAGAATTTCCCGCGGGGGCAAAGTGGGGCGGGATGAGCGCGGGAGGTATATAAAATAAAATGGTAATTACAGAGCTTTCTAATGATATATCACGAAAGAGGAGTCAACAAAAGATATAAAAACACTACCCTTAGAATTCCAACTATTGCAACACCCGGAATACAGCCTGTCCTCACAGTTTGTGAATTTTTCATACATTATAAATTATATATTGGAAGTCTCTAGAAAAAAAATCAGATCTGAATTCACAAAAACGAAATGATTTCAAAAAAGTTTGAAAAGCGCTTCTGTAAGGAGGCCAAATTGAGGAAAAGAGAAGAAAGATTCATAATATGAAAGAGTGGTTTGAAAACTTCCGTTGATTTATCATATGACCGGTCCATAAAAAGCTTCATATTTACTCCTCACTATTCCACTATTTTTTTTCTACCCTGAATACATCCGGAAATCACGCAGCATCGCTTTTAAATGTTTATATTTAATAAAATATTTTTACCAAAGGGCTCCATCAAAAAATCACATTTAAAATGAAATTTATTTTCAAAATAGCTACGATTTAAAAAATTCACCCTCATCGCTCCCCTCTCCCCTGCGGAAATTCAACCCTAGGAGGAGAAACGTTCATAATGTGAAAGAGTGATTCGAAAAACATTCCAAAAATCAATCACATTAAGGGTCCAAAAGAAGTTTGGAATTTACTCCTCACCCGCAGGTTTAATTTTTCTTAACAGAATACACCCGGAAATCACGCATCCCCTACTTTAAAATGTTTATAATTAGTAATTTTTATTAGAAGGTTCCATCAAGAAACCACTTCTAAAATGATAGTTATTCTCGAAATAGCAACGATTAAAAAAATTCACTCCCCGTCGCCCCCCCCCCCCCCCCCCCCCCCCCGTCCTGAAATTAAACTGCAGGAAGAGAAAGGTCCATAATATGAAAGAGTATTCCGAAACCTTTCCTATGACATATCACATGACGGATCCAAAAAAAGTTTGAAATTTCTCCTCACCCGTGGTGGTAATGTTACTTTTTCTTCCCAGAATGCACCAGGAAATCACGCAGTCCCCATTTTAAACTTTTGTATTTATGAAATAATATTTACCGGAGCACTCCTCTGAAAACCACATCTAAAATGATATTCATTGTCGAAATAGCTAAAATTAAAAAAAAAAAATCACCTTCTTATCGCTTCCCCTTCCCCTCCTGAAATTCAACTCCAGGAGGAGAAATATTCGTAAAATGAAATAGAGGTTCGAAAAAATTCCGATGATATATATATATAACATGACGGGTCCAAAAAAAGAGGTTGAAATTTACATGTCACCTGTGGGTTCATTCATTTTTCCCAGAACACACCTAAAAATGACGTACCCCCCCCCCCCCCCACTTTAAAATCTTTATATTTAATAAGTTATATTTACCGAAGAGTTCCATAAAAGAAACCTCCACATTTAAAATGATATTTATTGCCGAAATAGACACGGTTTAAAAAATTCGCCCTCTTATTGGTTTCTCTCCCCCCCCCCCTTCCTCCTGAAATTCAACTCCAGGCGGAGAAAGATTCATAAAATGAGGTGCCAAAACATTCCGATGATGTACATATAACATGACAGGTTAAAAAAAAAAAAAAAAAAAAAAGGTTTGAAATTTACATGTCACCCGTGGGTTCACTTATTTTTTCTAGACTACACCTAAAAATGATGCAGCCCGCACTTTAAAATCTTTATATTTAATAAATAATGTTTACCGGAGAGTTCCATAAAAAAATCCACACCAAAAATAACATTTATTGTCGAAATAGCTAAGATTTAAAAAATTCGCCCCCTCATCGCTCCCCCCTACCCCTCCCCTCCTCCCGCCCCTTAAAATTCAACTCCAAAAGTAGAAAGATTCATAATATGAAAGAATGATTAAAAGAGCTTTCGAATATGCCTCTCATTTCAACAAATTTCATCGTGATAAAGTCAGGCATAACGAGAAAATCATTTCATCGCGATGAAAATTAACCTCGATTGAAATTGGTTTATCGAAGGACTTGTAACTTCCAGATGAAATTTAACCTTGATGAAAGCGGCACTCCGAGAATCTTGTGGTTTGCTGATGAATGCCTTTTTCGATAAGGATGATTTTCGTTCTCGCTGAGAATAGAGATGACGAGCTTTATCGAGGCATTTTGTCGATGAAGCTTTGTGAAATGAAAGTTTTATCGAAAAACGAAGTACAGAAAGAAGCATGAGAATATGACTTGTGAAATGAAGACCTAATTTTCAAAGTTTCTGGTATTTTAGTCTTACCATGCTGTCACGTACGTGGTACCCCCCAATAAATATTGTTTATTTAAAAAAAAAAAAAAAAAATTCAAAGAGGGGGTTGGAGAGGGGACGAACATATGTTTAAAACAGTAGCGATTTCTACAATAATTATCAATTTAAGTGTGGTTTTTTTTCATCGAATCATTCGGTAATTATTTATCAATCGTAAAAAATTTTAAATGTCTGCTGCAGGAAATTGGGGGCGAAAGGGTTGGACTGACGGGGATCAGGGGAAAGGGACAATTTTCACTTTTTAAGTCCGTCATATTGTATATCATCTTGAAGATCTCGAATTACTCTTTCATATTATGATGCTTTCTTACCCCCCCCTTCCGAATTTGGTTCCCACGGCGGGAGGAGGGGGGTTGGCATTTTTCGAAGCTTTTTGTGTTTTTATCATTTTAGATCGAACTTTTTAATTGAAAACGTCCTTAGGCGTATTGGAAATTTTTTTGAGATGGAAAAAACCATTGAACTAGCCACATTGTTACTGTAACCTAGGCATATTGTTTTAAAGTTCCCTATTTGAGGACCTCTTCCAAAGGTGAGGGGCTTGACCCGCACCCCCCTCCCCAACATACACTTTAAAATATTGCTCATTTTTTTTCTCTACCAATTTTAACTTAAAAGTTTAAGCTATATGGCACAAGCGGGGGTATTGACCCCCCCCCCCCCCTTGTTGGTTATTCACCAACATAATTTTGCTCATTTCTTCACTTCATTTCAATTTTTAAAAGGCTATAACTTTGTTTGTATGGGAGCTACAGCAGCGAGAAAAACTATAGCATAGCTAACTTTTCGTCGCCGCTCTTTTTGCAGTTTTACGGTTTTCCCCATAACACCGGGGGTTTTTTTGGGGAGGGGAGGGGGCCAGGGGGTGGCATTTTTCATTTTTTGATGTAATATGTTTATTGAAAGCTTATGCTTCATACATTACCAATTTAGCATAAAAAAGTTTCTCCCGTCATTCTGGGTCATGCTACGGACCCATAAGGGGTTGAAATTCAAATTTCTCAAAATTCTTTGAAGTTTTCGCTAAATCGGCATCTGGAAAACATCGTGCCAATGTGGTGCGTGTATGACATCTGCATCATATAAATATTGTTCACCACTGCTGGGACTCTGGCCTCCTCTCGCGTGTAGGCGTTATTTTACCGCGGTTACTTGGTCCTTGTATTTCCTGCACAATAAAATATTTCCTGACGATTAAAAAAATACACACGTAATTGTTCAAGTTTTGACTTCTGTCGGCAGTTACAAAATGTTTTTTCTTTTTTTTTTTCGGATTTTGCAATAAATAATATTTATAATATACATGGAATTTAGAAAATAAGGAAGTTGTTGTTTGCATGTGACCACTTACTGATCTTATGCACCCGATGTTATATATTCCCCCCCCCCCCCACTACGTTACCTTGGGGGGGGGGGCAGTTTTCAAAATTTAACGTTCGATTCGAGCTTACGTTCGGTTGTTCGTTCAATTCGAATTTTTTTTTTTTTTCTTTGTTTACAAGATTTTGCTGTGCGTGCACACCGCGTTTGGTATATGATGCCATATACAATGAGGACCCAGTTCGAGATTTCATATTAAAAGATTGCGTATAAATTGGATACACCAATGAAAGGAGGGGCTCACTAGCGAGTGAATACGTCGTGTCTTTATTAACACCGACTCATTCACCTGTAGTAGACTCTTGATAAAATTGAATCCTGTATGGTATAAAAGCAATTGCAAACTGGAGTCATCGAGAAAAATTTTACACAATCGAAAGTTATCGAGATGTTCATACAATCGAGAAAAACTTCTCGTTATCGCCCACCACTAGTTTAGGCAGACTTAATAACTTAAAAAGCTTGATTAATACATAAATATATTTGGTAAGATTGGGATTACCAATGATATCAGCAATATCTTGATTTTTTCAGAAATAAATTATTCTTTCTTCATGAAAAAACTTGAATTCATTAACCTTAACAAAAATTACAAATTAAAAAAATGTATGGAAATGATCTAAAACCAAAAATTGTCAAATTTCGCATCTAAATCTGAACTGAATGTTTCATTGTTTACATCCATAAATTATGTGCGGATTTTAGGAGTGTGGATTTGAGGGAGTCTACTGTATTTCACTGTGTAGGGCAGTTTATTCTTTGATTGTTTGCTAATACAGTTTAAATTAAAATATTATTTTTTTCAATTTTCTACATAAATTCACTGTAATGATTTAATTTAATATATTTTTAAATGAGTTTACACTAATTATAACCTAACAATGTATATTTTTATCAATAAATATGCATGTATATGTAATAAGAAAGAATGCTTTAAAAAATGCATTTTAAACCTTAAAAAAAAAAAAAAAAAAAAAAAAAAAATTGGTTATAAGTTATAATAACTATATAAAATATATGTTGACCTTTCTGCATTTTGAATATACTGATATATTTAAAAACTCACAAGAGTGAATTTAAAAATTGCAACTCTGAATCATTTAAAGGAAAAGGATGCAGTAAAAAGCCTTTTTAATATGCTTTTAATTATCAGATCTTGATTGACTTTGACAAAACATGCTAGTAATGTCTAAATGTATTTTTAACAAAATATTGAGAAATTTATATTTTCCTTGTCTCACACTGAATAAAGTGTGGTGAATACAATTACTAATATCACAAAACTTCCATGTGATGAATTCCCATCATTACACATAAACAGTTCGTTATGAAGAAAGTTCATTAAAAGGAAAGCAACCCCAATTCATGAAATTTCTAAAGTAAAATACACATGCATAAAATGAAAAATACACAGTAGTGCATGTGATGTAGTAATGCAATGTAGAGATATGAGAAAAATGTCATTAGAATAAGTTTTTCAATAAAGGGGGAGATTTTACAAAATTTAAAAGAGTTTTATTTCCATATTTGAAAGGCAGTTTTGAGACAGGGTTCGTAATTTTTTTAATAAAAATCAAAATAATCAATTTTTTTGATTTAAATCAGATTTTTTTTACATTACTTTCCATATAATTTATAAATTATACATACATGCATACTATAAATATTACCAATATATATTAATGATGCTACACAATTTACATAAATGATTCAAAAATAAAATTTTAAGTTATGGAAAAATCTTCATTACACAAAATGCATGGAAGACTTCAAATCAGATGTTAAAAATTAATTCAGCCTTCAATATCGTAATTAAAATAAGAACATCTGCAGCACACAAAAATTTTAAACAAATTTGAAAGTAAACTCAGCTGTTAACTTTTGTTTTATTAAAATGCTGGTTCAGAAAAATGAGTTTAGCAGCTTTATCAGCTGATTTCTAATTTCCAAATGTACCCAACCAAAAGCAGAAAACATTTTTTCTACTGAAACAGATGAAGCTATTGCAAAAAAGAAGTTGATCATGAATTCTGTGAGATTTTTAGTACAGTAAAACCTCTAAATAATGGACACCTCGGGAACACAGAAATTGTCTGCTATTCGGAGGTGTCTGCTATTGGGAAAACCTCATATATTCAAAAATTGCTCAGAAATGTTTAATGTTTCACTAATTGACTATGTCTTAAAACCTTTATTATATAACTAATCAGAAATTAAAATTATTTTTTAAGCAATAAAATTGAATAAAATTGTGAACGCATTGTTTATTATATTCTTGTGAAAAATATCTGTTACAAAAGTTTTCTTTTTCTTGCGATTAAATGCAATTTGTTTTTTCTATGTGACGTTTTGGACATTGTAGAGTTCTGGGCGGGGAGGGAGGAATTGCACTTTTTGACCTTTAAAAGCATAAAATCTCAAAATAATCTTGGGTGACATTTCAATGCTCTAGGCAATTCAGTTCCTCGTGGGCAACTCAACGAATTTAACACTAAACATAGGGAGGGGGGGGGGATTTTCCCTAGCTCTTTATCAACATTTATCTATTATTACAAAATTTGTGACACATTGTCCTGATAAATTCAGAGGCTTTTTCGCTCTTTTCTCATTTTTTTTTCTTTTAAAAAAATAGTTTCTCATCCTTTATCACCGAATAAAGTGTCTGCTATTCGGAATGTCCGTTATTCAGAGGTTAAACATACAAAAATTTAGGTTTTGGGAATGGGGATTGGAAAACTGTCCATTAAATAGAGGTGTCCACTATTCAGGAGTGTTCGTTATGAAGGTTTTACTGTATCAGCCTTTGAATAACTATAACAAATACCCTCCATCATTCTAAAAGGCTGATATCCATTATATTAAATTCAAATGAAACTTTATTGAATGGTTCAGATTTTGCTCAAGCATTAATATAATGGACATCATCAAGTCATAAAATTTTATCTTACCTCAACTTGCAGAGGTTTTTCTAAATACTAATGAGTAAATACTCGAATATTTAATATATTCCAGCTTTGATTTTCTTACTGTTGTAAGATTATTTTATGATTTGATTCAAATGAAATTTGACAGCATTATTTTTCGAAACTTAACATTGTATTTTACTTTTTGACAGAGATTAAGCTTTAAATTTCTAAAAATAGTTTGATTATCTGTATTATATAAACTGAATATATTAGAGTACATTATTATGTTTTGTTTACAGTTTAAATTTATTTAAAAATAAACTTAAAAGAAAAATTGATTTAAATAAATGATTAAAAAAAAAACATTTATTTAAATCAATGAACCCTGTTTTGAGGAGTTAAAATTTATATTAAAAAAAATTTAATATTGAATTGATTGCGACACCACCATCAAAATTAAACAGTATATTTAATAAGCCATATGACCTTATAGGATATGAGGATCTTGCGAGGGTTTATGAAATACCTTTACAGAAGAATGTGACTTGAATTATTCCATAGGCATGACTGGGAGAAAACTTGGAATTAGAAAAGGTGAACATGAATCTGATATTAAATTTGGTCGTGCAAACACTGCTTTATCTAGATTATATTTAGATTGGGAGATAAAAATGCTGTTTAATAAAAGCAAATTATTTTTCGTATCAAACTGTTGTCATAAGTCCATTGAAATGTATAGGGTCACCCGGGGTAAAATGGGTAGCCGGGGTAAAATGGGTATATTTTATTTATTTATTTTATTATTTTACCAGACAAATTTTTAAAATAAATTAAAATTATGAACAAAGTGCTTACATATCTGGCAATACTTAAACCTTATAAAAACAAACTGGCGATGCATATAATGGGCTTAGCAACCATTTTGTTTTTCAGAAGATAGAACAAAGTGTTTTTAGTGGTTGAAAAACTTCTTTCCAGAAAAATATACAGGAAAAATTTTAGGAATAAACTGTTTGATATTTACAGAAGAAGGATTCTTATAACTGAAAACTGTTAAATTAAGTAAATTTATTTACTCACAAAAATTTTATAGCGTTTTTTGTCATATGGGGTAAAATGGGTATAGGTCAAGGTATGAATGTATGAAGATTGAAAAAAGTTGAAAGAAACTTTTGAGGGCAAATTGTTATTGATCCTATGTTTTAAACTGAAATTATGCTTTGTTATATGAAATTAGGCTATTATTTATATCATCAATTTATCATTTATATTATAAATTAGGCTATTTCGGGTGACATTATAATACATGCAAATTGACTAAATGTACAGGAACACAAGGTAAGAAAAATATCGCAAAATTAAATTAAAACACATTTTCTAGTACTGGCGAGGCTATAAAAAAACTCAGAGAAAACGCAAGAGAGTACAAGCAAAGGTAGGAGAAGTTTTAACTACAGAGCAGGTAGCTGCAAGTCTAAAAAAGTACAAACAGTTAAAAGAATCGAAGCAACCCATAAAATAGAAGTTAAACCAAAGGTTTTCACTGCAATAAATCCAGTGATTGGCAATTGAGTCATGTAAAAGTTAATGTAAAGAAGTCTGTTCAAGAATTCACAGGTCTTATTGATATCCCTGATGAAGGTGAAAATACTGTGAAGTTTGCAACAAAGTCATCTGCTGGATTATTTTTATATCTTTCCTGAGAAAGATTATGTTGCTGATATGAACGCATCCTAATTGCCAGAGAGCTATCTCAACAGAGCTGCAATAGTCCTTGCCAATATACACTTTGCATGTAAATTTTTATTATGTTATACCTATCTGCATCAATTGCTTTTGATTAAACACTGATTTTCCAGTGTAATTTAATTTCTCATTTTTTCCCTACAGATATTCATGCTGATATCTATCTGCTTTTGAATTTCATTAAATTAAATAAATACTTTTAAAGAGAAACACGATTCACAACATGTGCGTAAACTGATGTGGTGAAGGATAGGATTTGTCAGTACTCTCATCTTATTTACATTAGTTTCATAACAGTGTTTTTATATGTCAAGAAAAAAATGTAAGCAAATTGAAGTGGGGAGTTTTTGAAGCCCCTTCTCCTCACCTTCCAAGTTTACACATGATTCAGAGATGAAAGTACAAAACTTTTAAATGGTTTACACATTAATTATAGTGTATTTAAGTATTTTTAATTTATTATTCAACTTTAACCAGCATATACTCATTTTACCCCGGTGCATACCCATTTTACCCCAAACCACGAGGTAAAATGGGTATACACAAGTTTGCAACAAAGTCATCTGCTGGATTATTTTTATATCTTTCCTGAGAAAGATTATGTTGCTGATATGAACGCATCCTAATTGCCAGAGAGCTATCTCAACAGAGCTGTAATAGTCCTTGCCAATATACACTTTGCATGTAAATTTTTATTATGTTATACCTATCTGCATCAATTGCTTTTGATTAAACACTGATTTTCCAGTGTAATTTAATTTCTCATTTTTTCCCTACAGATATTCATGCTGATATCTATCTGCTTTTGAATTTCATTAAATTAAATAAATACTTTTAAAGAGAAACACGATTTACAACATGTGCGTAAACTGATGTGGTGAAGGATAGGATTTGTCAGTACTCTCATCTTATTTACATTAGTTTCATAACAGTGTTTTTATATGTCAAGAAAAAAAATGTAAGCAAATTGAAGTGGGGAGTTTTTTGAAGCCCCTTCTCCTCACCTTCCAAGTTTACACATGATTCAGAGATGAAAGTACAAAACTTTTAAATGGTTTACACATTAATTATAGTGTATTTAAGTATTTTTAATTTATTATTCAACTTTAACCAGCATATACCCATTTTACCCCGGTGCATATCCATTTTACCCCGAACCACGAGGTAAAATGGGTATACACCGGGGTAAAATAGGTATAGTGTTTTACACAAAAATTTAAAAAGAAAGTAAACACAAATTATGTTTAATTTAGACCTAAGATACACAATGTCAAAAATATTGAACAAAAACATGAATTTATTTCATAATATTTCTGCTATGAAACATTAAAATTAAAAAGCTGATTTTTATACCCATTTTACCCCGGGTGATCCTACATGTAAAAATTTTGTTTGCAAAGATGATGTCTCTTTTATTATTCCTAAGTTATGGTTAGACAAGTTTATGAATAAATTCCCCATGATACAGGTGTAAATTAACAGTCGCCACTCGCCACGTGGTGATTAAAAATCGGCCATCGATTGCCACCCTAGTTGCCACTCGGCGATTAAAAAATCTTAATTTGCTTTGTGAAATACAACTTTTTTCATGGATATATGCATGCCTACTTTGTTTGCATCTAATTAGTAAATTGGTTAATTCTTTAAATTAAAAATCGGTCATCGATCGCAAACCTAGTCGCCACTCGGCGATTGAAAAATCTTATTAATTTGCTTTGTGAAATACAGATTTTTTCATGGATATATTCATCTCTACTTAGTTTGCACCTAATTAGTGAATTGGTTAATTCTTTAAATTAAAAATCGGCCATTGATCGCCAGCCTAGCCTAGTCACCACTCGGCGATTAAAAAATCTTATTAATTTGCTTTGTGAAATACAGCTTTTTTCATGAATGTATGCATCTCTACTTTGTTTGCATCTAATTAGTGAATTGGTTAATTCTTTCTTTCTAATCGGATGCAAGCATATTTAGCAACTTGGTTGTATTTTCTTATATTTTGGTTTTTTACCATGAACTCTTTATTTGGATTATGTTTTCAAGAAATACTTTTTTTCCTACAAAATATAGTCATCAATTTTAATTCCACATGTATTTCAAATAAATTATACCATTTTTACCTCTGGATGCAAGGAGATTTTAAGGACATTACTGCATTTTAAATCTTTCACTTTTGCCATATGCTCACTAATTGTACCAGTAATAGTTGGCTGGTACATTTTTTTTTTTTTTTTTACTTATGACTAAAGTTTATGTAGGTGTCAAGAAAGATTGAAACATTATAGCCAATTACTTTAAAAATATACAACAAAATTAGCACTCACCCCTTAGGCGAGTAATACTGCAAATTTAGCATCTGACTTTACTGCTACCAAGCAGACTTCCTCCACCTCACCAATATATTGACACTCTCTGATTTTGCCTTAATAAGGCATCCAGAGTTTTGAAATCTCAGCCAAAGCAAAGAATATTTATATTTATCTGTATACTCACCAAACTTAATAATTACCACCAATTTTAAGTAAGAATAAAATATCTAAGAAAAATGTGAAATTATTTTTAAATTTAAAATTTAAAAATACAATTTCCTTGTTTGCAATGTTAATACAATGCATTAATATATATTTAAATATAGTTTGTCACTTACAATTTTATCTGCAGTATTAATCACCAATTCATTTTTTCCATTCAGTGGAATGATAGTTATATTTTTAACCAAATATGTGTAACTTTGTAACTCACTAGCCGCTAAAAAAAAAAAAAAAAAACATTTTGACCTAATTTTAAAAAGTGGCTACTAACTTTTAAAAGTGGCCACTAATGAAACTGGGTCTACCGGCCACTGGCTACTAATCAAATTTCCCAGTTTTCACCTATGCCCCGTGAAAGCTTACATAGGAGGAACTAAGTTGGAAATTAATTTTAGATCATGGTTTATTTTGAATTTTTTATTTATTTTATTTTTTTCATAATGATGCGCATGATTTTTGTTTATATCTCATTGTTGTGTGCCATTTGTATTGATTGTGAAATGATTTATATTTTTATTATGATTATAGTTCTTATTGGAATAGGACCATAACATGTCAATAGTATTTTTTTTTTTTTTTGATACACCTCTCTCAAATACAGTTGACTATATTTGCAACTCTCTAAAATCTGCACATTATTTATGGACATAAACAATTAAACATTCAGTACAGATATGGGACGAAATTTGACTTTTTTAGTTTTATATATATGTTTCAATTACATCAAACAATTCAATTATAAACTACATATATATGTTTCAATTTGTAATTTTTGTTAATATTACTGAATTCATGTTTTTTCTTGGAGAAAGAATAAAATTATTTTTGAAAAAAAATCAAGATATTGCTGATATGATTGGTAATCACAATCTTCTAAACAAATATAATTATGTATTAATCAAGCTTTTTTGGTAGTCTGGCTAAACCTGAAACAAAACTTCCTTATTTTATGATTTTGATGTGAATCAGAAAGTGTACCTTTATGAGGCAAATTTTATTGAATCCCAGCAGCAGAATTTTTTTCTGCAGTCTGCAACGCAAATAAAAACTTAAAAAACAGTCTGCAGACCAATCCCTCTCATTACATTAAATGCACTCAAACCTACCAAGTATTTGTGAAAGACATAAAAGAAAAGTATACTTTTAAAAAAAAGTTGCTTTTGTTCTCAGAATTTTTAACACCTCATACATTGACAGAGAGAGGAAGGGGGTGGGGCAGGGTCTCCCCTTTGACAAAAATTGCAGGTTTTTTTACGATCTTTTGATGAAATTTGCATTTTTTAACGCTTTTTTGACAAAATGACGTTTTTTCTGATCTTTTGACGAAATTTGCATTTGTTTAACGCTTTTTGACAAAATGACATTTTCCCCTATCTTTTGACGAAAACTGCTGTTTTTTTTTTCTGCAATCTTTTGAATAAATTTGCTGTTTTCTGCGATCTTTTGACAAAAACTGCCATTTTGTTGCGATCTCTTGAAGAAATTTGCCATTTTTCACGATCTTTTGAAGTAATTCGTCGTTTTTTGTGATTTTTTTTTGAAAAGTTTGCAGTTTTTTTGTGATTTTTTGATGAAATTTAGTTTTTCTCGATTTTTTCAAGAAATTCGACGTTGTTTCGTGATTTTTTTACGAAAACTGTCGTTTTCTCGTGATCTTTTCATGAAAACTGCCGTTTTTTCGTGATTTTTTTACGAATTCTGCCGTTTTTCACGATTTTTTGAAGAAATTAGCAGTTTTTTCACGCTCTTTTGAAGAAATTTGCCCTTCTTCATGATTTTTTTTGGATGAAAACTGACGTTTTGTCATGAACTTTTGAAGAGTTTTTCCGTTTATTGAGATTTTTTTGAAGAATTTTGCCGTTTTTTGCGATTATTTGAAGAAATTTTCCGTTTTTTTGTGATTTTTTTGACGAAATTTGTCGTTTTTTCACAATTTATTGTAAAATTTTGACCTTTTTTTCCCGCGATCTTTTGAAGAAATTTGCCCTTTTGTGATTTTTACGAAATTTGCCATTTTTTCGCGATTTTTAGACGAAATTCGCGTGTTTTCCGCAATCTTCGAACACGGAATAATGTGTTAGAAGAATACGGAATAATGTGTTCGAATGTCGAACACGGAATAATCCATTTCGTAATGACGAAATGGATTTCTTTTTGAAGAGTATTTGTCAAAATTCGTGATACATTTTATGTCCGAATTTTTGGATTTAGGACCGAAATTTTTTAATTTTTGCTAAATTTTTAACAGTTGAAAAATAGTCTGCAGACCTTCTCAAGAGTCTGCGACGTACGTCGCAGTGTTGCGCCGATTCTGCTCCAAGGATTGAATAATTTAGGAAAAATAGATTTAATCTTTATAATGAATATTTAATTATACATTATTGATTATTAACTTGACCTCTAATATTTTAATCATTTTAAAAATTATCTAAATTTTTATTATTTTAGTTTATTACTTATTTTAATATTTTATTATGTTGTAAGCATTCATTATAGTTCCGATCACATTATTAATTACTTTCAAATTACCAGTTAAAAAATGTAAACAAAGCAATGACTAGAAATCCACAAAATTCTAAAATCTGCATAACCTCTGGTCCCAGATTGTGTGGATTTGAGGGAATCTACTGTAGTATAAAATAGTTTATTCAAATGTTTATATAAAAGGGAAATTCTTAAAATCTTGTGATTTAAAAATCTAATGAATTTAATAAATTTTACAGTCAAAGTTCTGTAATCCGCACAAGTTGGGGCCAAAGGTTGTGTGGATTGTGGAATATTACAGGTTATAGAGCATTATGGATTATGCTCATTTTATTATTCCTAGATGGTGTTTTAATTCTATAATCAGTATAATGTGAAATCTAAAAATTAATTTAATAGGCTATCTCAAAAAATGCTGTTTTTAAGTTATTTCATTAAAAAATTTAAGTGCATTTAAATAAAAATAATTCATATGTTCCGAAATACAGTTTGATTTTTACTGTTAATAAAATAAAAGGGTGTAATATATTTTTTAAAAAGTAGATGTTTTATTATGATTTTTATTTTCAATTTTTACGTAATTTGTTCAAAAAAATCATTTTTGGGTCACCAATTTGTAAATTTTCTTAACTGTTTACATTCTTAAAGTAACGTGGATTATAGAAAATTTCTGATTATGGGTGTGCGGATTATCGATCCTTGACTGTAGATTTAATAAACTTTATTTGATAAAGAGAAGTAAACAAAAACTGAAGCACGGCATAACTTTTCGCTTATTTTTAAGTATCCCAATTCTTTAACTATAAAAAAGGCTATACTATTATACTATTACTTTGTATGGATTTCTTATAAAAATATATTGTTCAGAATTTTTTTTTTAAACTAATGTAGGTATTCAAACAATTCATCTGTAACATTTTTGTGAAACTGCAGTATTCTTCTTATTGTATCAAAGATTTTTAGCATTTCTTCTTATGAACGGAAATGATTAAATGAATAAATAATTCCATTTTCATACAATCTGCTGAAATAAATTCGACAGAGATGTCATATATATACACCACATGGGCACGATTTTTTTTCTGACGTCGATGTTGTATAAGTACTGGGGGACTTTACAGGCACCAAAGTATCGTTATTTTGCTTCATATGGCAATGTAGGTATTCTTGTTTATTTATTTTTATTTTCCATTTTAAAATTACATAACTTGCTTTGTTCTAGTTATTAATTAATTGTTCCTTACTGGTACTTGATAATGAGGTTTTCGCCAAATAGGAGTCACAAAAAAATCGCTCTAATGTGGTGCGTATACGATGTCTGCGCCATAAATTCATAGCAAGAGCAACTTCGTCGTTTGAATGTTGTACACGCACGAAAATGAAATAAACTTCGTTATATGGAATATATTTTTAGTAATATGGAGATCAAGTTGCATGTTAATGGTATTGTAGCCTCCATGAACTTGTAAAGATTCCGTTCATTTGTTGGCAACCAAAAGGCAGACGATATTGTTGTTATTAAAAGAATAAAAATGTTGTTTGTTGTTGATATGCTGAAGGCGTTCTATTTATTATTCTTTTACAAGTAATTTAATATAGTAATATTATTTTAATTAGTTATTTTGATATTAAGTAAAATATAATGATTTTAATCAATTAATAATTTGATACGTGTAAATAGAAATAAGCGCAATACCGGGCTCTCTTACAAAATCTGGTGACCCTGCTTTGGACATTAACGCATTGAAAAATGGCTCAAGAATCAACGAAAACGTCTACAAATTCGAATCTTGAAGCAAACAAGGTAAGCATCAAATTTCCTCCATTCTGGGAAGATAATCCTGAAATATGGTTTTTTCAAATTGATACTCAGTTTTCCCTTGTAAATATTATAAATGAAGAAACAAAATTCAATCATCTAGTGGCTCAATTAGACCCTAAATAGATTGAAAATATATGGGATATTAGCCAAAGTAATCAGGATGATAAATATACCGCCGTTAAAGAAAGATTTTTAAATACATTTAAAGAGAGTGAGGAAAAATCACTAAAGAAATTGCTTACAGGAATTTCATTGGGTGATATGAAGCCAAGCCAACTACTGCTTAAAATGAAATCGCTCAGTGGAAATAACATACCAGAAAAGGTTTTGAAAACTTTATTTCTTGATAAATTACCAGAGTCAATAAAAAATATTCTAATTGTAAGCAGTGAAAATTTAGATAATTTATCACTAATGGCAGATAAAATTTTTGAAATGAGCTCTTCAACAGAAATTTATTCTGCGAGTTCAGATTCTTCTGTTATGAGTAAAATACTTGAGAAAATTTCTATGTTGGAAAACCAGATTTCGGCATTAAGAATTGAGGCAGTCCAGAAGTAGAATTCGGAAGTCTGGTTCTAAACAAAATAAAAGTCAATCGAGAAAATGATTTAATTTAAATGGGAAATATTGTTACTACCATTTTAAATTTGGTAATCAGTGTTATCCTAATAAATGTAAAAGTCGGTGCAGCTGGAAAAAATCGGAAAACTCCGATCAGCAGTAGTTTTAGCGGCAAATTCTGCTGCTGAAGAATTTAAAGATTGCCGTAATTACCGTTTATTTATTAAAGACAAAACAACCGGTTTACGCTTTCTTGTTGATAGTGGAGACGATTTATCAATTATTCCTGCTTCATCCAAACATACAGGGCCGGTGAGAGGGGGGGGCACAGGGGGCAACTGCCCAGGGGCCCCAGAGCTAGAGGGGCCCGCACCGTACCGAACCAATATAGAGATTTTATATTATTTCTAATCTGAACTTGCACACATTTTTTTTACAAATTAACAAAAAAAATGTTTCCCAGAATTGTTGTGAGAAGATTTTCACTATAGACATAGTACTATTGGTAACAAAACTGCTGTATAGAACAAGACAGATTTTATCTCTTCTTGTCTTGTAATGTAAAGCTGTCAATTCGTTCATTCGTCTTCTTACAAATAGCCAAGCACTTCAGCACTTCCTGTTTTCCTAAGTAATTTAGAAAGGACCGTTTTCTGACCACAGACTCCTCGCTGATGCCTTTAGGCGAAAGAGCATCTAGACTACAATAGGTCCATCTGATACTGGCAAAAAGACCGGCGCATTTATCGGACAAACGATGCAACTGCTAGGGCCCGGTTCGTACTAATTGCGATCTCCTTAGGATACCTACCGAGTCTCTCTATACACAAGCTCTGATTACCAATTAGACACGAAAAACACATGCTTCTCTTGGAAAGTTTTGAAAGGGTCCGAAATTGAGAGCATAGGGATTAGAGGTCTGCGCGGGCCAGAATTTCCAGCCCCGCGCTCGGCCCATTATAAAATTCAAAAGTTCGGCCCGGGACCAGCCCGGTCCGTTTATATTTTTACATTTCTAGACCCGACCCGGGCCGGCCCGTACAAAAATCAGTGAAAATATGCCTGGTCCTGCCCGGCCCGTCACAATTTCTACTATTTCTAAAAAATTCAGATTTTTATCATATAATTAAGATGCCTTTAAAGAATACTGCATACATATATATGGAATGATTTTACAGTATATTTAACAGGAAATACACATTAGCAACATTAATAATTACTTAGATTCTTAGATTTCCAACATTCAAATAAAGGTTCATTTAAAAAAATATATGGTTTAGAGTAAAAGAAAAAAAAAAGAAAGTTAAAACATTGTAACTTTTAAAGCTGTATAATAAAGGTAGATTTATGATATTTCACATCAAAATTCATTCTCAAATCCAAAGGAGCTGCTTTCTGATGCAATTCTGAATTCATTTTTTTCGGAAATGTATAAGATTAGCAGGTGTGTTTATTCAGAAACTATGTAATCGAATGGCGTTATCCATTTTTTGATGCAAGCAATTTAAGAAAATATGGTCAAAGTTAGCGTTTTGAATAGTTTCCGGAAGCGACAGCATGGGAAGGGAGAAAAATCGTCAACCATTTGACAAGAATCTCTTGTATCTCAACAAGGTTATACAAGTATCTTATTTAGCAAAAACGGAAAAAGGTATTTGATTTCCAAATCTCTTCAATAGTCAGGCTTGTCAGTTTCATATTTTTACAGTTAAAAATTACAGTCAGAAAATGTGTCAAACTTTCGCGTTGTTAAGAAGTGAATTTAAGGACCATAAGGAAGTATGTATCCAAAGATTACGTTAGCATAAGCTCTTTATCGCTATTAATTATTTGACAAATCACGTTGTCTGCCTAACACATCTTGAGAACAATTGGGACTATTTCCGTCCCGGCTCGTCTGTATATTAAAAAACAATGTAAACCTGATCTCGACCCGGCACGAGTCTGCTAAAAAATAATAAGCCCGGGTTACACATAATGTAACTGTCCGGTGACGATCTCTACACTGTACAAGTTACAATCTGTATATAAATGTTGTCAAACTGTTATTGGCTCGCGACGTACATTTATACTTATTTTCGTTAAGACCATATTTATTGAAAATAGCTCATATTTTGTCGTTTCTGTATAAATATTTATAACGAGCCGGTAGACTCACAATTTTTTTTTTTTTTTTTTTTTTTTTTTCTATCGGCCAGGCCTAGCACGTATAGCCCGTTCAATTTTTTTGCCGGCCCGTAGTAAAATTCGGAACCATTTCGCCGGCTCAGCAAGTTACAATTCTGTATTATTGATGTTGTCAAATTGTTATTGGCTTGCGACGCTCATTTATACTTTTTTTCGTTAAAGCCATATTCATTGAAAATAGCTCATATTTTGTCGTTTCTGTATAAATCTTTATAACGGGCCAGTAAGCCCGCAAATTTCTTTACCGACCCGTTTTGTAAAAAAATTCGGAACCATTTCACCGGCCCAGCCCAACCCCGGGCCCGTGATTACCTCTAATAGGGAGTCCTAAATTTTATATGGAATTAAATTAATTCTAAAATTTCATCTAATTTCTTTTCAAATTATTAATTTATGTGCACATATATACGTCAAATTAAATTATTTTGTTTTAAACCTTAATAGGATAAACTATGGTGCATGGTTTATTTTTTCTGCCATCACATTACTCCGTTTTTAATTTATTTATTTATTATTATCACGTTGACGATAATTATTTTTTAATTTTTCCCTTTTCCATTTTGCTATCAAATTTTGTAATTTTGATGTGCCTTGTTTTTGATCTTTTTTCTTCATTTAATTTTGGTTTTATGTTGTGTTACTCCCCAAATTCGTTTTATTTTGCTTTTTCATGGCAAATACGAAGATGAAACCACACACTTCATTTGTAGTCCCAAAGTATTTGTGGCCTGAAGATTCTGCTTTGGTTCTACAAATTCCATTTGTATTCATTTTAATTATTTATTTTTTCCCTCCATGTTCAATGTAGTATAAGTTATTAAATTCAATGGTTCATATATTGTAATACAATTAATAGTTATATATGTGTGTGTGTGTGTGTGTGTGTGTGTGTGTTACGTGCTTAACGAGGTTATACAAGTGTCTTATTTACTAAAAATGACAAACGCTTTTTGGTTCCAAATCCCTTCAATAGTCAGAATTGACAATTTTATACTTTTATAGTTAAAAATTAGTTAGAAAATGTGTCAAACTTTCGCGATATTGAGAAGTGAATTTAAGAACCACCAAGAAGTATTTACATATCCAAAGATTGCGTTAACATAAGTTCTTTATCGCTATTAATAATTTTACAAATCATGTTGTCTTGCCCCGACACATCTTGAGAACAATTAAGTCTAGTTGTTGCCGTTCTCGTCTACATGTAGAAAAACAATGCAACCCTGATCTCGGCCCGGCACGGGTTTACTAAAAAAATATTAAGCCCGGGTTACACACAATGTAACTGTCCGATGCCGATCTCTACACTGTACAAGTTACATTTCTGTATTGATGTTGTCAAACTATCAACTATCGACTTGTGATGCGCATTTATACTTATTCTCGTTAAAGCCATATTCATTGAAACAAGTATGAAAAATCATGCGTTAAGCATAGATTATGAAGCACTTTCCAACACTTAATGAAATCTTTAACAAAACTTTGTTATTTAGGGAAATAATAATATATAGCCAAATATACGCAAATATGTATCCCAGTACATTAGAACATACCCAGTAGCTTGAGATTTCTTTTTCAGCAATTCATACTATTAGATGGAAACATACTTGAATACTTTTGTTCAGCCCTGTAGTTTACATTGTACCTTTATTACACGTCAGCATTAGGCTAAAATTTATTGTAAACTAAAACACTTTTAAAACAACTGAAATCACATTCTCATAAATCATCATTCATATACGTCCATGTACCGAATTCTTTGCGTGGCCCTGTATATCCTTTTATCTATATTCTGCAAACATTTCTCAGTAAATTGAATGAAGCTCAGCGTAAAAATGCATAGCTTATTTAAGAACCACGTTTAAATAATTTACGCTCATATTCAGTAATGTTGGTGAACTCTTTATGGGTAGCCCTGTATATCAACTATAACATTTATACAAACCATATAATGTGCATATATTTAGCGAAATATAAACGCGCATATCATAATTAAAATGCATTTCATCCCTCCATCAGCCATCATCGGACACATATACGGTACTTCGGAAAAAATATACTATTTGAAATCTTTTGTGTGGCCCTGTAAATGCTATGTACTTCATATTATGCAAGACAGTAGCGTATAATTTATATTAAGCTTCAGAGACATATATCAATTTTATTATACATGAAAAAGCTTAATATATTTAAAATATGTAATGGGAAACTTTTGATTCGCCCTGTAGATAAACTAATCATGGTAGAAACTTCATTTTCGATAGGACTTGTGCTAGGGTAAACGTCAATAACGTCCTAAAATTTCATGGCAATCCGAGTATATTAACGATTTTTCCCCATAGGCCGTAATGTAATGGGAAACTTTTGATTCGCCCTGTAGATAAACTAATCATGGCAGAAACTTCATTTTCGATAGGACTTGTGCTAGGGTAAACGTCAATAACGTCCTAAAATTTCATGGCAATCGGAGCATATTAACGATTTTTCCCCATAGGCCGTAATGTAATGGGAAACTTTTGATTCTCTCTGTAGATAAACTAATCATGGTAGATACTTCATTTTCAATAGGGTTCGTGCTAGGGTAAACCTCAGTAACGTCCTAAAATTTCATGGCAATCCGAGTATATTAACGATTTTTCCCCATAGGCCGTAATATAATGGGAAACTTTTGATTCTCCCTGTAGATAAACTAATCATGGTAGATACTTCATTTTCAATAGGGTTCGTGCTAGGGTAAACCTCAATAACGTCCTAAAATTTCATGGCAATCCGAGTATATTAACGATTTTTCCCCATAGGTCGTAATATAATGGGAAACTTTTGATTCGCCCTGTAGATAAACTAATCATGGTAGATACTTCATTTTCAATAGGGTTCGTGCTAGGGTAAACATCAATAACGTATAAAAATTTCATAGCAATCCGAGTATATTTACGGGAATTAGAGCGCGGACAGACGGCCAGACAAACCGAATGCATAAGCACTTTTCAACTTTGTTGGAAAGTGCTAAAAAGCTCATATTTTATCGTTCCTGCCGAAAACTTCATAATGGGCCGATAGGCCCGCTAAATATTCTTATCGGACGGCCCAGCCCGTATGGCTCGTTCAATTATTTTTTAACGGGCTTGGCCCGTTAAAAAAATTATTCTAATTCTGTCTGCCAGGGCCGCCCGTGAAGACCTCTACAATACATTCTATTATATTCATATTGTATTTTTATAAAGTTGTTTATTTTGTCTGAAACATCCATTTACTACTTTATTATAGTGAATATTTTTTTTTATCTTTATTACTTTCAAATATCAAATTACATTGCATTTTTAATTCTTGTTTACCTGTTATCATCAGATTATTTGAGGGTTGGTGGGTATAACTTGTAGGATGTAGTGCCGCCTAATATTTTAACCCTTTGAGCGCTCGGCTTTTTTTTAAGTTTATGTTAGATTTATAAAATAATGCCTATGAAAACCATTTGTACGGGGATTTCTTATGATTGCCTTACATATTCATCTTATGCATGGCAAAGATAAGAGAAATAAATAGTGAATATATGGCGTCATTCACAGCAGAAAATATAAAAGTTATAAATAAGTATTTTCAGCTTTTAAAATATCTGGTATAATCAGACATTTTACGATTTAGTGGTGGTTGAACACGGCACGTTACATACTGGCCCTTGCATTATGCCTTATTGCGGAGCAAACATCTCAATTAGCCGGCAGAATATTAAACTTATGTGCACTTACTGACAAGGCGTCGTCTAAATGTGTCCTATGTCGACGATTTGAATTTATGATCAAGAATGAAGTGTCTATATTTTCATCGAATTTCCACAGATCCTGTGTCCCCACCAGTGGCCGCGAGGTTCTCACCTCCAAACTGGTAACGGTAGGTGCTGGGTTCGAACCCAATCGCGACCGTCGGCCTAACCGTTCGGAGTTTTCAGTGGTTTTCTTCGAACCTTGCGTAAATACGGATTAGGTTCCCTTAGAAAGACCCCCCCACGGAGGGCATCCCACCCCATAGGGCCTATATACCATAGCGTAGATAATCGGCCGACATAAATACAACAAACTGAAAAGAAAATATGAAAACGACTTCTATATTATTTATTTATTTTACTTTCTTATTTATTTTATTTACTTACTTATTTATTTTTGCAGCATTTAGGATTTTTGCGGCTGTTTTTAACATTAGTAAATTAAATTCAATGACAAACTTTTTTGCCAATTTTTGCATTTTTCGGGAATTTTCCTAAAAATTTGAATTTAATCTGTGTCGATATAAAAAAATTAATTCGAGGTTTGTTTGATTCGAAGTCGGGACAGACGTAACTCGCATAAATGTACGTTGGCAAAAACGCTGCAACTTGACAAGAAATTCGTTCACTTGTTTCACTTGTTTGCTTTAAAATCCGACCAGTGAAAATCTGCTGGTGTTGTTGGTATAAAATGAAACTAGAATGGAAAACTAAATAAAGCTATGCTCCAAAATCTTAGGGACGAGGAGGAGAAAATATTTTTTTTTTTTTTTTGAGGGGGGGGGGGGGGGTAGAAGGCCTCGGAAAACCTTCTTCAGAAGCCCTGTACCTACTGTGCTTAGTGAAAAATCAAATGTTGTTGATAATGTTTGCCGCTTTACATAAAAACTGAAGTGTAATATTAAAGCTTTTTCCCATTTTTTCCTTTATACACTTAACGTGTTTTTGTTAACACACATACAAAATCGTGAAAAAATGACTCAAGAGTTATAATCATGAAAACAAAGATTTCCATTTAGAAACAGTTTATTCTCCCCTTTTCCATTAAAAATTATATTAAATGTGTTTTTTTTTTTTTTTTTCAGTTTTTTTTATCTGTTGTTTAATGTAGAGTCAAAATTTTAAAGCCATATTTGACTTAAAAATTTATTTCAAAATGAAAATTAAAGATACCTATGGATTTTCTATGATAAAATGATACGTCGTTCAAAGTATTTCTATTAGATTCAAGCTCACATGCTTGTCTATTGTGACTGCCGCGCTGATCGAATATTCCCAATACCTACTCAGTTCAGATTTCATACTGGTATTTTTCAGCAATTTTTTCTGATATGAAATTTATTTAAATATTCTGAAACACTTATGAACGCGATTTCTATGTCGCAGAGTCGTGAAATTATTATTATCCTTCGTGGTCTAGCATTCTATTAAGAAAACAAGTCTTTCATTGAGTGTCAATTTGTTTTAAAAATTTTGCTATTATCTCCATATTATAATAATATCCTAATCCTGATAAATCGAAATTTAAAATGATGATATGAGCAGAAAACTTTTTAAAAATATTCTAAATTACGATTTTATGGAATTTTAAAATAAAATTTGCTAATTAATTTTACATTTATTTCAAATGCACAAATACTATTTAGTATATTTCAACATACTATAGTTAATTGGTAGTTCGAATCATTAAAGATGCATCACATTTATAGGGGAGTGTTTTTTATGGGGAACGTTTTTTAATTATTTAACAACTGATTGAAATTAAGTGTATTTGTTTGCAAATATTTTGTGTCATAAACATTGGGATTGTCAAGTTGATGAAATGTAAAATTACAGAATACCATGAAGTAGATCTTTTTACGTCAAAATTTAAAGTTTAATAATCACCTTTTAAATTAAACCTGTTTGTTAATCTGAATCTGATTCAATTAGAGAGAATAGCGTTGATTCAGATAAAAGACAATAAATTTTACGTTCTTAAATTAAAAAAAATCACTGATTCGATTATACGATGATTCGAATAAGCGGCAAATTTTTGTACCTTTTCTTGTAAGGGGCCCGTAATTTTTGCCTGCCCAGGGGCCCGTGAAACCTGTCACCGGCCCTGCAAACATAAAATATGTAACTCTTTCAAATTGTATGCAGCAAATGGTTCAATAATTCCTACATTTGGTTTGAAAATTTTAACACTAGATTTGGGCTTACGTAGACAATATCAATTTCCTTTTATAATAGCAAAAGTAGACAAAGCAATTTTAGGTGCAGATTTCCTTAATAAATTTAAATTGCTTATTGATATACATAATAAAAAATTAATAGATGGTGTTACTAACCTTTTTGTTAAAAGCGATGTTATGTGTGTATCAAGTGCTGATAGCGTAAGTACAACTGACAAAAATTCTCAATATGCACATCTGTTATTACAATATCCTAATTTAACGAAGCCAAATCTTTTAATATGCAATTCCAAACACAATGTAAAGCATTATATTGATACTAAAGGTTCTCCTGTCTATTCAAAACCTCGCCCATTAGACTCAAAAAAATTAAATTTAGCAAAACAAGAATTCAAGTTTATGTTGGATAATGATATAATTAGACCATCCAAATCACCATGGGCTAGTCCACTTCATTTAGTTAACAAAAAAGATGGAAGTTTAAGACCATACGGGGATTACAGACGCCTTAATGCTCGAACCATTCCTGACCGTTAACCTATTCCCAGAATAGAAGATTTTCAGCATATATTAAAAGGAAAGAAAATATTTTCAAAAATTGACTTATTTAAGGTCTATTTTCAGATCCCCATTGCAGAAGAGGATAAGCAAAAAACGGCGATAATAACGCCGTTTGGATTATTTGAATATAATGTGATGAATTTTGGATTACGGAATGCTCCATCTACGTTTCAGCGTTTCATTAATGAAGTATTTTTTGGATTGGACTTCGTTTTCCCATATTTAGATGATATTTTAATAGCTTCTTCAATGGAAGATGAACACACAGAACATCTAAAATTAGTTTTTTCAAGATTGGATCAGTATGGTCTTCGTTTAAACATTGCAAAATCAGTTTTTGGAGTAAACCAGTTATGATTTTTAGGATACATGATTACTCCTGAAGGTTCAAAACCCCTTCCCGAAAAAGTAGAAGTAATTAAAAATTATAAATTACCGGAAACAATCCATGAATTACGAACTTTCCTTGGCCTGGTGAATTTTTATAGAAGATACATAAAAAATGCTGCTGAAAATCAAGCACCACTTCATGAGTATTTAAAAGGGGCGAAAAAGAAAGACAAAAGAAAAATTCCGTGGACAGATGAAACAAAAGAAAAATTTGAAAAATGTAAAGAAGACCTAGCAAATGCTGCTTTATTGACCTATCCTAATCCTGATCTTCCATTATCTCTCTTTTGTGATGCTTCTGATTTTGCCATAGGTGCAGTTTTACAACAATTTGAAGCAGGCTGTTGGAAACCATTAGCCTTTTTTTCAAAAAAATTAAGTAATGCTCAGAAAAGTTATAGTACCTATGATCGAGAATTACTGGGAATATATCTTTCTGTAAAGCAATTTAAACATATGTTAGAAGGAAGACAATTTATAATTTATACAGACCATAAACCCTTAACATTCGTCTTTCAGCAAAAAAATGAAAAAGCTTCGCCTAGACAGTTGCGTCATTTACAATATACATCACAATTTTCAACAGATATTCGACATATTAGTGGAGTAGAAAATACAGTTGCAGACACATTATCCAGAATACAATCGATTTCTATAATAGATTATGACAAAATTTCTGATGGGCAGATTAATAATGAAGAACTTACAAAATTACGTTTAAATCCATCTTTAAATCTCAAACAATATCCTTTGGATTCAGGTAAACTTCTTTGGTGTGATATTTCAACTTCCAAAATCCGACCATTTATTCCTGAAGCTTTTAGAGAACAAATTTTTAAGAAAATCCACAATTTAGCTCATCCTGGAGTGAAAAATACAGTAAAACAAGTAGCTTCAAGGTTTATTTGGACAAACATTAGGAAAGATGTTAATCAGTGGGCAAAATCCTGCATTGATTGTCAGCAGGGTTGGCAAGTTTTTGACGGTTTTAACCATGGTTTAAACCGTCATGTCAAAAACCTCTTTGTCAAAAATGTCAAAAACCTTTATAGTCGAACCTCATTAACATGAATCTCAAGGGGAATCAAAATTCAGTTCATGGTAACAGTAATTCATGTTATCAGTATCAAATCTTTGTATTTGTCTTTATAGAGGACTGTGAAAACAATTAATTCTTATTAAAAGTAATGATGTTAAGCGTGTTCATGTTAGCAAGATTTGGCTGTATTTATATGTAAATAGAAATATTTATTTGCTTTTAATAAACGAAATGTTTCTAAATATATGTTCTCGAAAAAATAAATTTAAATTTTTGAAGAAACACATTTTGAATAGTAAAATAAATCTTAGAAGGCTATAAACAAATGCAAAATTTTCAAGTCTGGTCCAACTTCTGATTTGGTAGAATTAGCCGAATAACTTTTATCATGCCCTGCTAGTTCTGCTGCAATAAAATTAATGTTTTCCAATTTTGGACTAATTTATTCAAAACTGGTTATGTGCTACCGTATGCTACGGGGGCAAACGTATTGGATTATAGAATTAAATTTCTTCTTTGATAATTTTCATTTGGATTGATTTTGATTATGTAATCAAATTAATTGAAAATATTTAATGAATGTTTTATTTTTTTAAATTATGTATTTAATTAGATAATAAAAAAAACTACATATTATTTTGTGTTACAGAAGTATTTCATAGATGAATGTAATATTTTTTCTGTTTTGACTTTTACAATTGTTAGTTTTTCAGAAAAATCGTTAAATTTTAAATCGTCAGTCATTTTTTTAATATTTAACTAACATAAAGATAATAAAGTAACTCTTTTATAAACATGAGTATCTATTTTCAGTATATTTATATGCTATGCTGAAAAATTAACTTACACAAATACTTAATTTTTTTTTTTTTTCTCTCTCTGAATACTATAAAATTTTGTTAAATATCTTAAGTATCCAATTGTTGAATAATTACTTCTTGTCTTATCTTCCTTCAAAGTAAACATTATTTGTATTCTTAGTGCTATTAATGTGTGTGTTGGGAGGGGGGGGGGGGTAGAGATAAAAATGGTTTATAATGATGTGTAATAATCATAAATAAAATATGATAAATATATATTATATTTAAATTCAAATTAACCTACTGGATATTATGTATAAATGTGTATAGCATTAAAAAATATATATTAAACAAGTGTATCAAGTTCGACACTTTTGAAAATCTGCATTTGTAACACTTAACTTGTTCCTTATAAATATTAGCTATGTCAAAATGCCCTAAATAACTTTACATTTTTCTAAGTATTAAAACAATAATAATAATAAATAAACAAGATATTTAAACATAATTTTTGTGCAAATATTTCTGGATGTCCATTTCGAGATAAATTTC
Source organism: Maratus speculifer (assembly GCA_964019185.1). Lineage (NCBI taxonomy): Eukaryota > Metazoa > Arthropoda > Arachnida > Araneae > Salticidae > Maratus > Maratus speculifer. The sequence continues at coordinate 76,133,492 of OZ025303.1, forward strand.
TGAGATTTGAAATTTGTCATTTTTTATCTTAATTTTTATTAATTAAAAATATTTTAAGACCTGCTAATTACCCATAATATAATTAAGTTTCAACATAATGTATGGCAACTGTTACTAGTTTTAAAATTTGTTTTCTAAATAATCTCTAGTGCACCGTATAGTTGAGTATAACTCATAAAGTTGTAATTCTATGGGTTTTTGACAGGTTTTTGACGGTTTTAACCGGTTTAAACCTTTGTCATGTCAAAAACCCTTTTTTGACGTCAAAAACCCAACCCTGATTGTCAGAAAAACAAAATTGGCAGACATACACAATTCTCCATTTGCCACTTTTGAAGAAACAGATGAACGATTTAGTGTCGTTCATATTGACATCATAGGTCCACTCACACCGTATGAAGGAAAATTATACTGCCTAACCTGTATTGACCGCTTCACATGTTGGATAGAAGTAGTTCCTCTAGAAAATGTGACGGCTCCAACAGTAGCTCGAGCATTTTATGATCAATGGATTTCTCGCTTTGGCATTCACATCGTGTAATCACGGATCGAGGAAAACAATTTAGATCAGAATTATTCCACAATTTAAGTATTATTTGTGGTTTTAAATTGAGCCCAACAACAGCCTATCATCCACAGTGTAATGGGAAGATAGAACGAATCCATCGTACTTTAAAAGCGGCAATTAGAGCGCAAAATACAATTAAGTGGACTCAATCATTACCTACAGTACTACTGGGATTGAGATCAGCTTTACGTGGTGATACAAATTTTACTATTGCACAAATGGTCTATGGAAAACCTCTCAGGCTACCAGGAGAATTTTTTGAACAACCAAAAACTATTATCGACACAGAAACCTTTACTAAAGAATTGCAGAAACAAATGGAAGAATTAAAACCTTTTAAAAATCGCAGACAGCCTTCTCAAAAAATTTTTGTTCATAAGGACTTGCACAATTCTAGCCATGTATTCATATGCATTGATCGGGTTAAAAAACCACTCGAACCTGCTTATGATGGACCCTTTCCAGTTGTCAAAAGACATGAAAAGTATACACAGTAAAAATCAAGGAAAAAGATATAAATATATCCATAGATAGATTGAAACCTGCTTATTTATTAACAAATCATGAGAACATTCCTCATCACGAGATACCAGATAAGCAACTACCTCTGCCTGTGTCATCAATAATCAAAAATGAACATTTAGATTTGCCTGATAAAAATGTTCGTGAGAAAACTACACGCTCTGGTAGACAAGTAAGGTTTCCAAAACGTTACAGAGACTAATTATGTACTTTTTTATATTTTATTTAATATATTATATTTCTATTTTATATTTCTGTATATATTATATTTGTATCGTAATTATGTTACTGGGGAGGGAATAATGTAGCCTCCATGAACTTGCAAAGATTCCGTTCATTTGTTGGCAACCAAAAGGCAGACGATATTGTTGTTATTAAAAGAATAAAAATGTTGTTTGTTGTTGATATGCTGAAGGCGTTCTATTTATTATTATTTTACAAGTAATTTAATATAGTAATATTATTTTAATTAGTTATTTTGATATTAAGTAAAATATAATGATTTTAATCAATTAATAATTTGATACGCGTAAATAGAAATAAGCGCAATACCGGGCTCTCTTACAGTATTCAAAGTCAAGATTTTGCATAAATTTTGTTAAGAAAGCTGCATTAAACAGAGACTTCGTTAAAGGAAAGTTTTATTGTGTCTTATTCAATGTCCATATTAACAGGTCGAAAACAAACTGTTAAATTAAAAAAAAAAAAAAATGAATAATTTATGCTTAGTGAAAATTTTAAGAGATCTCATGAATCCAGTACCAAAATTTATAAGGAAAACGATTAAAATAAAGTTACATACCACAAGACAAACCAAAAGATTCATGTGATAGATTAGATAAGTTAAAAACACATGCACAATTAAAATATTCGATAAACATTTCGATTATAAAATAGTCGATTAAAACAAAAAGATTCGATAACCGATTGAGAGACCATGGAGCATATATGTATATATACAGCAAAAGACGTATAAAAAGTCTTCATGAACTTAGAAATAGATTTGGAAATTTATTCCAGAATCACGATGAATTTAAAAATTACTTTTAGTTACTTTTAAAGTTAGTCTAAAATCTTTAGAAGTTATTCTCACGCGATGGATTTTAAAACATTTAGAAAGTATATGATAGTAGCTGTATCGGTTCTCATCGGCATTTTTAATCGAACTAGATAGAATCGAATGGGAAGGGGGTTTGGCGGTAGGAGCCAAACACAGACGCCGAAGGAGCGACATTGTTGATGATAATATTTACGTATTCTTACTCCGTGTACGTATTATTATCCTTCATTTGTGGTTTCTGTTCTGTTATTCTTCCTAAATTGTGAGTTTATTTATAGGAAGGTGTTTGCATTTTTTTTTTTTATGTATGTTAAGGCTGAACCACGTATTTCTCGTCCTTATTAATCATTCGGTTTTTTATCGAATCTTATTATAGTAAATACTGGTTATAAGTAATTCTATAATAGTAAAAAAAAAAAAAAAAAAATTAAATAAAGGTTGTGAGCTATTGCTTTACTTGCAGTACTGAATGTATACGAGTCTTATACATGATATTGGGAAGCATTCCTGGTTTTGGGTGCATTTAAAAAGTCTATATTAATGTATTTGCATTCGCTTTTCGTAGCAAAAGTAAAATTTCTGTGTAATCAGTTTTCTATGAGTTTAGGAACTGTGCTGTATGTTTTGAGACCATATAATAGAACAGTTTATTTGTATAAAAAGCAATATGTGTTTATGCCATTGTTTCCGTTTTTACATTTCATCTTATTTATTTCGTATTTGTATGGCTATTATCAATAAAATGTTTAATCTTATAGTAATCAAATACTTTATAATTTGCATTCAGTGGCATGTGAAGAAAAAACTGCACCAGTTTTAATTTGCCGCCTTCCCTCCTACCAATAAATAGTCTCATTTGAGCCAGTGGAGCTCAAATCAACGAGGGCTGTTAAAAATTTCTAGAATACTGATAGTTTTAGTAAAACTTAGACTTTAGGCCAAAAACAAAATTTGGAAATAGGACAAACAAATTTTGGAAAAATTTGGAATAGAATATTTTGTACTATTTATAGGGTAACATCCCCAGTAATTGGCACATTAAGAATTTGTCTTTGAACTTACTTCAATTTTCATTACCAAGAAATAAAATATTTACTTGCAAATATTTTTAAATCAAAGAATGCATATCTGTGCATCTATTTTGCCCACTAAAAGCAAAAATTTTTTGAAAAAGTATTTTTGATCAACTTACACAATTGATCAACAATCTAAAAAACAGGGATAGGGAGGTGCATTTCGCCAGTCCCCCCACCAACTCAAATTTTTTCGACAATAATACCAGTCGTTTATACCTCGTTTGTACCAGCAATTTTTTCGTTTGTACCTCATTTGTACTAGAGTAATAAAGAGTTTTTAGTGGGGGGGCTGGAGAAATGCCAGCCCCCCACCTCAACATTAAAAAAAATGAATAGTGCCAATCGTTTATACCTCGTTTATACCCGTTTGTACCAGCAGTTTTTTCGTTTGTACCTCATTTGTACTAGAGTAATAAAGAGTTTTTAGTGGGGGGGGGCTGAAAAAATGCCAGCCCCCCCACCTCAACATTTAAAAAAATGAATAATGCCAATCGTTTGTACCAGCAATCTTTTCGTTTGTACCTCATTTGTACTAGAGTAATAGAGTTTTTAGTGGGGGGGGGGGTGGAGAAATGCCAGCCCCCCCCCACCTCAACATTTAAAAAAATGAATAATGCTAATCGTTTATACCTCGTTTGTACCAGCAATTTTTTCATTTGTACTAGAGTAATAATAAGTTTTTAGTGGGGGGTTGGAGAAATACCAGCCCCCCCACCTCAACATTTAAAAAAATGAATAGTGCCAATTGTTTATACCTCGTTTGTACCAGCAATTTTTTCGTTTGTACCTCATTTGTACTAGAGTAATAAAGAGTTTTTAGTGGGGGGGGGTGGAGAAATGCCAGCCCCCCCACCTCAACATTTAAAAAAATGAATAATGCCAATCGCTTGTACCAGCAATCTTTTCGTTTGTACCTCATTTGTACTAAAGTAATAAAGAGTTTTTTGTGGGGGAGGGGCTGGAGAAATGCCAGCCCCCGCCCCACTTTAACATTTAAAAAAATGAATAGTGCCAATCGTTTATACCCGTTTGTACCAGCAATTTTTTCGTTTGTACCTCATTTGTACTGGAGTAATACAGAGTTTTTAGTGGGGGGTGGGGGGGCTGGAGAAACGGCCAGCCCCTCACCTCAACTTTTAAAAAAAATGAATAGTACCAATCGTTTATACCTCGTTTGTACCAACAATATTTTCGTTTGTACCTCATTTGTACTAGAGTAATAAAGAGTTCTTAATGGAGGGCAGGAAAAACAGCCAGCCTCCCACCTTAATATTTTCAAAAATGAACAGTGCCAAACGTTTATACGTCGTTTGTAATAGTTTTACCCAAAAATCTTTTCGTTTGTACATCATTTGTACTAGAATAATAAAAGGTTTTTAGTGTGGGAGCTGGAGAAATGGTCAATCCTCCACCTCAATATTTTAAAAAATGAACAGTGGCAATCATTTATACTTCATTTGTACCTGTTTGTACCAACAATCTTTTCGTTTGTATCTCATTTGTATTAGAATATTAAAGAGTTTTTATTGGGCGGAGGGGCTGAGAAACACCCATTTTAAAATTTAAAAAGATGAACAGTGTCAATCGTTTATATCTCATTTGTACCTGTTTGTACCAACCATCTTTTTGTTTGTATCTCATTTGTCCTAGAGTAATAAACAGTTTGTATTTGGGGGGCTGTAGAAACGGCCAACCTCCTGCCTTAATATTTAAAAAACTGAATAGCGCAAATGGTTTTTACCTCAATAGTGCCCGTTTGTGCATTCAATATTTTCATGTATACCTCATTTGTACTAGAATAATAATTTTTTTAGAGGAAAGGGGGGGGGGGGTTCTGGTCAATCAACTAGCACTCACCTCAATATTAAAAAAATAGTACAGCCTATCGTTTATTCTTCATTCTTTTAGTTAGTACATCAACATTACTAGAATAATAAAGAACTAATGAGGTGGGGGTAGGGGAGGCTGGAGAAACAGGAAGATCCAATTTTAGAATTTTACAAAATGAATTGCTGCAATCGTTTATATTTTAATTGTACTCGTTTGTAAAAACAGTGATTTCATTTCTATCTCATCTGTACTAGAATAATAAAAGTTTTTAGTAAGTTGAGGACACTGGAAGCGCACTTTTCAATATTAAAATAGGAAAAAAAAACTATAGATAGTCCCAGTCTTTTATAACCCTTTTATACCTTATTTTTACCAGTGTAATAAGCGGTTTTTTGTGTGATGATGGAGAAACTCCAGACCCCTGTCTCAATATTTGAAATAATAAATAACGAAATCGCGTATACCTCCTTTGTATTCATTTGTACCAACAGTCTTTTTGTTCGTACGTCAGCTTTCGTAGAACATTGAAAAAAATTAATGGTAAAAAAAAAAAAAAAAAAATAGGAATTTAGAAAAAAAAAAATTGGGGAAAAGGGCTGGAGAAATGGGAAGTATCCTTTTCAAAACTGGTCGCTAATAGCAATCCCAAAACTTTCTTCCATCTCATACATGTTAAATTTTCAAAATTTTCCATTACAGTGCCAAAATTAAATTGTAATATATGCCCATCAAGAGAATTTTAAAGATATGAAGTTACATGCATTAGTTCTTGAGTTATGAACATCGCTAAAATTGTGTAAATCCGACAAAATGCAGCATAGCAGCGTTACTTGTTAGGCGACTCACACCAAAATGTATACAAAACCAATTCATGTCAACGATTAACTGTATCTGGATTTGGATAGAAATTCGTGCATTAGTTCTTGAGAGTTGTTACAGATATCGTAACAATTGCTGTATAGCAGCGCCAACTGAAGAGCTATTTACAACAAAATATAAACAGCATAAATTCCTGTCAAGGACTTATCGAATCTGAAGTTTGATGGAAATCTGTGAATTAGTTCTTGAAATAGAGCTATTGAGGAATTCTTAAAAAAAATACAGCATAGAAACGCCACCTATTAACCAATTTACACCAAAATATAGAAAATGTCAACTCATGTCACGGACTAACCAAATTCATGAAAATTTGTGCATTATACCTGAAGATTGAGCGATTGCAGAAATTTTTAAATAATGCTGCATAGCAGTGCCACCTATCTAGCGGTTTACACAAAAACGTAAAAAACATCAATTCATGTCAAGGACTAACTTAATCTGAAGTCTGATGACATTCTGGATATAGTTATTACGGTAATCTCACAAAAGGCAGCATAGCAGCGTTACCTGTTGTGTGATTTACACCAAAATCTAATCAGCACCAATTTATATCAGACTAACTAAATATATATTTTTGATAAATTCCATGCATTAGTTCTTAAAATAGAGTGCTCACAAAATTTATGTCATATGCAGACAAACAGACTCACTGTTGGTTTTTGGAATTTCTGACTCCTAGAGCTTTTAAATCCGCCGAAAACCGGAATTCGAAAATTTTCCCGAAAACGATATTTTTTCTTATAAAGATAGAAATTTTTTTATAAAAAAGGTAGTGTTAATTATTTATATCTTGTTTGTACCTCATTTGCTCAAGAGTTATAAATGGCTTTTTGTGGGAGATGGAGAGACGGTGAAAATCCTTCTCTCAATATTTAAAAAAATAAATGGCTCCAATCGTTTCACCTCCTTTGTATCCATTTATATTAACAATATTTTCGTTTGGTTTTAAGCTGTACTAGAATGATTAAAAAGAAATCAGTATTTAAAAAGCATGCATTCAATATTAACTGTTGTTATAATTGGCACGGATAGTGCCAATTATTTATACTTCATTTTTACCTAGAGTAATAAAAGTTTTTCACTTTGCGTGGGGAAAAGGACCAGCTTCTACCTCAATGTTTTAAAAACTGTATATCGTACAAACGAGGTATAAACGATAAGAGTTTATGCATATTTTTAAATATTTAGGGGCAAGGACTGTTTCTACAGCACCTTCACTAAAAACTTTTTATTAATCTAGTACAAATGAGGTACAAACGAAAAAATTGTTGATACAAACGGGCACAAACAAAATATAGACGATTGGCACTGTTCATTTTTTTTAATATTGAGGCGAGGAGGGGGGGGTCGTTTCTCCAGCCCCTCCTATAAAACTCTTTATTACTCTAGTACAAATGAGGTACAAACGAAAAGATTGCTGGTATAAACGGGTACAAACGAGGTATAAACGATTGGCACTATTCATTTTTTTAAATGTTGAGGTGGTGGGGCTTTCATTTCTCCGCCCCCCCCCCCCCCACTAAAAACTCTTTATTACTCTAGTACAAATGAGGTACAAACGAAAAGATTGCTGCTACAAACGAGGTATAAACGAATGGCACTATTCATTTTTTAAATGTTGAGGTGGGGGGGGGGGGCTGGCATTTCTCCAGCCCCCCCCCACTAAAAACTCTTTATACTCTAGTACAAATGAGGTACAAACGAGGTATAAACGATTGGCACTGTTCATTTTTTTTAATGTTGAGGTGGGGGGGCTGGCCGTTTCTCCAGCCCCCCCACTAAAAACTCTTAATTACTCTAGTACAAATGAGGTACAAACGAAAAGATTACTGGTACAAACGAGGTATAAGCGATTGGCACTATTCATTTTTTTAAATGTTGAGGTGGGGGGGCTGGCATTTCTCCAGCCCCCCCACTAAAAACTATTTATTACTCTAGTACAAATGAGGTACAAACGAAAAAATTGCTGGTACAAACGAGGTATAAACGATTGGCACTGTTCATTTTTTTAAATGTTGAGGTGGGGGGGCTGGCCATTTCTCCAGCCCCCCCACTAAAAACTCTTTATTACTCTAGTACAAATGAGGTACAAATGAAAAGATTGCTAGTACAAACGAGGTATAAACGATTGGCACTATTCATTTTTTTAAATGTTGAGGTGGGGGGGCTGGCATTTCTCTAGCCCCCCCACTAAAAACTCTTTATTACTCTAGTACAAATGAGGTACAAATGAAAAAATTGCTGGTACAAACGAGGTATAAACGATTGGCACTGTTCATTTTTTTTAAATGTTGAGGTGACCGGCTGGCCGTTTCTCCAGCCCCCCCCCACTAAAAACTCTTTATTACTCTAGTACAAATGAGGTACAAACGAAAAGATTGCTGGTACAAACGAGGTATAAATGATTGGTACTATTCATTTTTTTAAATGTTGAGGTGGGGGGGCTGACATTTCTCCAGCCCCCTCACTAAAAACTCTTTATTACTCTAGTACAAATGAGATACAAACGAAAAAATTGCTGGTACAAACGGGTACAAACGATTGGCACTGTTCATTTTTACTTTCTTCTATCTTTACAAGAAGAAAGTATTGGATTCATGAAAATTTTCGACTTCCGGTTTTCGACGGATTTATACGTTTTAGAAGGTCCTGAACACGTTTTGACTATTTTTAGAAAATGTCTGTCTGTGAGTCTGTCCGTCTGTCTGTGTGTCTGTCTGTGTGTCTGTCTGTGAGTCTGTCTGTCTGTATGTGACAAAAAATTTGTGGGCGCTCTATCTCAAGAACTAATGCTCGAAATTTAATAAAATTTTATATTCAGTTAGACCTTGATATGAATTAGTGCCTATTGGTTTTTGGTGAAAATTGGCCTGCAGGTGGCGCTGCTATACTACGTTTTTCATGATTTTCAAGATTGCTATATCTCAAGAACTAATGCACAGAATTTCACCAAACTTCAGATTCTGTGACCCCTTGATGTACATAGACGCTGATTAAGTTTTGGTGTAAATTGGCCAGCAGGTGGCGCTGCTATGCCACGTTTTTCATGTTTTTCATGATAGCTATATCTCAAAAACTAATGCACAGAATTTCACCAAATTTCAGATTCCGCGATACCTTGAGATACATAGCCGCTGATAAGGTTTTGGTGTGAACTGCCCTATAGGTGGCGCTGCTATGCTACATTTTGCACGATTTTTGCGATTGCTATATCTCAAGAAGTAATGCAGAGAACTTCATCAAATTTTAGATTCTGTTACACTAGAATATATAACATAATTAGACGCTGATTACATTTTGGTATTAACCTTGCAACAGGTGGTGCAGCTATGCTGCATTTTGCACGATTTTTCCGATAGCAAACAACAACCAAATCTCAACAACCAAAGCACAGAATTTCATAAAACTTCAGATTTTGTTACAAAATGATGTATAACATAATTACACGATGATTATGTTTTGTTATAAATCCTTCAACTGATCGTGCTGCTGTGCTATAATTTACACGTTTAAAAAAAAAAAAAAAACTAGCTATATCTCAAGAACTAATGCACAGAATTTCATCAAACTTCAGATTCTTTTACATCATAACATAATTAGACTTTTTTTTTTTACATTTTGGCATAAATTTTCCAAGATATGGTGTTGCTGTGCTACGTTTTGCAAATTTTTTCTTATAATTATATCTCAAGAACTAATGGACGAAATTCCATCAAATTTCAGATTCTGTTAGGTCTTGACATCAAAAGATGCTTATTAGGTTTTAGTACAAATTACCCAAGATGAGGCACAACTAAGCTCCTTTTCTCAGAATATTAATTAAATTTTGCGTTTTAGGCTTTTCGGATACCAGAATCTCATTAGGCTAGGTCAAATGTTCGAGGAAATTCGATAGTGGGTAACTTTGGGGTCACCACGTTTTTTTTTTTTTTTTTTTTTTTTTTTTTTTTTTTTTTTTTATATATATATATATATATTAAAATGTACTTATGAGATAGAAGAAAGTTTCGGGATTGACACATCCAACTAGTTTTAAATGTTGAGGTGGGGGGGCTGGCCGTTTCTCCAGCCCCCCCACTAAAAACTCTTTATTACTCTAGTACAAATGAAAAGATTGCTGGTACAAACGAGGTATAAACGACTGGTATTATTGTCGAAAAAATTTGAGTTGGTGGGGGGGGGCTGGCGAAATGCACCTGGGATAGGGACACAGGACAGCTTTATTTAACTGCTGTCAGATTCACAAACTTTTCAACTAATTTTAATTCCAACTTTTTCCTGTTCAAAGGGAGAAAAAGGTTACAGTTGTTATGGCTAAAGTCAGAGGGAAAATCTGAGTGAATCTGATAGCAGCTTAAGGGAAGAAAGGGGATATTAAAAATTTGCCCTTCCTGGATCAAATGTAAAGAATGACAGCAATTTTGCTGTTCTTGATGAGTTTGGTGCCTGGTAAAACCATTTCAAGACCATTGATTATTGTAAAATGTGTTAAAAATGAATAAGTTTGAAATGTTCAGAAATATGTTGAGAAATAAAAAGAAAAACATTCAAATCACAAGAAAAAGTTCACTATAGAGAATGTGCTTTGCTATTTGAAGGTTACTTTATGAAGAAATTCATAAAATGTTCTTGGTTCCATGAAAAAATTCGCAAAATACAGGTTCACTGAATAGAGATTTGACGGTACAGTAGAACCCTGCTAATCTGGATCTCCGGATAATACAGATTGGTTTGGTCAATTCTTTTTTTCAAGTTTGAGAAGGGATTGGCTAATTTCCATAACTTTAACTTGTTTCATCATCGTATTCTGAATAAAATAAATTTTTTCTGAAATCTTTTCAGAAGAATATTTTAAGTTTTCTTATTTAAATTCTTTGATGTTATCTTTCAAAGAAACAGCAATGCATTACTAAGTTTGGCAATTCCAATTTTCGATTGCTTTGTGCACAACTAAAGAAATTGAAAATGAAGATAATACAGATGTAAACACCATTATCAATATTGATCAACAAAATATTATTAGCCATAAAGAAGCAACATCTCATTTAGAACAATTAATGGTTTATTTTGAACGTCAGGTGGAGACTACATCTAACAAACTACTTATGTTCAAGCAGATGCGTGACCATACAGCTCGCAAAAGGTTTAGAAAACTGGCACAGCAGAAAACTACAAACTTTTTTATTACAATGTAAACATTTTTACTGTCTGTAAATGTTCAATAAGTTTAACATAAAGGTGATTTTCTGTACGTATGTTTTATTTATTTATTTTTTCTAATTCTCTGAATCGGGTCTGGTCCCAATAAATCCGAATTATTGGGGTTTTACTGTACTTATTTTTATGGTGTTTTAAAAAGCTCTGATCATTCAGTTTTTCTGTACCTTCAAATCACTACTTAATAACCAGGGTTGGGTTTCTGACATCAGAAACTGGTTTTTGACAAGACAACTGTCAAAAACTGGTTTAAACCGTCAAAAATTGGTTTAAACCGTCAAAAACTGGCTTAAACCGTCAAAAACATGTAATGTGCTTTAAAACATTTTAAGAACAAGAGGGAATCATTGAATAAGTCTTAATGATTTAAGTTATTTTTTATTTAACATGAATTACTGTAATTTAATAATTAAAAAAATTAAATTCTTTTGATTGCTATGAAATTTTGTTTTTTAGAATATTCAAACAGAGGAAAATGATTTTGTACAGTTTATAATATGGATCAATTATTAATTTTACCCTGTAGCATCCTATAACACATAACCTATTTAGCACATTTTTTTTACTCCCAAACGATTTTTGAGTTTAGAATGTATGAATCCAAAGTTAGAAAATACTCTCTCAATTGCTGCTGAACTAGCATGGCTTGATAGCAAAAGCATTGCTAGTTGAGCAAGTTTGGAGGCAGTTTCAGCTGAAAAGCTATTGCATGATACCTTTCCACCAAGTAATTGGGTTAGCTGTCCTCCTCTAGCATTGAAATAAGAAGGATCTGGAAAGATCTGATTTGCTATCTGTTGGCAAAATTTACTGTTTTTTGTGATCTGTTGATGAAATGTGCCCTTTTTTTGCAGTCTGTTGGAGAAATTTGCCATTTGTTCACAATCTTTTGACAAAATCTGCTTTTTTTTTTTTTTTTTTTTTTTGTGATCTTCTGACGAAATTCATGTTATTCCTACGATCCTTTGACAAAATTAGCGATTTTTCTTTGAATGATTGACGAAATTGATTTTTTTTTTTTTTCCGATCATTCGTCGAAGTTTGAGATATATTTTCTGTCCAAATTTTCAGATTTATGACAGATTTTTTTTTTAAAATTTCTCCCCGGAAATGATTGTTTTAATTTCGGACCAGTGTAAAAGAAAACTGACATACCTACATTATATTTTTACATTAAAACAACAACAACAAAAATCTGCACTTCTCAAAATTTTTTTTCTAAATCCTAGGTAATGCTGTAAATTCACAAAAGTAACAGAAAAATTAAAAAGACTGAGTAAAAAGGAAAAAATGTGCAGCTCATGTGTGCATTTTCAAAACTTATGTTTACTTTTTAAAAGGCACAATTTCGCTAAACAAAATTTAAATAACAATTTTACCAGGTTAAAAAATTGTATTTAACAGTAATACTTTACTATATGCTAATTATTAATATACAATACAATAATAGTGAATTTTTAATATTACATTTAATGTTGTATATGTGTAACAGATATTTAATGTGAAATTTTAATTTTACAGATAAATGCAGTATTTGAGGTTTCTGACGAAGTTTTTGACAAGAGGTTTTTGACATGACGGTTTAAACCGGATAAAACCACATACTGTCAAAAACTTGCCAATCCTGTTAATAACATTATCTGATTCACTAAATTACTTTTTTATCAACATTTGGGATTTTGAGAGTGAAATACACACTGTTCTTATTTCTTTTCTTTCTTTCTTTCTTTTTTTTTTTTTTTTTTTTTTATAGGTGGAGGTAAATAAATCTAGAATTGGCCTTGAAGAAATATTTCATATTTTGTAAACAAAATTTCATTTGTGAATGCATTAAAGGCTTTTATACATCATCTTCTATATTTTATTCTGTGATATTTGTTTTGTTTAAATAGAAACTTTTCATTTGTGCGGATTGCAGGAAATTTTTTTCAATTACGCTTTTTTTTTCATATAATATTACTGAAACTGCTCATCTGTTAAAGATTTGCAAGAAAGGATTTTCTTAATACAATAAAACCTCCCTAAAGCAACAACCTTCTGTTCCAATAAAAATTTGTTGCTCTGAGAGGTAGTCTGTTAATGAAGGTCGTGTTTAAATCTAGATTATAATTGTTGAAAAAGAGTAACAATTAATGTTACTAAAATTTATTTTTCATATTAGGAAAAAATATAAAAATTTAACTATTAAAACAAAAGTTACTGATGAAAGTGAATTACTGCAGAGTTAAAAAAAAAAAAAGAATATATTGATGTTTGCTTTGATTTTATGGTTTTATTTTTTATAACTTTGATTTCCAATTCCTTTTGAAGTTCAGTAAATAGATTTCAGCAACTTTTTTGAACCAAAAAAAAAAAAAAAAAAAAAGACAATTTCTTTACTTTATTTTTTTAAGAGTTTTCTGACATAATAGAGCAATGACCATTATACTTAATTTGTTATCAGGGTTAAATTCAAACAGTTAAAAGTTACCAGCATAAAAAAATAAATTAAAATAAACTTAGAAGTTTGATAAATAATGTGCTATCCGGAATTATTTTTCTATTATAATAAAACCTTCTTCAAGTGACCAGGAAAAAACAGAAATTGTTTAATTTTTTTCAAAAATTTGGTTTTTCGTGGAAAGAATTTAGCTGGGATAATCTCTGAATGGAAATAAATTTCGTTCCATAAAAAAAATGGTCATTCAGGGAGGTTTCACTGTAGTTGCATTTAAATATTCTCCTTCATATCAAACTTGAGTTTTTCATTTGTGAAACAGTCAAATAAATGTTTTTCTTGTCCATGTATTTTGGGCTTACATTTTTTTGTTCATTTGATTTCAGATTACTTTTTAGATTGCACTTCTGACAATTTTTTCAAAATAGTGCTATGGATACAGAAAAACCTTTTATTTGTGAAGCTTGTGGGGAGGGTTTTTCTTTCCAATCTCATTTAAAAAATCATTCTCGTGTGCATAAAAAGAAAAAAAGTCTTGAGAAAGAATCTTTCGTTTGTCCATTTTGCAGTATAAAATTCTCTTGGAAGTCTCAGTTTACAAAGCACTTACGTACACATACCAAAGAAAAACCATACATATGTGAAATATGCAATAAAGGGTTTTCACAAAAACATTATTTAACTTACCATGAACGTGTTCATATGAAAGTGAAACCGTATGTTTGTGAGATATGTAATAAAGGATTTTCAGACAAAAGAAATGTAGAGAAGCACAAATTAGTTCACATAGATGAGAGGCCTTTCTCTTGTGAGACATGCAATAAAACATTTAAGTCTCAGAGCTCTTTAAAGATACACCATCAAACTCACTCTGAAGAGAGACCTTTCGTTTGTGATATCTGTGATAAAGATTTTCTGTGAAAGGTAATTTATCTGAGCATCGCAGATTGCATACAAAAGGAAAGCAATTTATTTGTGAAATATGTGGTGCAGCATATATGAAAAAATTGAAGTTATCTGAGCACCTAGCTTTTCATAGAAAGGAAAAGAATTTTTCTTGTGACACATGCAATAAGAAATTTACATTTAGATCTACATTAAATTATCATCGTCTTACTCATGCAGATACATATCCACACATTTGTGAAGTATGCAATAAAGGATTTTATAGGTTAACTCAACTTACAAACCACTTCCGTGTTCATACTGGGGAAAAGCCCTTCAGTTGTGACATATGCAAGAAAATTTTTTCTAAAAAGCAAGAAATGCAGCATCATGCTTTAACGCATACACAGGAAAAACCTTTTGTTTGTGAAATATGCAATAAAGGATTTTCATTGAGAGCTTATTTAAACCGGCACCTTCAGTGGCATAGTAATCCAAAACCATTCAGTTGTGAAATATGTAATAAAAACGTTTCTTCTGCAACAACTTTAAAGCGCCATTTAGTAAGTCATGCAAAAGAAAAGCCTTTCAGTTGCGAGCTATGCAATAAACAATATTCTTTTAAATCGAGTCTGAAAACCCATTATCTCTCTCATACTGGAGAGAAACCTTTTATTTGCGAAATATGCAATAAAGGATTCTCGCAGAGACGTCTTTTAAATCAACATCTTATGACTCATGATAAAACGAAACCTTTTAATTGTGATATATGCAACAAAGAATTTTCACGTCAATCTTCACTTGATATTCATCTTAAGACTCATTTTGTACTGAAAACTGACTTCCCAGTGGTTAATGATTTCTAAAAATTTATTTATACAGTAGACTCCCTCAAATCCTCGCAGCTTGTCACCAAAGGTTGTGCAGATTTTAGAATTTTGTGGATTTCTGGTCATTGCTTTGTTTGCATATTTTTAAGCTGTGATTTAATTGTAATAATGTAATCAAAATTAAAAAGAATGCTTGCAATGTAATAAAATATTAAAATAACTGAGTAAAGTAATAAACTAAAATAATAAAAAGTAAACTAATTTAAAAAATGATTAAGTTATTAAAAGTAAAATTTCAGTAAATAATTAATAAAGTATTTTAGATATGCATAATAAAGATGTGGCACATTTTCCTTGAATTATTCAAACTTTCCTCATAAAGTTACCCAACTAATTCACATCAAAATCATAAAGTAAAGAAGTTTTATTTCAGGTTTAGCCAGTCTTAATCAAAAAAGCTTGATAAATACATAAATATATTTGGTAGAAAGATTGTGTTTATCAGTGAAATAATCAATATCGTTACTTTAAAAAAAAATAAATTTTCACCTCTTTCATGAAAAACACAAGTTCAATCATACTATCAAGAATTAAACATTAAAATATGCATGGAATGATATAAAACTAAAAAATTCTGTTATTTTGCCCCTAAATCCAAATTGAAAGTTTCATTGTGTACATCTGTGATGATGTGCAGATTTTAGGGTTGTGGATTTGAGGTAGTCTACTATATCATTTTAATACTCAAAATACTGATATCATAGGGTCTTTTATTTGTAAATTATGAAAAGAAATAAAAAAAAAACTCTTAAAGCAAAACTAAGTTAAACTTGAGATTTTTTTGTGAGCTTGTGCATTGAAGAATTTTCTCATAAGAGTTTTGGAAATAATTTTTTATTCATATTAAATAAAACCTTTTCTTTGTGATGGATACAATCAGTGTTCTCGCTGGCATTTGACCAACGTTAGTAATTTGGCTAATTAAAAATAAAAAACATTCGCCAAATGAGAAAAGTATTAGCAAAATAGATTCGTCATGTAGGACCAAAAAAAAAAAAAAAAAAAAAAAAAAAACGTTAATCCTTTAATGTATTTTCTTTTTTTTTTCAATATGTTCTAAAATAAACCAAGTTTTTATAACTGTGACAGCAATTGTTATTAATCTAATTTCAACTATCCGCTACAAATATAAAAAAATACGTATAGATTAAATATATATGCATATGTATGAAAAACGAAAAAGAAAAAGCCAAAATTGAGCACTAGCAATTTGGCAAATCTAATCACTTGTTTACTCGCCAAATGAAGAATTTAGTCGCAATTTGGCGCATTGGCGAGCGACAGCGAGAACTCTGGATACAATGAAGGACTTTGACAGAAATTTCTTCTGTAATTGTTTCACTAATATAGTAGATTCTTTCAAATCCACACAGCTTGGGACCAGAAATTGTGCAGATTTTAGAATTTTGCAGATTTCTGGTCATTGCTTTGTTTCCATTTTTTAAAACACTAATTTGAGTGTAATTAATAAGGCAGTCAAAACTGTAATGAATGCTTATAATAAAATAAAATATTAAAATAAATTATAAACTAAAATAATAAAAATTTACATAATTTTTAAAATATTAAAATTTAAAGTCAAGATAATAATAAATAATATATTATTAAATATTCATTATAAAGATGAAATGTATTTTTCCTAAATTATTCAATGAAACTTGCCTCATAAAGGAACATTACTAATTCACATCAAAATTACAAAATAAGGAAGTCTTATTCCAGGTTTAGCCCGATTTAATAACCAAAAAAGCTTGATTAATGCATAAATATATTTGGTAAGGAGATTGTGATTACCATTAATATCAACAATATCTTGAATTTTTTGAGAAATAAATTTTTTCTTCCTTCATGAAAAAAACATGAATCCAGTAATATTAACAAAAATTACAGATTAAAATACATATGGAGTTGATATAAAACTAAAATAGTCAAATTTTGTCCCTATATCTGAACTGAATATTTCATTCTTTACATCTGTAAATTATGTGCCGATTTGAGGGAGTCTATTATATTGAAGCTGGGAGTTTTTTATTCACGATTTATGCAATATCTTCCGATCATAATCATAAGATTTATACCAAGGACAAGCTTTTCAATGGTTGATAATTATAAAGATAAGATTTTGTTAAAAGTGTAATAAATATATTTGTATGTAATGTTTCTTTAATCTAATGAATGTCTGAGAACTTTATCTTTTTTCATGAAAAACTAAAAGAAAATCTGGTTAACTTAAATGTTCTTTTGCTGGCTGGTTCTAAAATAACTTTTTGTATCTCTTCATCTTAGATACTTTGATATTAAGTTGTCCCATTGAAGCTTAGGCATAGATGTCAACATCTCTTAATTATTCTGGAGTCTGATCCTAGACAAATATATTTCCATTCGGAAATTGCATTTCATCTAAAGTTTCTAGATAAAATCAAAAATGTACCTTGTAGAAATGACACATTTCCTTATGTACACTAGTGTACAAAATTTAAGGACAGAGTCCCAGAATGCCAATTTTCAAGGGATTTTCAAGTGATAATTTTCAATAGGAAGTAGTATAATTCGAATAATTACTATCCCTGCATAACAGCTAGTCCATATAATCTCTCATTTAGGTCACACATGGTCACAAGAGTTACAGTCACTACGGTGAAACAAAAAAATAGGAAATTTCATCTGTCTTTTTTATGAGTCTCAAATGACTACTATGTGTGACTCCACTGTCAGGTCACTGCGACGGCTGCTTTGTGACTTTACAGTGTCATTTTATTGAGACTTTCGTGTGACTGTCATTTGGAGGCTCAATTTCAAAGTCATTGTGAATGTTGCATTATGATAAATCACCAAACAATGTCCTATTAAAGTCACATGGTGAGTTTTCACCACTTTTCACAGTGGTTACTTCACAGTAGGGTCTCTGTTACCATTTGATAAAGTTTTGTGACAGAAAGTCACCATGTGACTTTAATGTGTCATTATTTGGTTATTTATAATAATGCAACATTCACAATGACTTTGAAATTGAGCCTCTAAAAGACAGTCTCATGAGAGTCTCAATAAAAGGACACTGTAAAGTCACCTGGTGACTCGTCACAAAGCAGCAGTCGCAATGACTTGACAGTGGAGTCACATATAGTAGTCATTTGGGACTCATAAAAGAGATGCATGGAATTTCCTATTTTTTGTTTTGCCATAGTGACTGTGACTCTTGTGACCATGTGTGATCTGAATGAGATGTTATATGGACTAGCTGTTAAGCAGGGATAGTAATTATTCGAATTATATTACTTCCTGTTGAATATTTGCTTGAAAATCCCTTCGTCCTTAAATTTTACACACCAGTGTATTTTTTTCTGGTTTGAAACATGCTTTTCTTGAATCAGACCCCAGAATAATTAAGACATGTCAGCAATATCATACAGCACTCTGCAAAAAAAAAAATTGCACTCTGGGCAAAGTTTCAATTTGTCCCTTCTCCTACACCACCACTACCATTTCTAGTTGTTTGTGATGTCATAAAATTGAAAAGTGTACAAACAAAAATAAATTCTATTCAGTACATGTTTGACATTTATTTTGGAGCTTCAAAAGGTTTAATTTTAACAAATAAATAATATAAAAGAACATTGCACTTGTATTTTGGCAAAGCAAATCTGGAAAACACATGTGGAAAAAATGTATCAGAAATAGTATGTCCCTTTTGGTATAATCCCTTTTGGATTCCAAGAAAGAAGCAACATGCTATTTTGAGAATGTATGTTTTTTCACAAAAAAAATCTCAATATGTTGATATATATGTTACAGGCCAAACCCGATTTTAGGCCAAACTAGATTGGCCTAGTCCAAACTAGTCTATCCTAACACCCATCGGATAAACTAGTTTTTCCTAGGCCAAACTAGTCTATCCTAACGCCCATCGGATAAACTAGTTTTTCCTAGGCCAAACTAGTCTATCTGAACGCCCATCGGATAAACTAGTTTTTCCTAGGCCAAACTAGTCTATCCGAACGCCCATCGGATAAACTAGATTTTCCTAGGCCAAACTAGTTTGGCCGAACGGTCATTAGGATGAACTAGTTTAGCCTGCTATTCATTGGTTTGAACTAGTTTATCCTAGGCCGAACTAGATTGTCCTAGGCCAATTCAATTTGGCGTGATTTTATTGAATTTAAAGACCGCCACGGCGTCAACTTTCTTGTTTTGATCTAATTTAGCCTAGGTCGATGCAATTCGACGCGATTTTAGCTCACAGACTATCAAAGCCTGAGAGCTAATGTGCTCGCAGATTCTGTGTGTGTGTATGTAACCATGTACGTACGTATGTACATACTTATGTACGTACGTATGTATGTACGTACTAATATAACGGACTAATGTGTAACTAATATAACGCGAGCACTCTGGTGTTGGAATTAGGACGCGATTTAGTTCAAGCCAGCCGGCTTCGCCCACTATCGGGCCCCTTCTTTTATATAAAATCTTGAAACGGACGTATGTTGAGGCGAATGAACTGTGAAGTGAAAAAAAACATGATGATAAATATTTAAGAAAAAGGATTTTGCATCGAAATACCACTATTTTCTAATAGTAATTTTTGTAAAAATGTTATATTTTTGCTGGAACTTTTTGAAACTTTGTGATAGTTTATCGCATATGATATAATTTTATAAAAAAAAAAAGAGTTACATTTCGGCGTGAAAGAGGATGTGGTTGCGAACAAAATCAGGAAATATAACGGAAATTCTACACTGTAAAAAAAAAATCTGCAAAGGTACTAAACCTTTTCTAGGAAACTGGGATTCCAAGAACTTTTCCTGTAACGATAACAGCAAAAATTCAAGTTTCAGAATCGATTACATGAATTTTTCCTGTTAGCGTTACATGAAAAGTTCTTGGAATCCCAGTTTCCTAGAAAATGTTTAGTACCTTCACAGATTATTTTTTACAGTGTATGTTTTAAAGCACCGCAACCTCAAGTAACACATCTACTAATAGGTTGTTCAACGGAGTTTCATTCAAATACAATTTTGTTAATAATAGAGTACGCTCCCAGGTGTTGGAATGAGGAACAAATATAACATGCCTTAGTTAAAACTTTCTGGCTTCGCCCGCTATCGGACTGGCATGTGCAGCGGGGATATGGTTCGAATTTCGTTTGCTTCGAGGTTCTTTCGAAAAGGAGGGTTACATTCGGTGGTGTGTGCTCAGCATGCTTGCTACGATTTAAATTTTGTTCGCTTCGAAGTTCATTCGAAAAGGAAGAGCGCATTCGGCAGTACGCTTGCAGCACACCTGCTATACGCTGCCGCAGACTGTGGGGACGCGGCTGAAGAACTAATGCACGAAATATAATAAAAAATTATATTCAGGCAGTCTCTGATCTAAATTGATGCTGATTAGTTTTTGATGTAAATCGTTCATCAGGTGGAGTTCTCTTTGGCATTTTTTATGATTTACGCATGAGCTTTACTTAATAGCTAATACAATCAAATTTCCATCGAACTTTAGATACAGTTCGTCCATGACATGAGTTGGTGTTGTTTATATTTTGAAGTAAATCACTTAACATGGCGATGATATGCTGCATTTTTCACAATTTTCACAATAGCTGTATCTCAAGAATTAATAGACGGAATTTAATACAAATTTATATTCAGATAGTCCCTGATATAAATCGATACTGATTACTTTTTCATGTAAATAGTTCAACATATGGCGCTTCTAAAGTGCGTTTTTACTGATTTGCATTAACACTATTTCAATAACCAATTTACGGATTTTCATCAAACTTCCGAATCAGTAAATCCGTGATATGAACTAAATCTTTTACGTATTCGTGTTAATTGCTCAATAGGTGGCACTGTTGTGCTCAATTTTCCCGATTCCTGAAATATTTTGTTGCAAGAATTAATGCACGAATTTTCATCAAACTTTAGATTCAGTAAGTCCCTGGTATAAATTAGTATTCTGTAGTTTTGGATTAAATTTCTTGAAAGGTAGCGCCGCTATACGGTATTATTCGTGATTATTGCAATAGCTCTATCTCAGGATCTAATGCATGGATTTTCATGAAACTCCAGATTCTGTTAGTCCTTGATATAAAAAAGTACAAAAGTACTTTTTAGTTTTTGGAGTAAATCGTGCAACAGGTGGCGCTGCTATGTGGCATTATTCATGATTATCGCAATATCTCAAGAAGAAATGCACGGATTTTCATCAAACTTCAAATTCAGTTAGTCCCTGATATAAATTAATATTCTTTTGTTTTTAGAGTAAATGGCTCAATAAGTAGCGCTTCTATCCAGTTTTTTATGACTTCTGCGATAATTCAAATATCTGAAATAGTACTAATACACAGATTTTCATCAAATTTCAGCTTGAATTAGAATTTGAAAGACGTTGTTACTGATTTTTCAGAAAGTTCCGGCAAGAATTTAACATTTTAACAAAAATTGTTATTAGAAAATAGTGGTATTTCTATGCAGAATCCTTTTTCTTAAGTATTTATCATCATGTTTCTTTCTTTTCGATTCAACATTCGTAAATACCTAAATCGCGTTGTATTAGTTCCAAATTCCAACACCAGGGTGCTCACATTAGTTCCACATTCCATCACCAGGGAGCGTACCTTATTACTAACAAAAGTGTATCTTAAGAAAACTCCGTTAAAAAATCTATCAGTAGATATGTTACTCGATGTCGCGGTGCTTCAAAACAAGAATTTGAGATTTTTGAAAAAATCACTATTCTTCAATAGTGGCATTAAATGCGAAATATATTTTTATAAATTTATATCATATGTCATAAACTATCTTAAAGTTTCAAATAGATCAACCTAGAATTTCCGTTATATTTCCTGATTTTGTTTGCCCCCCCCCTCTTTCCCTTTCGTAATGGGACTTTTTATACAATTTTTTATCACATGTTATAAACTATCACAAAGTTTCAACAATTCCAACAAGAATTTAACATTTTTACAAAAATTACTAATAGAAAATAGTGGTATTTGACGCGGCATCTTTTTTCTTAAATATTTAACATCATGTTATATTATGTTTCAAAAAGTTTCACAAAATTGGTAATATTTAATTGGCAGCTAAAACTTAAAAAAAAAACGCTGAGTTTTTAAAAAAAAAATCTAGTGTCCCCTTTATCTACCTCCCCGCCGTATCCTAAATTTCAAGTGTCATGCTTTATTTAACCTTTTTCTTATTTTTAAAAGGATTCAGATATTTACTTTTTTAATACGAACAATTTCGCGTGAAGTGATGTGTGTGAAAACCAATATCCGTTACGAATTAAAAATCTTTTCATAAAACCAAAAGTTTCTATCCGATTGAAAAAATAATCCGCTCTATCTTTATATTTAAACTCAGAACCCCCAAAATTAATCAGGTAAACGCCTTATCAGAAGAAATCTACATCCAAAATTTGAAACAAATCGGTAAATTATCCCTGAAAAATCTATTTACATAAATTAAGAGTGTTACCCCCCATTCCTCCTTTCTTTATATGTAAACAATGAACACCCACAACTAATCATGGATGTACCTTATCAAACTGATATTGTACCTAAATTTTTAAAAAAATCTGATACTTTTGCATGAAAACTGACTTAACGAAATTAAGGAGTGGAGGGGGAAATTGCGTTTTAGCTTTTTGTTCCCCTTCCCTTATTCTTATCCAATGAACCCCTGAAACTAATCAGGAAAGTTCGTTATCAGGATAAATCTATGTCCAAATTTTGAAGCAAATTGGATATTTCTATCAGGAGTTATTGCATTGCGTACATATGTACATACATACATACGTACATTGTTACATACACACACACAGAATCTGCGAGCACATTAGCTCTCATACTTTGATAGTCTGTGAGCTAAAATCGCGTCACACTACATTGGCCTAGGCTAAATTAGATCAAAACTAGAAAGTTGGCGCCGTGGCGGTCTTTAGATTAAAAAAAAATCACGCCAAATTGAATTGGCCTAGGACAATCTAGTTCGGCCTAGGATAAACTAATTCAAACCAATGAATAGCAGGCTAAACTAGTTCATCCTAATGACCGTTCGGCCAAACTAGTTTGGCCTAGGAAAATCTAGTTTATCCGATGGGCGTTCGGATAGACTAGTTTGGCCTAGGAAAAACTAGTTTATCCGATGGGCGTTAGGATAGACTAGTTTGGCCTAGGAAAAACTAGTTTATCCGATGGGCGTTAGGATAGACTAGTTTGGACTAGGCCAATCTAGTTTGGCCTAAAATCGGGTTTGGCCTGTAACATATATAATTTTTTTACAAAAAAAGAAGAAACAAATGAGGATGGTGGTAAATTTGGCACCCTTTCAATTTCTGTGCTCAGGGCAACCGCTCTCTTCACACGGCTCTGTATGCATAAGCCAAAGTCTTTAGTAATGGGGCTCAGGACTTTTGGATAGAAGTTTGCAAAGACATGGATCAGGCCAGCAAAATGAAGTCAAATTTCCAGCTGACTGAGTTGTCAGAATAAAGAAAATTATTTTAAAAGTGCAGATCAATTAAAAAAACAATTTAAATGGGTCAGTCAGGCTGATAACAAATTTAAGTTGGCCAACCAGTCAATACCATATATTCTCACATATAAGTCAACCTCCTAACTTTTTTCTTGAACTTTGCACAAAATCAAACAAAAGATTTCACTTTCGAATGTGAAAACGTAATAAATAAACAAAAACAAATCATTGAAATTTTTTTATGGTAAGTTATTATTTGTATGTTTTATGTATTTTATTATTCATTCATATAAAAAGACAGAATTTTGCCATATTTGAGGTGTTTGTTATTGCTGTTTTAATTGACTCATATATAAGTCGATCCCTCTAATTTGCTTACAGAAAATTGTCGGAAATTCTTCGACTTACATGTGAATATGTACGGTAATAAAAACTTTAAACTAAGTTGATAAAATATAAACAATTTCCAATAGGCATGACTAGGATAAAAATAAGTATAAATGTGCTACATGAGTCAATGCTAGTTTGACTATATCAATTCAGAATTATATCATGTCAGTATAGAGATTGGCATCAAACACTGCATGGTATCTGAGCCTAAGCTTGTTAAATTTTTTCAATAGACTCGCGTCAGGCTGGGATCAGACTTACAATTTATTCTATACAATTGGCTGGACTGGAACTGCAATATAATTGTGATATGGTAGGCAAGCAGTTGTTTTGTAAAAATGGTAATAACGATAATAAATTTTGCAAGAATTATTTAAAAAAATTGACTTTTATACATACATATAGCTTCAAAAGCTGTGATGTTTTAAACATTCTTTTATTCTAAGCTACATTAATTTTTAAAATGTTCTCTTTTTATGCAACTAATAATTTTAAGAGTCTTAAGTGATTATTAATGTTGCTATTTTGTATTCTATGTCTTGCAAACATATAAAAATCCAAAATATATTGTTAAATTTTTTCATAAATATCTGTGTGGTATTCGTTAAAATAATCTTAACTGTATATTAAGAAAAATCTGGATTTTTTATGTAAAAATTTGTTTAGGTTAGGCCCAATTTCACTTATTTTTTAGGGAACCGGGTCATGGAATGCAAAATTATAAACAGACTGGGCCAAATTTTTAGTTTTTATGCTAGATCTGGAAATTTTGGCCTGTGCTGACCTTTGAGTTCACAAATTCTGTAAGTATTTTTTTTGTAAAGTTGGTATTTTAAACCTATTTTGATTTTGTATTGAATATAATTAATGTTTGTACTTTTACATTAGGATAAATTTAAAGACTAAACATTTATCTGAATATGTATATATATTCACATCTGTATTCAAATATATAAAAATGGTTTAAATTTTTGCAACAGTATTGACAGGAGGAAGCAAAAATTTTTACTTTAAATTTCATTTATTTTGTATTTAGAAATTTCAATTTTTCTTTACCAGAAATTGGTGTAATCAAGTGTGAGAAATTACATCTGTCTACTTATTATTAGCAAGTAGATTTTATATTTCAGCTAATGTAGATGCTTGTCCTAGAATGCTGGGTAAAAATTGTGTTTTCCACATTGATTTGAAAAAACGGATAAAAATAATTGACAATATGAAATCATTTAGATGAGCAAAATTTGGCTAGTTTATGTTCTAATAAACACACTATTAGCATCTACAATACTTCTAGATAAACCAGGTTTTGTGGCTAATATACCATAACAAAATTAACATAAATTAATAAATCAAAATTTCTAAAAATGTGCAATAAAACTGCATAATTAAAAAAGTGCTGGAATTATCAAAATAATACTAATAATTATCGCTATTTTTAATAGCACTTCAAAATTGTATTTTTTTTGTTAAACCTCAGCCTAGAGGTCTGCACGGGCCGGAATTTCCAGGCCCGGGCCCGGCCCGTAGGAAAGTTATTTCGGCCCGGCCTGTTTAAATTTTTATATTATACAGGCCCATTTATTTTTAATGTTTTATTTATACTATACAGGCCATAATATTTTTATATTATATTATACAATTTTTATATTTTGTACAGGCCCGGCCCGTTTTGGCCCGTTACAATTTCTATGATTTCTAAAAAATTGAGATTTTTATCATATAACTAAGATTAAAGAATACTTTACTTTAAAGAATACTGCATACATATCTATGGAATGATTTTACAGTATATTTTACAGCAAATACACATTAACAACATTAATGATTACTTAGATTCTTAGGCTTTCAACATTTGAATAAAGATTCATTAAAAAATTTAATATGGCTTAGAATAAAAGAAAAAAGAAAGAAAGCTAAAAACATGGTTAATTTTGAAGCTGTTTAATAAAAGAAGATTTATAAATATATTTCTATATCATTTTATTATAGATTCCAAATCCAAATTCATTCTTAAATTCAAAGAAGCTCTTTTCTGATACATTTCTAAATTCATTTTTTTTTCTCAGAAGCGCATAAGATTAGCGGATATCTTTATTCAGAAACTATATAATTGAATGGCGTTATCCATTTTTTGACACAAGCAATTTAAGAATACTGCAAACAAATAAAATACTGTCATAATTAGCGTTTTGAATAGAATTTCCGGAAGCAATAGCAAGGGAAGGGAGAAAAACCTTCAATCATTTGAGAAACTATTATATCTCAACAAGGTTATACAACTATTTTATTTAACAAAAATGAAAAACGCTATTCGATTCCAAATCCTTCAACAGTTAGGCTTTTTTACTTTTATCACTTTTATACTTTTACAATTTAAAATTAATCAGAAAATGTGCAAACTTTCATATTATTGAGAAATTAATTTAAAAATCATTAAGAAGTATATATCCGAAGACTAAGCTAACATAAGTTCATTATCGCTGTTAATAATTTTACAAATCATGTTTTCTGCCAATAATTAAGTCTAGTTCCAGTCCGGTCAGTCTATATGTAGAAAAATAATGCAAGCGTGATCTCGGACCGGCATGAGTCAATTAAAAAAATATCAAAATGGGTTACACATAATGTAATTCTCCGATGCCGATACACTGTGCATTTTTATATTGATGCTGTCAAACTAGTATGGCCACATTTATACTTATTCTCGTTAAAACCATTTTCGTTGAAAGTAGCTCATATTTTATCGTTTCCGCTCAAATTTTTTAATTGGCCGTCCCATCTGGCCCATTCAATTTTTTTGCCGGCCTGTTGAAAAAACTATTCTAAATCTGTTGGCCCGGCCCAGGCCGTTAGAAAATTTGAAACGATTCCGCCGGGCCGGGTACAGGCCACGAGCCAAGCCCGAGCCCGTGCAGACCTCTACCTCAGCCCTTCCCCCCTGAAAAAAAGTTTTACTTTTGGTTGTCAAATTTCTGTTTCTGCTGTTAAGCTTTGGATGCACACAGATGACATATTGGTCTCAGTGGGAGCGTCAATTCCAATGACAGTTTTTGGAGGGAAAAATCGGCTTAGTGCATTATGCATTACACTGTGTTTTATTGTATAGAGATTCATTGACTATATTTTGTGCTTATCTCAATTGCCACACAATGTAAGTATGGTATTATACTACATGCAACTTTCTTTCATTGTACATCTTTTTTAATTTTTGAAAAGAATTTGTAGAGTTTTTGAAAACTTTTATTTAACTCTACTCTATTTAAAATAGAATGCTTGTGTAACAATATCAGAATGCATGCGTGCTGTGTTTTGTACTTATGCTTACATGGGAAACCCTGGAGGAGCCCTAGATGACAATTTTTACAATTTTTTTCTTCTTGAATTTATAAATATGTATTTTTTATTTGGCTTTTAAATAAAACTTTCTAAACTCTTACCAACAGTGGCCAAAATTAATATTATATTTAAAACTACTGGTCACATAAAAAAAGTATATAGTATTATTATTATCACCCACAATAAAATTTGTACATATAAAATACAATCATGCTGGAGTATTAAATTCAAAGCACCAAAATTATTATGGTTTTCTTTGAACTTTGGATTTCCTTGCATAAATACAGGTTTGGTTCCTTTAGAAAGACCCCTTCTTTGGGCCTCTATACAGCATGTAGGTAATTGACCTTCATAAATAACACTAACACTAAGGCACACCAAAATTATTATTTATCAGTTTTTCTTCATTTTTTTAATCTTTTGGAGGGAAAATGCTCAGTAATAATTTTTATTAACCAAATCTGTAAAATTTAATAAAATTTTCTAAATTGTATTTATTAAAAAAAATTATTGTTAATGTTGACTCTAGAAAAAAAGGGCTGCCAGGCAGGAATTTTTTTAAAGGGAGCACTATTCTAAAAAAGTGCATTTTATTTTTCAAAAAATGAACACTCATCTAAAAGAGAGTACATGTTCTCGAAAAAGAAACAACACTGTTTTAATAAAAAGGCCCCTTTATTTTTTTTTTCCACAAAGGGCACACTTGTATCTTGTTCACCAAAAATATTTTGAACTGGTTTGTTTAGATTCCTCTTGATTAGGGATGCGCAACCTATGGCCTGCAGACCAAAAAAAGCTTGCGGGTTAACATGTGGCCCGACATGATGCTGCGACTTTCGTCAATTTACGAATGGAAGAATTGTAATTTTTGTGCATAAGTCACAGAAAAAAATCATAAATTTCGTCAGAAAAATTGATTTCATTAAAAATCACAAATTTTGTGCATCAGGAATGGAAAAATTGTTAATTTTATTGATCAAGTGTAGAAAATATCGAATTTTGTCAATGAGGTTAAAGAAAAAATCGCAAATTTCAGTCATAAGGTATGGAAAAATTGCGAATTTTGTCCCAGAGCTTGGAAAAAACAGCAAATTTCGCTCGATTGGCCACAAAAAAATTAAGAATTTTGTAGGACGTGAAAAATTGCACATTTCATTG
Source organism: Maratus speculifer (assembly GCA_964019185.1). NCBI lineage: Eukaryota > Metazoa > Arthropoda > Arachnida > Araneae > Salticidae > Maratus > Maratus speculifer. The sequence continues at coordinate 76,162,217 of OZ025303.1, forward strand.
ATCGGGCAAGAAAAAAAATCACCAGTTTTGTTGATGATACACGAGAAAATTGCAATTTAAAATTGATCGGCTGGGAAAAAATTGTTGGGAGACGAATGTATCTCCCAGGGGTTGAGTAAAAATTAGCAGAGTTAAATTAAAGCAGTGATGCAGCGTTGACTGGTTTAAACCCCATTTATGAACCGAGTCAAATTAAAATGATAACAACTATTTAAGACAAACACATATTTATTTAAAAGTATTAAAAACAAAATAAATTAATCACAGATTATCTTCAATTCATATTTATAACAAACATAACAAAAACAAGAACACATACCTTATAGCTTGCATGACGTTTAATAAAGAAAAAAATATTACTGTTTTACTTTTACCAAAAATATGTAAATAGTTTAAAGTTAAAAATAAATATTTCAATACATAATGTCCGTCACTGATTGTCCAAAAAAAAAAAAAAAAAACTTCAATCTCATCTAAACTTCCACTCTCCATGCAAAGTTCAAAAGATTCAAACAGCCGAAAATCAAACACCATTGTTCGAAAAGAATGTCCAGGAAACAAGCAGACTGAAGTATCAACTGGAATCAATTCTTTTATTTAAAGAAAAATGGCCACCGACGCACGTTGTCTCAACATCAATTACAACAGTTCCAAAGCACAGCCAATGTTCGATAAAGCAAAACCTCCTATAGGAGAAACCAACCACTAAAGCTTCAAAACACGGACTGCAGCTTCAATCCGCCATATTGCTTCATCAGGTCCAACTTTATCACCTCATATTAAAAACTGCTGCACAATATTTCAATACATAACTGTTGACAATTTAACACTGATTAAAAACATGACAACACTACGTTAATGACACAACGATAAAAGACTTCCAGGTAAATATACTGCTTAACACGATCATGACTGTAAAAGGAAAAGTAGGTGAAAGAACATTGAACGAAAATATCCTCGTCTCATATATATAGGTCAAGGTTAGTCAAGAAACAGTCTTCTACGCATCCTTCACACTACGCCCCCTACCGGTTATGTCAGCTTGCTTCTGGAATGTACTAAAAAGGTAGAGTGGAGTTGTATACACAAATCCTCCCTGTACACAGCTGACGCCATCTCGTGGCGTAAAAAGAAACTACGTAGAAATCAGACTGGAAAGACCGCGAGACGATGTAAACATAAGTGATGTTCAACGTGAAATGAAAGGAAAATATTGCCGGTGAAAAAGATATTTTAGAAGATGATTAATAAAATTAATATCAACTATTATAAAATAAAAGAAGAATATATATTATAAAGGTAAGTGAGTTTAAATATTATTTCATGAGGCAGGTAAAGTAAAAATGTGTGTACAGTGGCAAGTACATAGGAGTACATATTCCTAACAAAAATTGCATGTTTTCTCGCTTTATCGAGTGTGAAAAACACAAATTTTGTTGATTGGGCATGAAAAAATCGCAAATTTTGTCGATCAGGGACAAAAAAAATCACAAATTTTGCGAGGATAGGCAAAAAAAAATTGAAAATTTCGTCGATCGGCTGCGAAACAATCATGAGTTTAATAAGTTTATCAAGAGACAAATGCAGATTTCATCAAAATTAGTTAAAATCACAAATTTTGTTGATTGTGTGTGGAAAAATGCATATTTCGTCAATTTAAGGTGAATAAAAGCACAAATTCGTCGATCGGACAGGGAAAAATTATGAGTTTTATTGGTCAAGCTCCAAAAAATCGCAAATATCATTGGTCAAACACGGGAATATCGTGAATTTCGGCTATCTCATGGGGAAAAATTGCAAATTCCGTCGATCAGACTCAAATAAAATTGCCATATTTCATCTATCGGTTGCAGGAAAATCGCTAATTTTGTTGTCATGCTAAGAAAAATCGCCGAAGAACTTTGCCAACCAAATCGAAGAAATTTTGCTGACTTCATATGAAAGAATCGTGAATTTTGTCTGTCTTGCAAAGAAACTCTCGAATTCTGTCTATTGGCTTTGTAAAAATCGACGAGACATTGTTCGTAAAAATTGCGATTTTCGTCAATCTGGTACAGAAGAAATGCGAATTTTATTTGATCATGCGAGAAAAAATCACTATTTTCGTCGATCAGCTTTGTAAAATTCACGAATTTTGGCAATTGGCTTCAGTAAGATTGCGAATTTTGTTGATCAGGTACAGAAAGATCTCTTATTTTCTCGATAGGCTTTATAAAAATTGTGAATTTTCTCGACCAATTTTGTAAAAATTGCAAAATTCGTTGATCAGTGTTGTAAAAATCACAAATTTCATTGATCAGCTTAGTAAAAATCACAACTTTCGTCTGTCAGCTTTGTAAAAATTGCGAATTTCGTCCACCGGTTACATAAAATTTGCAAATTTTGCTGATTGGCTTTGTAAAAATCGTGAATTTTTTTATCAGGCGCGGAAAGATTGTGTATTTTCTTGTTCTGCTTTAAAACAATTGTGAATTTTTTCGAAAAGTTTGATAAAAATCACAAATTTCGTCGATCATCTTTGTAAAAATTGCGACTTTTGTCGATCGGCTCCGTAAAAATCACGAATTTCGTTGATAGTTTCATCAATTTTTTCTGTTGATTTTGTAAAAATAGCAAATTTTGTTGATTAGACACGAAAGAATTAGATAATTTCGTCAATCAGGCACGGAAAAATCAAAAATTTCATTGATCAGCGTCAGAAAAAATGCAAAACTTGCCAATTGGCTCTGTAAAAATCACGATTTTCAATGATCAGTTTTGTAAAAATTGCAAATTTTGTTGACTGGTTTGTAAAAAATGCAATTTGATCGATCAGTCATGGAAAAAATTCGAAATTTCATTGATCGGCACAGAAAAATGAAAATTTTATTAATCGGGCATAAACAAATCTTGTTGATTGGCTCCTTCTCTCTCTGTTTCTTATAAAGTTCACATTTTTTTCGGCACCAACCACTTATGTTTGTTTTTTAGCACTTATAATAAAACAAAATTTACTCTCCTGAATAAAGTCAAGGAATATTATCAAATCTCGAAAAAAATCCTTGAAATATCTGTTATACATACAAAAATAAAAATTGCTGATATATATCCTTACCAACTGTTGTGTTTTAAAAGGAAGAAGATGGGAGGAGAAACACTTGTTTATTTTGTTTCAAACTCAGAAGTAGGCCAAGTGAATCGTATAAATGATTATGTACATTGCGAAGAATGAGGGCCGGCAAAAGACCCGAAGTGGCTACCTTCATTACCTCTTTTAAAATAATAAAAGAAATCTTAAATCAAGATGACAACAGTTTCAAAGTTAAATTATGAAAAAAAATATAAATTGATAAAAGAAATAAAGTTACCTGTGAAGTCCTTGGCTGCTGACGAATAATACCAGACAGACACATGCACAGGAAATTAAAATGCAAACAGATTGCAAGTAAAAATACTTTTATTTTTCATGAAAAACTTGTTTACCTTTTTTTTATGAATATTGAATATTTCTTCACAAGTATATATTCTTGCTCTCGTACACATTAATCAATTTATCATATATTTTGAAGCAATAATTTCACAAACGATGTTAATCATAAAATTGATATATTGGAACAACAAATTCTTCTTTGTACCACATTTTTATGTATCTTGACAGGATGAACTAAAACATCACATAGGTACATGTAATTTTCAAATATATATATTTATATTAGCAGATAATTTTTCCAGACAGAGTTGTACCTATATTCTCTTCTGGAACGCCCCGTGATATTCAAAAATTTATATATAATATATATATTTCTTGGGCCAAAATATCGATACAATGAAAACAGATTATGGAATAAAGACTTTACGTAATAAATACCTTCTCTACATGAAAGAGACTCCACTCCTGAGCCTGCTTTTTCAGAGGACGGAGAACTCATTAAATGTTATAGAAGAATTGAGAATATACATTGGTTAGGGAGCATATTTTGACGAGAAGATGATGAGTAAAAATATTTAGAAGAAACATGACGACACTCTACTTTTGCTATGAAGTTAGCAAGAGAGCAACAAACAGAAGAATTATGATGTCACCTTATTTAAATTGCGTAACCAAAACAAAAAAAAAAACAAAACACAATAATTTCTGGATACTTTGAATGCAGCCCTACTCATCGCAGCCTTAAAAAATCAACCGAGTAATCCTGGCATGGACATTTGCAGAATAAAACTTGCTCCATCCAACGGTCATGGGGGGCGCACACATGCCCCGGAATTCCGCTAAATTTTGATCAGCCAGCAGAACCCATCTCGGCAGGAGTCTAACCGCGCGACTGCTCTCTCGGCGGAGAGTCCGGAGGGAAAAGAATTAGGGTTACTGTAAATAAGGCATACGCCAAGTTGGCGACGCACAAAAGAGGGGAGTGAGGAAAATTAAGCCAAGTTACGATACAAAGTATGGAGAAATATGAATTTAATACGGGAAGAATTGATAATCCCCTAAAGAATTAAGGCCAAAGCAGGTGGCCAGGCACTCAACGGCTTAAAACACGTCACCTGCGGAATTTAAACTGATAGGCTAAGGGGAGTGTCCGAATAAACGGAAGTTCCACCCATAGAACAAGCCAGAATGTTCTCGAAGGATTTCTAAACCGGAAGGAATGACATCGAACAGGATTTTACCGGCTTGGAACATTCGAAAGCTAAGTAAGAAAGAAAAGATTACAGGCGACGATATGAAAAGAAACGAAATCGAAATAAAATTTAAATTAAGAACATTAATAAAAAGGAGGTGATAGGAAATAAAATGGCAAATAAAATTGAATTAAACTAAACATATGGGGGGGTTATCGAGTAACCACCACATATTTACCCGGGGTTCCCCAAAAGAAAATATTGGTGAGATGACAAAAATGAACAATTTTTTCATCGAGACAATATTTTCTAACACATGTACAAATATATAAAATAATTACACAAAATAAATGTATCAGAAATAGTTATATGAATATAAATAATTGTTTTACATGATGTTTAAATAATAAAAAAAGAATAATTATTGTTATGATAGTAAACCTTATGTAAATATACCAACTATAGTAAATGTTAAAATGGGAGGTATACAAAATTTCCTCCAAAAGTATCTATCATATATCAAAAAAAAATGTAAAGTCTATGTCTATGTGCAGAACAACAGTCCTTAACTTTGACGAGTCTCTTGTTAGGCTGTGCAAAATGCACTATAATAGTAGAATGCTTTAGCATATGTCAAAATATTTGATTATACAATAATATGTATATTTATATTCTTAGTTGTCAACAAAATGAAACATACTATAACTGTATATGAATCATACAATAACTATATATAAAATATATGGTTTCAAATAACACATGATAAATTGAATGAATTTGTAAGTTGACAATTGAACAACAACAAAAAAAAATATATATATATAAATGGTGCAGAGAGATTAGTTAGGCTCTCATAAAAAAAATTTACTTATATCACCACATAGCCTTTTAAGCTTTCCATAAATCTTAAATGAATAACCTTAGCATTATTCAATAACACATTCTCACAGAAAATAAAATAATAAGTTGCAAAAAGAATGGCATATGTTAAATTGGTAGCAAAAGTATGATGTTATATTTCAATAAAAACATCTTCAAAATGAATATAACAATTTTCACAGAGAGAATCTTTACACTCTCATAAAGGAATATTCTTGAACACTTTCAATATAGATTGACAATAATTGCATAAATACTTTTAATACTATACTTCATTCAAAATAAACATAAAACATAAGATGTTTAATATTCTGAAAAAGAAAGGAACTTATATGAATATGAGAATCTTGTATATGACTTGATAATGTCAATTTTCAAACAAAAGAAAAATCAATTATGTCAAAAATTTTATATATAGAAGATATCTTGAACATATTTACTTGTAATTTTCAAACATTTTTTTTTTTTAAATTAAGTAAGTGATCACTTTTGCATTTGTCATATATCAAGTATTTGCTTTATATAGATATATATAATGACTCGATCAACATCTTTGGATCCAAAGTATAAATACCCAAAAGTATACAAAAAAAAGTATACTACTTATTGTGAGTCATTCACCTTCTATATTTCAACAAGAAGAGAAGAAATATTAGTATGTATAAGTTTATCATGCACTTTCTTTTTTTTTTTATCAAAAGAGGTTAAATGTTAAAGCATGCATGCATTGTAAAGAGAAGTCACAATAGAGAAAATAATTTGAGGAGTACTCCAATTTATGCTTACCCTATATTAATTACAATTTCACCTTTCTTATTAGAATACACATTTGTCAAAAATAACTTTAAATAATGACATAATATTATAACGAGAATATAAAAAAGACAAATTCTTTCTCAATTTCAGCACCAACTATTGTAATTAACGACTTTATAAGATTTAAAAGTATGGCATACATGAGATTATATATATACAGTACAGAACCATTTATCCGGAATGGTTGGGGTCAGATGCATTCCGAATAACTGGTTTTTCCGGTTAACTGGTTGGGCATTAAAGCAGCATCCATTTGAAAAGTTTTATGGAATATATATGTGGTTGTGGTATTACTTCTAATCTTAAATTAAATGTTAGATTACTTGAATTAAGAATAAGATTCAAGTAAGATTAAAAAATAAAATTTGATAGAATGCAATTTATGGGAATGCTTTAGAAACAAAAATTCTTGTTTCCTCTGCATGAAAATAGAAAACATCTAAAGTATAACTAAATACATTGTCATCTCAAATACTAGATGCAATCATCAAATTATACAATTGTTTCAAGCAATATTTATGTAAAATTAGATGTGTATGACACTTTTTTCTGCAAAGATTCCATCATCATAGATTAGAAATATCATTCCGGATAACTGGTTTTCCGGTTAACTGGTTTCCGGATAACTGGTTCCATACTGTATATTTATTGTAATAATTATGACTTAGAGATAAATGCATTAAATAATAAAACTATTGAAAACCATACATACATCATGAGGATGACTGTTGTATTGTATCAGGGAGAAGAAGACTTAGATAATGAAAAAAAAAAAAATATATAATAACAGCTGCCTGCAGCTTGGAGAAAAGAAAAAAAAAAAATTACACAGTGATTCTTCTTACTGGAATATCAGTCTAGCTAGCATTGACTGACTATACTACAACTCAAGAGTCATCCTGAAAAAGGAAAAAGAAGGTTAGTTTATTTTTTATACAATTTATGATTGCGAGGGCGAAGATCATAATTTTTATATTGAGTGGACTTGTTTTTAACACCAGTATGAGTGCTATCAGGAGGAGCTTGTGACAGTACTGATTTACTTGAACAAGAAGACGTTTGTTGACACTTAGAAGAAGAAAGAATTGGAGGAGATGTGTTACAAGCAGCATCATGATTTGAAACTTGAGTAGGAGAGTGTTGTCTCACAGGAGTAGAAGATGCATTATCAATAGGAGCTTGATCATGTGATACACTTTTAGAAGAAACTGAAGGATATTGCAATGCTTCATTTCTCTTTTGAAGCTTCAAGATTCTGTTAGTGTGAATCAACATGGGTGAAGCGTGACTATTATTAGAATCTTGAATTTGAATAAGCACAGGAGAAATTATTTTCTTCACCAGGTATGGGCCTTGTATTTTTTTGTTAAACACAGTGGGAAATTTTACGTAAACAATGTCATTAACATTGATGTTGGAAAACTTTAATTTTTCTCTGGATTTTTGGTACACCTTTTGTCTAGACGATTCGTTATTCTTGTAAGCTTGATAGTATATTTTTTCAATAACATCCATCAATTTATGAATTTCATATGCAGTATTGAGAATTTTCCATGAAACTTGAGTTTTATAATTGGAATAAATGTCGTTTATTTCTCTTCCAAAATGAAGAAGATTTGGAGTGAATTTTGTGGCTGGATGAGGTGTAGCATTATATATGGATTGGTGAATTTTTAGAGCAGTTGGTATATCACATCCTTGTGAAGCCATTGTATTCACAGACGATTTTATTTGAGAATTGACTCGTTCACTTAATCCGTTGGCCTGGGGATGGGCTACAGAACTGTGTTCTAATTTAATGCCAAGCTTTTTATTAAAGAAAGAAAACATGTCACTAGTAAATTGAGAGCCATGATCAGTGAGCGTTAATTCAGGCTTACCATGAGTGGAAATGTAATGTAATAAAGTTTTTGTAACAGACTCAGCGCTGATATTATTCAAGGCATATAATTCTAAATGACAAGAAAAGTGATCTATGACCGTCATCACATATTGACGATTCCTCAATGGGCCGAGTAAATCCATAGAGACTTTTTGATTGGGAGCAGTTGGAAGAGGCGCAGGTAGGTATGGAGCAGTATTTTTTTTATGATTTTTGTTTACTAAACAAATTTCACAAGAGTTGACATAATTAATGGTATCTGAAACAAGGGTTTTCCAGGTAAATCTTTTCTTTAAATTAACAATGGTTTTATGAATTCCAGTATGAGTAATATGAGCAATTCTTAAGGCTTTTGCTCTAAGTGACAAAGGTAAAACAGCTTTGTGTAGCTCAATATCTTCAGAAGAAAAATGACCATTGTAGCAAAGTAACTCATTACTTGGATTAATATAGTAGCCATTTAAACTTTTAGATTTCTTATTATTTTTAAGATCTTCATAAATTTGCTTAATTTTTGGGTCTTTTTGTTGTTCAGAGAAGATGGTGTGATCAAGAATTTCTAATAATGGATCTTGATTATTATCATTATTTGGAGATGAAGAGTCACTTTGAAGATGACATGTGTGGTGGATTTTGTCAATTAAACCACATGGAAAGTGAGGAATGTCATTATGTAAATCGTTTTGATTATCAACAATAGGTAGAGGTTCTTGCGAAGAAATAAGATCTGGATTATTATTGAGATCTTCAGTAGGAATGTGAGGTGTTCTACTCAGAAAATCTGCTAACACATTCTCTTTGCCTGGTACATGCTGGAATGTGTACGAATATTCTGATAGTTCTAACATCCATCGAGTAGTAATATCAGCATGAGATGTAGCCTTTTTATAATTATTAAGAGGTTTGGCATCGGATAATAGAATAAAGGGTCGACCAAAAATATAGTATTTAAAAGCTGTTATGCCTTTGTAAATGGCATAAAGTTCCAATTTGATGGCAGGGTAGTGTCTTTCTGATTGAGATAGAGTTTTGGAATAATAGGAGATGGGTTTTAGTTCACCATCAAATTTTTGCATAAGAACAGCTGAAATTGCTGTCTTTGATGCATCTGTATTAACATAGAATGTTTCATTCCAATTAGGAAGATTGAGCATAGGTTTTTGGAAGAATATGTCTTGTAATTTTTTAAATGCATTTTCTTGTTCAGATTTCCAAGAAAACTTATTTTTAGGTTTGGTGACTTCAATGAGAGGAGTAATCAATTTAGCAAAATTTGGAATAATTGACCTATAAAATGAACACAAACCTATAAAACTTTTCGTTTGCCTCTTGGTTTTAGGCGTTGGAAAAGAAGTGATTTTTAAAATATTACTTGTAATAGGGGGAATTTTATGATCTGTGAGTTGGAATCCTAAAAAGTTAATGCTTGTTTGCATGAAAGTACACTTTTCAGGAGACAAGGTAATGTTGTTAGCAATAAGAGTGTCTAATAGCTTTGTGAGCTTCATGGACATTTCTTCAAATGAATTAGCACCAACTACAATATCGTCTTGATATGCATAACATGAATCAATTTGAGATAATTGAATAACTGAGTCAATTAATTGTTGGAAGGTGCTTGCAGCCGTCTTCAAGCCAAATACGAGACGTAAATAGGTAAAAATTCCCCATGGAGTAGTAAAACTGAGTTTATCTTGCATATCTTTAGGTACCGCAATCTGCCAGTATGCAGAGGGCAAGTCAAGAGTAGTTTAATACTTAAATTTTGATAACTGCACCAATAGATTTTGAATTCGAGGAAGAGGATATGAAGATGGAATTATTATGGAGTTTAACAATCTTAAATCCAGAGCCAAACGATACTTTTGAGGCTTAGACATATCAGTTCTCTTCTTTTTAACAAGAAGCATGGGACACGCCCAAGATGAATTTGATCTCTCAATAATGCCAGCGTTTAACATTTGATTAATTTGGTCAAGAGCTTCTTGCTCAAGTGCCTGTGGCACAGGAAAAGGTAGAGTTTTGACAGGATGAGAATTTAGCATAGAGAAATGAGGATTGACCAGGTCCGTATGACCTAAAGTGTCAAGAGATTTTGAAAAAGCTAAAGCTTTACTACATAATAATTTGGTCAAAGAGTCCCTTTCATGAGGAGGTAAATGTTTTAAATCAAAGTCATTTGGAGATAATTCTTGAATACGTTTTCTTTTAATCTCTTCAGATGGTAAAATTAAATTACAATAATCGTTCTCAAAATCCAAATCAAAAGAGTATTCCTCAATATCTTTCTCATCTACATTGATACATTCGCCAATAATTGAATTTTTATTTAAATGAATATCCAGCTTTGATATATTCTGACATACAACCAAAAATAAATCATTTTGAATTGAAGAATTTGAGTGCAATGATTCATGTAACACAAGACCTTTATTTTTTAAATTGGGTTTGAAAATAAAATATTCAGATGGAGGATTCAAGTACTTAACATGTAAATAAACAAAAGAATTAGGAGGAATTAATTCTCTATTGAGTAATTGTACCATATTGGAATTCACCAAAATTTTATTACCAATATTTAAATGGGTTTGCTTTTCACCAACATAACTAAGATCATTAGTATTTTCAGATGAAAAATTCTTGCCAGGTATATTATCATTAGTAGATACATAGTTGACAACATTACCATAATCAGTTGGAAAATAGGTAGAAAAATAAGTAAAATTACCATCAATATAAGGATTATGAAAATTCATAGCAGTGTTAGCAACATTATTTGTAAACAAACCATTATTTTGAAAACTATAATTGTAAGGATAGGTTGTATAATTGTTGACTAATTGTAAATTTGTGTCATCATAATTTGCACATATAATTATCAGAATAAATACCATTACTTAGATTATTTGACATAGAATCTTCATAACAAGGCATCTTGTGTACATCTAAAGAATATGGTACACTTGAATTAACATAATTATATTCAGAATTCATAAAATAGCAAGTAGGAGATTCGTTATAACTGTGAAAAGGAATATGTTTATCTTTAATTAAAATAGACTTAAAGCTGGGTGATATGGTAATAGAATGTTTGTTGATAAACTCAAATCCAAGTATGGCTTGAAAATGAACATTTTGTATCTTTGTAAGGTAAAAGACATGATGAAAGAATAATTTATCAATTTTAAAGGCAACCTCTATGCATCCCTTGAAAAAAACCTTGGAATTTATGGTAGACACAGATACATTCCTGGATAAAAATTTGTAATGAAGCCTGGATTTAATGTTATGAAAGCATTGTTCATCCAAGAGAGATAAACTTGAACCAGTATCTATTAATGTGGAGATTTCATTACGTTGAACGTTTATTAGGATGCATGGAAGAACATATGAATTATTAAATGAGCTGCAGATGACATGTCTTTCTTGTACATCATCATCAATTTCAAGACTTTGTTTGGATGTCAACGAATTATATGAACAGGAAGATTTGTTAAGTTTAGCTGTCATAGGAGAAGTTTGGACAGCTGTGGATGACACTAAGGTAACTGAAGAGCGTTTGTCAAATTGTTGATGTTTGTTTTTGTTATCAAAGAGTACTGACCCTGAATGAGAATTACGGGAGAGAAGGCAGTCAGTAGAACCAGTCTCCCTTATGTGTTTAAATGGTAAACATTGTTTTTATTTTCAGAAGAAGAGGTGTGGCTTTGTCTTCTGTGAGGGTGAGACGAAAAATGAGATGACGAGTTTTGATTAGAATTACTAATAATGTTTTTGAATTTGTAGCATGAGTCCATACGATGATTGAATTTCCCACAGAACGCACACTGCACAACATCTCGTCTGTGATAAAAGGATGTAGAATTTTTTTTGTGAGAAAACTTATCAAAGGTGGGTTGATAAGGACGTTTCCGGTAAAAGTTACGTTGACGAAAATTATTGTTACGTTTATTTGTAGCCTCTTGTCTCGGTGGAGAAGGCGAATATGTTCTAGGTTTTCTTTTGAAATTACGAGAAGTATGAGAATTGTCTTTTGGAGTTTGCAAAGGAGAGTAGTTGGTTTGAGAATTGTGATAAACTTTATCCTTCGTATGCTTTATAGGAGTTTTATGAAGAACATTATTAGAATTATCGTGGACTTTTTCAGTATCCAAACAATAGGCTTGATTATAATTCTCGTAAGATTTTTTAGGAGGGAAGTCGTAAATATCTTGAAGAAAATTTGCTCGTTCAAGAGCTAACTCAAAAGATGAAATATTTTCTTCAAGAATTTTTCGTTTAATTTGTTTAGGCAAAGCCTCAAGAAAATGAGTGAATTTTAATGAATTGAGAGCAGGAGGATCCAATTTAGGGTAAGCCAGCCGAAGTTGTTTATCCAGTCGAAAAGCAAAATTTTTGACTGATTCACTTGAATCTAAACTTAAGTTCTGCAAGGACTTAAGAGAAACAGACTTTTTTGAGGGTAAGAAATAGTCTATAAAAGTTTTTCGAATGTCTTGGAAATTAGAGTTCTTGAGCTGAGACTGAATTTCAAGAATGAAGAGTAAGGCAGTGCCTTCAAGTTTGGATTTGAAGAGAACAAAAAGTTCTTTATCTGTGAAATTATTTAACTCTTGTATATCAGATAATTGATCAAAGAAGAATTCCACAGTCTGAGGGTTGCCATCGAATGGCTGAATGGCAATATTTAATTTAGACTTGGGTGGCATGATGAAAAAAATTAATATAAAAGCTCAATAAATGACATGATAAGTTTGGTTATAGACTGGTCTTGTAATGAATAATAATATATATATATAAATTGACCCATTATTTAGAAGAAAAAAAAAATGACGAATTTCATTTACGTGATATACCATTTTTATATATTAAAAAGAATAACAAGTATATGACGAAGAGAAGAAAATGCAAAAATAACTTTCTTATCATGTGATCAAAATAACATGGCCCAAAAACTTATGTAAATATCTATTATATGGCTCAAAACATATATTGTTATATTTATGAGAAGAGAATAATTTATGTCAGCATTATCATTTATATTTACCTGCACCTCCGTTAAATAATATATATTAGTTACAAATTATATCATGGCAAGAAAAAAAATATTGATAAATTATGTTATATATTTACTGCACTGCTCCAGAAAAATATTATGTCAGCATAAAATCAAGCTATATTGCATTTATTTATTGTACGACACTGAATAAAATATAATTATAAAATATTAATCATTGCATGAAGAAATAATTTGCAGAAAATGAAAATACAACTGTACAACTGAAGATAATGAAGACATAATTGAAGATAATGAAAGATAATTGAAGAAAATTGAAGATATTTATTTATTTATTTTTTTTTTTGTGGGAAATATGTATCTATAACAAAAATACAATGGTAGCCATGGAAGATGATGGTCAAGAGGTGGTCACTGCATCAAAGGAAATTAAATGCTGTTGTGTTTTAAAAGGAAGAAGATGGGAGGAGAAACACTTGTTTATTTTGTTTCAAACTCAGAAGTAGGCCAAGTGAATCGTATAAATGATTATGTACATTGCGAAGAATGAGGGCCGGCAAAAGACCCGAAGTGGCTACCTTCATTACCTCTTTTAAAATAATAAAAGAAATCTTAAATCAAGATGACAACAGTTTCAAAGTTAAATTATGAAAAAAAATATAAATTGATAAAAGAAATAAAGTTACCTGTGAAGTCCTTGGCTGCTGACGAATAATACCAGACAGACACATGCACAGGAAATTAAAATGCAAACAGATTGCAAGTAAAAATACTTTTATTTTTCATGAAAAACTTGTTTACCTTTTTTTTATGAATATTGAATATTTCTTCACAAGTATATATTCTTGCTCTCGTACACATTAATCAATTTATCATATATTTTGAAGCAATAATTTCACAAACGATGTTAATCATAAAATTGATATATTGGAACAACAAATTCTTCTTTGTACCACATTTTTATGTATCTTGACAGGATGAACTAAAACATCACATAGGTACATGTAATTTTCAAATATATATATTTATATTAGCAGATAATTTTTCCAGACAGAGTTGTACCTATATTCTCTTCTGGAACGCCCCGTGATATTCAAAAATTTATATATAATATATATATTTCTTGGGCCAAAATATCGATACAATGAAAACAGATTATGGAATAAAGACTTTACGTAATAAATACCTTCTCTACATGAAAGAGACTCCACTCCTGAGCCTGCTTTTTCAGAGGACGGAGAACTCATTAAACGTTATAGAAGAATTGAGAATATACATTGGTTAGGGAGCATATTTTGACGAGAAGATGAGTAAAAATATTTAGAAGAAACATGACGACACTCTACTTTCGCTATGAAGTTAGCAAGAGAGCAACAAACAGAAGAATTATGATGTCACCTTATTTAAATTGCGTAACCAAAACAAAAAAAAAACAAAACACAATAATTTCTGGATACTTTGAATGCAGCCCTACTCATCGCAGCCTTAAAAAATCAACCGAGTAATCCTGGCATGGACATTTGCAGAATAAAACTTGCTCCATCCAACGGTCATGGGGGGCGCACACATGCCCCGGAATTCCGCTAAATTTTGATCAGCCAGCAGCACCCATCTCGGCAGGAGTCTAACCGCGCGACTGCTCTCTCGGCGGAGAGTCCGGAGGGAAAAGAATTAGGGTTACTGTAAATAAGGCATACGCCAAGTTGGCGACGCACAAAAGAGGGGAGTGAGGAAAATTAAGCCAAGTTACGATACAAAGTATGGAGAAATATGAATTTAATACGGGAAGAATTGATAATCCCCTAAAGAAGGAAGGCCAAAGCAGGTGGCCAGGCACTCAACGGCTTAAAACACGTCACCTGCGGAATTTAAACTGATAGGCTAAGGGGAGTGTCCGAATAAACGGAAGTTCCACCCATAGAACAAGCCAGAATGTTCTCGAAGGATTTCTAAACCGGAAGGAATGACATCGAACAGGATTTTACCGGCTTGGAACATTCGAAAGCTAAGTAAGAAAGAAAAGATTACAGGCGACGATATGAAAAGAAACGAAATCGAAATAAAATTTAAATTAAGAACATTAATAAAAAGGAGGTGATAGGAAATAAAATGGCAAATAAAATTGAATTAAACTAAACATATGGGGGGGTTATCGAGTAACCACCACACCAACTGAATTGGATATTTTAACAGGTAAGCAAAATTAAAAGGTGGACCCCCCCCCCCCCCCACACACACACACACACTCCTGTCTGAAATTACATTTTTTATCCTATTACAGGTCAGAGATAACCTCCTTGAAGTCAAATTCTCTATGTGTTATTGATGTGGCTCCAGGGGCGGGTGAAGAGGAGTCTGCGCCCAGGGCAAAGTTTCAATTTGGCGCCCCCTCATCCAACTTGAAGTGTTAAAAAGGGCCATCGGGTGCATTGGAAGTGTTTAAAAGAACAACTGGGTGCATAAATAAAATAAAAAGAATCACCGTGTGCTGTGCGCTGCTAAAACAGCTTAGAGGCAACACTAATTGAGCGCATAAGTTTGTTAATCTTAATGTTTCAGTACATTTGTTATTCTATAAAGTTGAAAGGAGCAAGTACAGTTGTCAATCTTTTGGCCTTTTTTACCCCAGGAAAAAAAAAAAAAAAATGTACAGTAGAACCCGATAATCCAAATTGTTTTTTTTTTTTTTTTTCAAGTTTGAGAAGCGATTGGCGAAAAAGTTTTTTTTTTTAATTCAGAATACAACGATGCAACAAGTTAATGTTATGGAAATTAGCCAATCGCTTCTCAAACTTGAAAAAAAAAAATGATCTGGATTATCGGGATTCTACTGTACCAGAAAATTTAGTTAATATAACGTGTTTTCTTTTTATGCAGTACTCATTTAATTTCATTTACTAGGTAAATTTTCTTATTCAAAATATCTTTAATTTACTGGAAAAGTCTTGTCAGCTATGCAAAACTTTAACGCAAAAGTGCACTAGTAAACATAGCTAAAATAAGCCTATTGCACATCACCTGTAAATAGGTTGATTGATAAATTATTATCAAAGTTTGTAAACACCACATCCATGTATTTTCATTTCAGTATTGAATCACACTAAATTTTGATTAATTGCAATACTGAATTTTAAATAACATTATCAACATCAATTAAGTAAATACATTAAATTAATTTTTGCTTTTCTTCAAATTCAAATTTCTTCTTTTAACTCAAAATATACAAATAAATACTTAAATGGTGTTGCAAAAATATAGCTATTATTTATTTTTATTTTACCTGAGATCTTTCGAATGCCCACGCATTCATTTTCAAAGGAATATAAAAGAAGATATTTGATTAGAAATAGAAAACGTAAAAAACAAAACAAAACAACAAAAACAGTCCGCATGTATAAACAAAGTCACAATGAATTCATCGAAACGCCAAGGATATTGTACCAGAATGTAGGAATATTATATGAAATGATGTCATTACAAACAGTATCTTAGTTAAGCAAAATTTCAAGGGATTCACAGATAATGGAAAAGAAATTGTTTGAGGTTGAAAAGATTATTTTAGCTTTGTTAAAATTTATCAAAATGTTTTCTTTTTGTTGCATTCTAGGTAAGGATGTACTTGGTTTGTTGTATTGTATATCCGAAAAATGCTTTTTCAATCTTACTTTTAATTTTCGAGAAGTCTGGCCAATATAGGATAAACTTTTTTGATGCTCTGTTGTGAATGGAATCATATAAACACCTGCTTTTTCAGAATCTGGAATTGGATCTATTTTATTTCTATTTAATTCATAACAAAATAGATCCAATTCCAGATTCTGAAAAATCAGGTGTTTATATGATTCCATTCGCAACAGAAAAAAGTTTATCCTATATTGGCCAGACTTCTCGAAAATTAAAAGTAAGATTGAAAGAGCATTTTTCAGATATACAATACAACAAACGAAGTACAGCCTTATCTAGAATGCCACAAAAAGAAAATATTTTGATAAATTTTAACAACGCTAAAATAATCTTTTCAACCTCAAACAATTTCTCTTCCATTATCCATGAATTCCTTGAAATTTTAAGCAAAATTTCAAGGGATACTGTTTGTAATGATGTCATTTCATATAATATTCCCACACTCTGGTACAATATCCTTGGTGTTTCGATGAATTCATCGTGACTTTGTTTATACACGCGGACTGTTTTTGTTTTGTTTTTTACGTTTTCTATTTCTAATCAAATGTCTTCTTTATATTCCTTTGAAAATGAATGCGTGGGCATTCGAAAGATCTCAAGTAAAATAAAAATAAATAATATCTATATTTTTGCAACACCTTTTAAGTATTTATTTGTATATTTTGAGTTTAATAACAAGGTGTAATTTCCATTAAAGACACTGGTATTAATACAGTGGCTTGACTCATTCTTTTTTTAAATTCATATACAGTAGACTCTCTCAAATCTGCAACCCTAAAATCTGCTCATAATTTGTGGATGTAAACAATGAAGCATTCAGTTCAGATATAGGGACAAAATTCGACCTTTTTTTAGTTTTATATCAATTCCATACATATTTTAATTTGTAATTTTTGTTAATATTACTGAATTCGTGTTTTTTCATGAAGGAAGAATCAATTTATTTCTGAAAAAATTCATGATATTGCTGATATCACTAATAATCACAATCTTCTTACCAAACATATTTATGTATTAATCAAACTTTTTTAGTTATTAAATCTGGCTAAACCTAAAATAAAACTTCCTTATTTTATGATTTGATATGAATTAGTAATGCACCTTTATGAGGCAAGTTTCATTAAATAATTTAGGAAAACTACATGTCATCTTTATAATGAATATTTGATCATACATTACTGATTATTAACTTGACCTTTGCTTTTAATATTTCAATTATTTTAAAAGTTATCTAAATTTTTACTATTTTAATTTATTACTTATTTTAATATTTCATTAAATCGTAAGCTTTCATTATAGTTTCGATTTCATTATTAATTACATTCAAATTACTGTTTAAAAAATGTAAACAAAGCAATGACCTGAAATCTGTAAAATTCTAAAATCTGCACAACCTCTGGTCCCAAGCTGTGCGGATTTGAGCGAGTCTACTGTATTACATTCAAATTATTGTTTAACCCTCTCATTACCGTGGGCCTCATTTGAGCCTCCTACTTCAAAATGCAATGTTTAAAAGAAAAAAAACATTTTTTTTCTTTTTTGTTTAGTAATACTGATAAATCATTTAGAATACATAGGTGGCTTCTAAATAGTCACCTTAAATTGATATTGCACAAGGGCTCAAAGTTACTTCAAATTCCAGGCGTATCCATGTTATCCTATGGCTCCAGAAGAGTCGCTCGGAAAGCAAGCAACTAGTTTGTGTTGAAGTGTCTTTGATGCCTGAAAAGAACCGAGTCACCAGTAACAGCCAATCAAATACTTGGACATACAGAAGATGGTAAAGCTTCTTCTCAAACAGCCAATTAAATACTTAAAAAACAAAAAAATGCAAGCGATTTCTGTCGATTGAAATTTTTATGTGTAATAGCATTTTTAATCATATGTTAGTACTAGATAATTTTTATCATTATTTACAATTGTTGCCTTATTGTTTCAGAAGAGAAATGAACTAATTTTTTGAGCTATTTTTTGAGTTAATTTTGTTTGTGAGGTAAAAAATGTTTTATTATTCTTTAACCTTTCTATGATATGTGCATACTTTCAAATTAATTTTAACTGTAACAAATTCCTTTAAAATGTAAAAGTGTTTTGGGCCGCATGTTAGTTTCGAAAAATATATATATAAATAAAGCAACATTATAGAAAAAAAAAACTTTTTGCACATGATTTTTAGTGATATTTTAGAAGTGTTAGAAACATTTTTTTCCCTATTTATATTATGATTTGGGAAGAGAGAATTAAAAAATGATGACAAAAACAAAAAAATGATAAACAAAACAATGACCAGTAATCTGCAAAGTCCTAAATTTTGCATAATCTCTAATCTCAAGTTGAGTGGTTTTGAAGGAGTCTACTATTTAATCTTGTTTCTGCCTGAAAGATGGCATCCTTTTGAAACATGCAGTGCTTATATATTTATTTATTTTTCTTTTTGATGTTATAAAAAGTTTTAACCATACAATTAATTCTACAGTTTCCAATCTCTACTTAATAACATTATTGTCTTAATCATTAAATCATCTTTTATGAATATTTGAGATTTTGAGGGAGAAAAAAATACACACTATTAATATTTTGTTCTTTTTTGTTTAGGTGGAGCTAAATACTTCTAGAATTTACCTTGAAGAAATTGTTTATATTTCGAAAACAAAAATACATCTAGAAAGACATTTTTCATTTGAGTGGATTGCAATAAATTTTTCTATTTAGACTGTTCCTTTAAATATATATCTATATATATATTATGTAGAAAAGCCATTCATCTCTGAAAATTTGCAAGAAAGATTATTATTTTTTTTTTCTTCCACATTGTATTTGACAGAAGAATTATTTTGTTTTTTTTAAAACAAGCTTTCATTTGTGAATGCCTTATATATTTTCATTGAACATCCTCTACCATATTCATTTTAAAAGACATTTTTCATTTGAATGAAATGTAACAGATTTTTAAATTTAGAAAGTTCCTTAAAAGAAAAAAAATATTATGTAGAAAAGCCATTCATCTCTAAAGATTTGCAAAAAAGTTTTTTTTTTTTTTTTTTTTTTTTTTTTTTTTTTTTTTTTTTTTTTTTTTTTAAGTTGCACTTATTTAAATTTCCCATCATATCAAAACTAAGAGAATTTCATTTGTAAAGTAACTAAAATAATATCTTTCTTCGACATTCTGTTAGAATTATACTGTTCTGTTTATTCCCTAAAAATTACTAATTAAACTTCATTTTTGACTTTTTTTAAATTTTGCTATGGATAAGGAAAAGCCTTTCACATGTGAAGTTTGCGGGAAGAGTTTTCCTTATAAATCTGGGTTGAAAAACCATTCTCGTGTGCATACAAAAGAAAAACCTGATGTGAAAAAATCTCTTTTTTGTAATGTTTGCAATAAAGAATTTTTTTGGAAGTCTCAGTTAGAAAACCATTCCCGTGTCCACACTAAAGAAAAATGTCCTGTGAAAGACAATTTCACTTGTCCAATTTGCAATCGAGGATTTTTTTGGAAGTGTAAATTCACAGAACACTTGCGTATACATACAAAAGAAAAACCATATGTTTGTGAGATATGTAATAAAGGATTTTCAAACAAAAAAAAACTACAGACGCATAAATTAGTTCACATAGATGAGAGGCCTTTCTCTTGTGAGACATGCAATAAAGCATTTAAGTGTCAGGGAGCTTTAAAGAAGCATCGTCAAACTCACTCTGAAAAGAGACCTTTTGTTTGTGAATTTTGTGATAAAAGATTTTCTCTGAAAGGCAATTTATCAGAACACCGCAAATTACATGTTGAAGGAAAACAGTTTGCCTGTGAAATGTGTGGTAAGGCATATACGAGAAAATATGAATTAGTTGAGCACCAATCTCTCCATAGAAAGGAGCAGAATTTTAGTTGTGATACTTGCGGTAAAAAATATAGAGTTAGATCTAGCTTACGTTATCATCGTCTCAGTCATGCAGGCACAAAACCACATATTTGTGAAGTTTGTAATAAGGGATTTTATAGGATAACTCAACTAACAAATCATTTCCGTGTTCATACTGGAGAAAAACCCTTCAGTTGTGATATATGCAAGAAAAAGTTTGCTAAAAAGCAAGAAGTGAAACACCATGCTCTAAGACATACGCAGGAGAAAGCTTTTGTTTGTGAAATATGTAATAAGCGATTTTCATTGAGTCGTTATTTGAATCAGCATCTTAAGAAGCACAGTAACGAGAATCCTGAGACCTTCAGTTGTGAAATATGCAATAAAAAACTGAGTTGTAGGGCAAGTTTAAAGAACCATTATCGGACCCATACAAAAGAGAAACCTTTCAGTTGCAATCTGTGCAATAAAAAGTTTTCTTATCGTAAGTCTTTGGTAGCCCATCATCTATCTCATACTGGACCGGCACCTTTTGTTTGTGATGTATGAAATAAAGGATACTTTCAGAAATGTATTTTAGATCGACATCTTATTTTCATGCTTAGGACCAAAGAGTAGACTTTCAGCAATTATGAATTTCCTTCTAGGAAGGCTTTGTAAAAAAAAAATTCTTCTTCTTTCTTAAACATAACACAGAAGAAAGCTTTTGTTTGTGAAATATGTAATAAACGATTTTCATTGGGAGTTTTTCTTTTTAAATCAGCATCTTAAGAGGGACAGTAATGAGAATCCTGAGCCCTTCAGCTGTGAAATATGCAATAAAAAACTGGGTTCTAGGGCAAGTTTAAAGAACCATTATCGGAGCCATACAAAAGAAAGGCCTTTCAGTTGCAATCTATGCAGTAAAAAGTTTTCTTATAATAGATCTTTGGTAGTCCACCATCTGTCTCATACTAGACCGGCACCTTTTGTTTGTGATGTATGTAATAAAGATACTTTCAGAAATGTGTTTTATATCGACATCTTACCATTCATGCTAGGAGCAAAGAGTTGACTTTCAGTAATTATGAATTTCCTTCTAGGAAGACTTTGGAAAAAAAAAAATTCTAGTTCTTTCTTAAACATAACCCAATTGAAAGCTTTTGTTTGTGAAATATGTAATAAACAATTTTCATTAAGAGGTTTTTTTTTTTTTTTTTTTTTTTTTTTTTTTTTTTTAAATCAGCATCTTAAGAAAGACAGTAAAGAGAATCCTGAGACTTTCAGTTGCGAAATATGCAATAAAAAAGTGACTTCTAAGGCAAATTTAAAAAGCCATTATCTAAGCTATACAAAAGAGAGGTCTTTCGTTGCTATCTGTGCAGTGAAAAATTTTCTTATAAGAGGTCTTTGGTAGTCCATCATCTATCTCATACTGGACCGGCACCTTTTGTTTGTGATGTATGTAATAAAGGATACTTTCAGAAATGTATTTTAGATCGACATCTTACTATTCATGCTTAGGACCAAAGAGTAGACTTTCAGCAATTATGAATTTCTTTCTAGGAAGGCTTTGGAAAAAAAAAAATTACTGTTCTTTCTTAAACATAACACAGAAGAAAGCTTTTGTTTGTGAAATATGTAATAAACGATTTTCATTGGGAGTTTTTCTTTTTAAATCAGTATCTTAAGAGGGACAGTAATGAGGATCTTGAGCCCTTCAGCTCTGAAATATGCAATAAAAAACTGGTTTCTAGGGCAAGTTTAAAGAACCATTATCGGAGCCATACAAAAGAAAGGCCTTTCAGTTGCAATCTGTGAAGTAAAAAGTTTTCTTATAATAGGTCTTTGGTAGTCCACCATCTGTCTCATACTAGACCGACACCTTTTGTTTGTGATGTATGTAATAAAGGGTACTTTTAGAAATGTGTTTTATATCGACATCTTACCATTCATGCTAGGAGCAAAGAGTAGACTTTCAGTAATTATGAATTTCCTTCTAGGAAGACTTTGGAAAAAAAAATTCTAGTTCTTTCTTAAACATAACCCAATTGAAAGCTTTTGTTTGTGAAATATGTAATAAACAATTTTCATTGAGAGTTTTTTTTAACCTTCCGTCTACCAGACGGGTCCATTGGACCTGACAGCAATATTTCTGGTGTCAATGGTAAAATGAGAAATTGTCGATTGACACCGGAATTTATAAAGGACTTGTCTAGATATTACGAATTCCTTAATTTAAGCTTTCATTGTAAAAGCAAAATTATATTAAAATATTACTGGTGCCATTTGCAAGTTTGGAATTAAAATTAGGTGTTGCTGTAGATAAATGGGTGTTTTGTCTGGTAGACGGAAGGTTAAATCAGCATCTTAAGAAAGACAGTAAAGAGAATCCTGAGACTTTCAGTTGCGAAATATGCAATAAAAAAGTGACTTCTAAGGCAAACTAAAAAAACCATTATCTAAGCTATACAAAAGAGAGGTCTTTTGTTGCTATCTGTGCAGTGAAAAATTTTCTTATAAGAGGTCTTTGGTAGTCCATCATCTATCTCATACTGGACCGGCACCTTTTGTTTGTGATGTATGTGATAATGGATACTTTCAGAAATGTGTTTTAAATCAACATCTTACCATTCATACTAGAGCAAAAGAGTGAACTTTCAGCAATTACGAATTTCCTTCTTGGAAGGTTTTGGAAAAAAAATTTCTAGTTCTTTCTTAAGGGGATGGTGGACGTTAATTTTTTTTTTTATCATTTTCATTATAGCAATATGAAATTTTGTGCATATATACATTTCATCAAAAGCATATAGAACACCTTAAAAAACATCTCCAACCTTATTAAAATTAATAAAAAATAATTTTTTTTTTAAACGAAATTTTAAGATGCTCCCCATGTCTCAATTTTTGAGATATTTTCTTGCTTTTGTATTTTTATCACTTAAAACTCTATTATTAAAAAAATTTGTGTAAGATTTTTATAATCTCTTGGATAGTTAATATTTTACAGATTTTTTTTTCTAAATTCCATAATGATTTTCATGCAAATTTGCCTTTTAATAAGTAAAAAATCAAATTTGACAATCTTAATGAAGACTGATTTTAAAAAGCTTACCCAATTTCTTTCTAAACAATATCAGGATACTTCCTTATCGATTTCCTAAAATATTAAAAAAAAAATTATATAGCAAGAAGCATTTCAAAAATCGAAAAACGCTGAAATATTAGTTTTGAGAAAAATAGATTTAATGTATATAAATACACTTATCTTTATTATTTACTTCTTAAAACCTTCATAAATGATATTTTAATAAGGATAAACTGTTTTGGTACTATTATACCATAGAAATGGACCTTTTTGGCGAAGACTTCGCTATAGACAATTTTGCTCAAATAAAGGTCCACTGTCTCCTTAAACACAACCCAGAAGAAAGCTTTTGTTTGTGAAATATGTAATAAACAATTTTCATTGATCTTTTTTTTTTTTTTTTTTTTTTTTTTTATCAGCATCTTAAGAAAGACAGTAATGAGAATTCTGAGACTTTCAGCTGTGATGCAATAAAAAAGTGACTTCTAAGGCAAATTTAAAGAACCATTATCTAGGCTATATAAAAGAGAAGTCTTTCAGTTGCTATCTGTGCGGTGAAAAAATTTCTTATAAGAGGTCTTTGGTAGTCTATCCTCAATCTTATACTGCAGAGGCACTTTTTGTTTGTGATGTATACAATAAAGGATTTTTTTTAGAAATGTGGTTTAGATTGATATCTTACTATTCATACTAGGATACGAATTTCTTTCTAGGAAGGCTTTGGAAAAAAAAATTTCTACAGTAGAGGACCTATTATCCGGAATCGTCGAGACCAAGGGCTTTCCGGATTTTGGGTCCGTCTGAAACTCGACATTCCCCTTCTTCCCCCCCCCCCCCTCAAAAAAAAACACAGAAAATTTAAAAATAACAACAAAATTATAGCACTGATATCTAGAATATGAATGAAAAGTGTGTTGTATGAGAAGTCTGTGGAAAAAACACTAAGCTACAACTTTGACTCTTGTACTATAGTACAAAGTCAAATATACGGACATCCAAAATTCAGAGCTCTTCAAAATCCAGACATTTTGCTAACTGTCTTTACATACATATATATATGTATATAACCATAAAATACCGTTAATTCGCTCCCCCAAAGGTGACGTAAATCGTAAAATAATTAGAAGGGGGTGTTTACACGGGATTTTTCCAGGATCGTTTCACAAAATTTGCATTTTTTCGCGATATTTGAAGAGATTTGCAGGGTTTTATTGCGATATTTGATGAAATTTGCAGGGTTTTATCGCGATATTTGACGAATTTGCAGAGTATTTTCGCGATACCTGAAAAAATTTGTGTTTTTTATGGGGATGAATCATGATGAAATGAATGAATCGATGAAATGAATGAATCATGAATCTTTGAGTGAATTATAAATTTTGATACTTGAAGCAATACTTGAAAAAAGAACAGAGACCATCTATCGACAGCACATCATCTGCTCTTCACCACCGCAGCTGCCTGTGAGATGACCATCAGACTCTTTTTATCATCATGATGAACTCTGCTTAGATCGTCTCTTGTTCGATGGAAGTAAACGTGGGCATCGCACCCACTTAGGTATTCCAATACCAATCGCCTTTGAGCCTTTACTTGAAAAAAATTGCGTTTTTTTTTTTTAAACGTAAATTCTGTCGAAAAAATGCAAAAAAAAATGTGAATTTCGTAAAAAAAAAAAAAAAACCCCAAAAAGCATGAAATCTAAAAAAATCTCGATAAAACGCACATTTGATCAAAGATTCGTGATTTATTCATTTCATCATGATTCATCTCGTTCTCAATCTTCTTCACTTCCGGATTTCGGAATTTTGTATAATAGGTCCTCTACTGTAGTTCTTTCTTAAACATAACCCAAAAGAGAGCTTTTGTTTGTGAAATATGTAATAAACAATTTTCATTGAGAGGTTTTTTTTTTTCCTCTTAAATCAGCATCTTAAAAGGGACAGTAATGAGAATACTGAGACTTTCAGCTGTAAAATATGCAATAAAAAAGTGACTTCTAAGGCAGATTTAAAGAACCGTTATCTAGGCTATACGAAAGAGAAGTCTTTCAGTTGCTATCTGTGCATTGAAAAATTTTCTTATAATAGTCTTTGGTAGTCCACCATCTGTCTCATACTGGACCGGCACCTTTTGTTTGTGATGTATGCAATAAAGGGTACTTTCAGAAATGCGTTTAGATCGCCATCTTACTATTCATGCTTAGACTAAAAAGTATTCTTTCAGCAATGAAGATTTTCTAATTTTTTTTTTCATGCTATTGCTTATTGTTGTCAAGTTTTGAAAAGAATTCTACTTAATTTCTGCCTTATATCATTTTTTCCATATAGACAGAAGGTGGCAGCACAGACAATGTCCTCATTGAGTTCATGGCCTCGAATTCTAGGGTTAGTTATAACTCAATTCGAGTATTAAAATGCAGTGGGTCTGCCAAATCATATTTTGGTGGAAAACACATGGAAACTCAATTTCAGTAGTTGACTTGTAAGTTTATCATTCATTGTGTTTTCCTGTGCCCAATGGTAATAAAACACGAAGGATTGGGGGCAGGAAAACACAATGATAAACCTATAAGTCAAATGATAAAACCGGATTTCAGATATTTTCCACCAAAATATGACTGCAGACCTATTGTATTTTGATATGCAAATCAAGTTTTCACAGCATGATTAATGCACAAGCCTCCGGGGCCTTGGCCCCACCAAATTCGAGGGCCCACAAATTATGTGGCTGATTCTCCCCCCCCCCCCCCCTTAATCAAATACTTTTCAAATAATATTGTTTTATAAAATATGAAATGTAAAATTTAAATATTTTGGATGACTCAATGCAATTTAGTATTTTGAAAAATTGATAAGTGCTGTGAAACCTTGATTATATATTCTTGGTATTTGCATTTTCTTGCATGTAAATTTTCTCACAATTTAAGTTTTTCTATTGTTTGTATTTTATATTTTGGTCCCTGACGTAAAAACAAAGTTTTACTGCAATAAAACCCCTCCATATTTAATTTTTCTGTAAAAGTATTTTTCAATTTGAGAGTACCTATAATTTTCAAAACTTGCTGTATCCAGAAAATAAAATTTGGGGAAAATGCCAAAAGCTGCATACTGTGTCTATGATTTCAATTTAAACAACAATTTTACAATGTCAGAATTATAGTTTAAAATGATTACTAGACTCTTAGGAAAAAACACAATTTTTATGATTTTGGATAAGGTGAGTTTGAAAAAGACGTCCTCATTTATTCTGCAACATAAACTGTGGATCATAGATGTTTTTGAATTATACAAATGCTTATTTGAGAAAGTGCATGGTAATTCATTTACTTAATTATTCTTGTAAGCTTGTAATGTAATTTTTTTTTTTTTTTTTTTTTGTAAACTTAAAATTTTTTATCCAAACAACTTTGTCAACTCATCAAATAAACTAATCAATTTTTCACAGGTCCTGGGCTTAACTTCAGCTTAATTCAGCTCTGCAAGTTTTAACTAATTCTGAAATTTCAGCCATGTTCTCGATGAGGACATTGTGTGTGCTGCCACCTGCTGGTCTAATATACTATGATTCGTTGTTTCTAACACATTCTAATAAGTTATTTTCAAGTTTATTTTACTTCTTTAATCAAAAATTTCAGTTTATGAAGTTACATTTCTTTCACATTTAAATTTTCAGTATTTTTGATTGTGTTATGTTAATATGTAAATATGTTAAAATAAATTGATGTTGTCAACCAATCATATATATTTTATTCCATACTCTTACACTTTATTCATTAAATTTTTATGGTTTTAGTAAATTTGTATGGGTGAATATAAAAAAATATGAAAATTGCAGTCTGTGCAGTAAAATTCCTATTAAATGGTATGTAATGCAATTTCTTCTGATACATTCTAATAAAGTATATCCTTAGAAGTACTTTCAAGAGACATTAGATTTCAAACATATATAAACCAATTAAAAGACTTAGAATTTCAGGTTGTCATTTTCCTGGCATGTGCAAAGTCAAGGGCCTTCTGCTATACTGTATAAATTTCTTTTTTCTAGTTTTCATTTCTAATTAATATTTATACCTTTATAAAACAAATAAATGAGGAAGGTAACAAATTTTGTATTTACAAATAATCTTTCATTATTAAAATGTGATTGTCACTGAAAATGAATGTCATCTTCTTCACCTGCATTTTAGTTCTTTATCAGGCATAAATATGGAGTTGCTGAGTAATTCTTCTTATTTTTAAAAGTCAGAAGTATTATTAAAGTCAGAAGTAGTAAAATCATAGCTATCAACAAGATATTTTAGATACAATAGACTCCCTCAAATCCGCAAACCAGAAATCTACAACTCTCTAAAATCCGCACATATTTTATGGATGTAAACAATGAAAATTTCAGATAAGGTATTGGGACAAAATTTGATTTTTTTATTTTTGTATCAATTCCATATATTTTTTAATTTGTAACTTTCTCAATAATACCCTATTCATGTATTTTTTATGAAGGAAGAATAATTTTTTTTTGGAAAAAATTCAAGATATTGCTGATATCACTGGTAATCACAATCTTCTTACCAAATATATTTATACATTAATCAAGATTTTTTGGTTATTAAGCCTGGCTAAACTTGGAAAAAAAAATCTTTATTTTATGATTTTGATATGAATTAGTAATGTACTTTTATGAGGCAAGTTTTGTTGAGTAATTTTGGAAAAATACATTTAATCTTTATAATGAATACTTAATCATACACTATGGATTATTAACTTGATCTTTGCTATTAGTACTTTAATCATTAAAAAAAAATCTAAATTTTTATTATTTTAGTTTATTATTTATTTTAATATTTTATTATATTGTAAGTATTCATTATAGTCTCAAATGCACTATTAATTGCACTCAAATTACTGTTTAAAAAATGTAAACAAAGCAATGACCAGAAATCCGCAAAATTCTAAAATCCGCACAACCTCTGGTCCTAAGCTGTGCGGATTTGAGGGAGTCTACTGTATATATATTTTTAAAATAATGTGATTAAGTCTTTGTAAAAATTAGGTATACTTTTATTATGTCATTTTCCTGGCTTCCTTAAATTAAACATTACCTAGAATTTGAGCTGCAATATTAAAAACATGTTCCTTTAAGCAAAATTAAATGTTAGACTTATGTAAAAAATGTTTTAGAATGAAATTGTCATTATCCTAGCATGCATATGCCAAGAAATCACATATAATTGCATAAAAATTAAATTACAGTAAAACCTCTAAATAACGGACACCTTGGCAACGCAGAAATTGTCCGCTATTCGGAGGTGTCTGCTATTGGGAAAATCTCAGAGATTCAAAAACTGCTAAGAAATGCTTAACATTTCATTAATTGACTTTTATATGTTCTAAAACCTCTGTTATATGATTAATCAGAAATTAAAATTATTTTTTAAGCAGTGGGACTGAAATAAAATTGTACACACCTTTATTCACTGTTTATTACATTGAAAAAAAACTTGAAATTATGAAAAAAACTTGTTACAAAAAAAAGTTAACTTTTGCTTGTGATAGCGTGTAATTTGTTTTTCAAAGTGACATTATTATACATTATAGAGTTCAGATGGGGAGGGAGATTGCACTTTTTGACTGTTAAAAGCATAAAATCTCTCAATTTTCCGGGAGGATATTTAAATGCTCTGGAAGATGTCCCTCCTGGGCAACCCCTACAATTTAACACTGAATGGGGGTGGAAGGGGGAATTTTCCTCAGCTTGTTTATCTGTGATAACAAAATTCTCTGATAAATTTAGTGGCCTTTTTACTTAAAATTTTTTTTTTCTCGATAAGAAAATATTTTTCATCCTATATCGCCGTAAATAGTGTCCGCTATTTGGAATGTCCGTTATTCAGAGGTTAAACACACAAAAATTTAGGTTTTGTGAGTGGGGATTAGAAAATTGTCCGTTAAATAGAGGTGTCTGCTATTCGGGAGTGTTCGTTATGGAGGTTTTACTGTATTAAGTAGGTTCTTCAAAATTTATCAATTTTAAACAGAAAATCCTTTATTGTCTAATGGAAAATAAATTTACTTCTTGAAATTTTGAATTGTTTTCAATGGATTGTTTCAGTTTAGTGTCTCAAATGATCAAAATCTGACATTGTGTGATGTTCGCTCGTATTACTAAAGTGACTAGATATTGGCAAACAAAAACTTGTGTACAAAATATAAATGTTGTATTTCTCTATCCTGGATGAAAATGTAGAACAATCTAAACCCTCATACTAAAATACGATAGAAAAACTGTTAATTTGTAAAAATAACTCCAAGTGTTTTTAGGATTAGATACATTTTTCTTAGGCCATGTGTATTTAATATTTGTTTGTGCTTATTTTATTCATATTTTGGACAAATTCAGACTGATGATGTTTAAAATAAAGAAATTGCACACCAAGAATTAAAAGTAAGAATTTAGGTGACCCAGCAAGTAGTTGATCAAAGTAAGTCAGTGCTAAAGGGTTTTTATTATATTTCCTCCCTTTTATGTTTTAGAAGTAAACTAATATTGCTGCTATAACTCTTAATGAAGTCTTATAAAGGACACAAATGAAACCCAATGAAATTAAATAACAACAAAATTATAAATAAAAAGTTCTTAATTACCATTTTCTCAGTGGTGATCAGGCAAAAGAAGTCAATCTAAAAACTAATCTGTGAAATATCATCTTAGGGCTGTGATTAACAATAATTCTTATAAAAATATTTCTTGAAATAAGCAAGATGGAAGGGGATTATTTTAACTTACCATAGTTGTCTCCATCTAATCAAAAACTGAATGTTTACATTTTCTAATAAAAAAATTATTTTTTTAAACTAATCTTTAAAATATCATCCTTGGGCTATGATTAACAATAATTCTTATAATAAAAATATTAGTTGATATAAAGAAGATGGAAGTGGATTATTTAAATTTAACATAATTGTCTCCAGCTAAAAATTTAATGTTTACACTTTTTAATTAAACTTCATAAAATGGCCTCACTTAGAGCAGACATGTGACAACAGGTGCACTAACATTCAAACAAAAATGTTATGACTAGTGTTGTGTATGAAACTTATTTCTACCTGAAATAATGCAATATTTTAAAAAATTGCTGAACTGTTGGCGAGGTCACCCTATTAAAAAAATAATTGATTGGTTTTTATGTTTATTAAATATATCATCAATTGTGTTTGTTTTAAAATATGTAGTTTATGTTTCTATATTGTATCTTGCTGTCTTCTATAAATAGCATACTTGGCTGCTAAACCGAAAAATCTTGTTTTTATAAATTTAAATAGCCTTTATTAATTATTGTAAATATATAAATATGAATTTGTCCATATTTATATTTATTAACATTGATTATGAAATTAATTCTTTAGTTTTTGTATAAACTATATTTTATATTCAATTCTATAAATTGTAATTATTTCCAAATGAGAGATTAACTATATTTCCAAGTAAATATTTTTCATTATTACAAAATAAATTTATTTTTTTTAAAAGATATTTTTATGCATATTATCATTTTAAACTGCAGAAAATAAGTTTAATTCATGTATGATACATATCTTAGGTTAAAACTTGTAAAACTAAAAAATATTTCACCATAGACATTATTTTTTTACGAATTAAAATTCTTTGTTTGCATTTATTCACACAGTGTGGATTACAGGCATTTTCAAATAAGATTACATGTCAAATCAACACAGTGATTTTACCTCACCATCTCAGAATTTAATGAAAATTGGTAGGGAACTTGCTTTCATGTAGACTAATAATATGCTCGAATCCTCAAGGATACTTTGGTAGATTCATTGCCCTAAGAGTGCCGTTCCTATTTTTTGATGTACAGTGTAACTTCTTTAATCCGGAATTGTCGCGATTACAGCTAGTCCAAATTATAGAAAATTCCGGATTACAGAAGTTGTGAAGCTAAGATGCAGGAAGATTAATGATAATACTAATATCTCTTATTAATATGGCAATACAGAATAGCAAGGAATTGGATAATTGAAAAGATTGAGAAAAATCAATTCAAAATGTTCAAAAACGAATGTTTTGTAAAACAATTATGTATATTTTATGCAGTGTTACCATAATTCTATGCAGTGTCGCCATCTATCCTAAATTTAAAAAATAACAAACGTACGATTTTTAAAAAAAATTGTGATTTTTGCTTTATGAATACTTAATAAATGATGCATATCACAAGAATAATAGACTCATGGTGAAAAATATTAAAAAACTAAATTCTAAAAAAAAAAAAAAAAAAAAAAAAATACATTGAGAAATTAGACTTACAATAATAATTTAAAAATCAATCTTATAATTATAATACCATATTGAAAAATGTGATATATAATGCTAATAATATACAAAATTAAATATATAGCAACTATAAATATCAAAGTAAGTCATAAGTTAAATACTTTAAAGAAAGAACAATAAAAAAAAATCCGATTTTGTGACATTTTAGTGCATTTTATCTTTCAAAAAGGAAAAATAACTGATATTAATCATGAATTTTTAGAAACTTTGTAACTAAAAAGTCACCTATATTAATAACAAATGTAATTTAGAGAGTACTTACAGTTTTAATATTGAAAAAAAAGTTGTTTTATTATGTAATATTTCATTTTCTTAACCAGTTTCTGAAATTCCTTTTTATAAGACCTATGGTGACATCTATTATTTCTAATCCTAAATGAATAAACATACCGAAGTGTCCGGATTACAGAAGTTTCCGGATTATAGATATCTGGACTAAAGATGTTATACTGTATTTAACTTAAGTATTTTCTCTTTTAAATTTGTCCGGTATCAATTTCTCATTTTTTCTCCCTTTCTTTTTTCTTTTTTTAACGACTACATTACTGGTTGTATCAAATTATCAGACTCAATGCAAGATTCTAGGTGGTTGTCAGACCTCACAAGGAAGGTCTCCGTACTGGGCATACTCAGAATTTTTTGAAAAAAATACTGATTAAACTACTCATGTATGTAATAAAGGATCAGTGAAAATTAGCGGCGGAATTACAGAAGGAACTCTGTAAAAAAAATAAAATACTTTCAAGTATTTGGCGTGAAAAGTTGAAAGCGTCACAGGATTTGGCGAGCAAAATTTTCCCTCGCCAAAAGCAAACAATTTTAATGCACCTGAAAATTTCTTGTCATTTTAGAATACGTGTGTATAGTATTTAATGAATTTAAATTTGAAAAATGAGAGAGTTTGACACATAGATGTATTTTGTATTACATATTTCTGTTGCTTTTGCTGCAGTTATTTAATTTTATTAATTAAAAAAAAATTTCTTATGTAAAAAATACTTTCATATTAAAAAGTATTTTTTCATACATTTAAGCATATGACAAAATAAAGGCCAGATGAAGAATGATGCAGTATTGCATTTCAATATCGGAGAAATTTTTGTTTCTATAGCAACAAAATTGAATCGGCAGAGCTCAATTAGATGAAGTTAATTTTGAGATTGAAACAATTTAATTCTTTTAAATTTTGTTTTAATTCATAAACTTTCACAATAAATTTTCATTCTAAATACATTATGACAAAAATATAGTTAAAACAAACTAAAATTGACAAAACTAATGTTATATAAATAAAATTTCTTTAAACAAGTTCAACATGAAACATGTTTACCTTAAAAAGAATTTAACATAAAAAAAGTGTTTTTTGAAATTTTATTTTGTCGCCAACCGATGATAAATCACCAAATAAAAGAAATCTTCATTATTTTTTATGAATGTTCTATCGGGGTTCCGCCAAAATAACTTTTACAAACATATATATCCACATGAGAAGAACATTCTGTAATTTTTTCAGAATTTTCTGAATATGCCCGTATGGAGACCTTCCTTGTCAGATGTAACATGGCAAGATCAACAAATTGAGCTATCCTGACAACTCTGACTGACAAAATTCATCAACATCCAGTCTACAATATCAGGCAGTTAAACAGAGATCATCAGACTAAAAAACTCAATTTATGCATTGATATGGAATTAAGAAATTTTTTTTATGTTAGCAGGGTAGTTCATGAATTATATTGGATCAGAGTCATCCAGGATAGTTCAATTGATAGAATGCTGGCATATTAAGACAGAGGTTCTAGGCTCCACTACTGGTTTCAATGCTTTTTTCTTTGAGTTGAAAAAATAAAATTATCTTGACTCATGGTTTCTTCAATAACAGTGTAGGGGGCCACTACTACATTTTTTGCAACCAATTTTAGTGTCAGTGATTTTGGTATGTATGATAAATGAGATGAATTGCCAATCAGCGCTTGAAATGAAAAAATCTACAAAATAGAAAACTATTTCAAAATTATCGTGTTTTTTTTTTTTTTTTTAAGCTATATACAAAATATATCTAACCATGTAAAAACAGTTTACAAATTGCATTTAAGATTCTAAATAATAAAAAAAAGCTTACAGCAGGTATATTAATCTATATGTATAAAATTGTAATAATGTTTTATGAAGCGGAATGATATTTACCATAATTTCACAGTATAGAATTCAGACACTTTTTTCCGTGAGAGTTTTCTGTGGCTTTAGAGTGTGATATACATTTCTGGGAAGAGGGTGGGAGAAAATTGCACTTTTTGGCCATTGAAAACACAAATTAAATCTTCTTGGGGGGGGAAGGGGGGCTTTCTCCCACAGACCATCCCTTGTATTCAACACGTATTTCACAAACCAGAACAATAGTTGTCATAATTTCAAGAACCGGAATATCATTCCAGTTTGCTGCAATACATTTCAAGTCTTGTTGTCAGTTCTACTTGTGCATTAGTCAGGGGTGGGTGAAAAGAGAAGATTTCCATAGCAACATCAATTAGCCTGCTGCAATGCGAAATCAATTCCATTTATGATGATGCCTCCAAGTCATGATAACATCAGTAATTAGATATTTCATATTGTAATGCGCAGAGTGATGTTGCTACAGCACTCCCCTACAACTCTGGTGCACCAGCTGACCAGCAGTTTTATTACCTGCACCATCTAATCACCAAAATCATTGTAACTAAAATTCACTGAAAAAATGTAATGCTGCCTTCTAGACTGTAACTATAGTCTGGACCAATGCTGTCTAACATGGTACCCTTTGAAGGTTTTCTTGGTGCCCTTTCGAAGATTTCCTGCTACTAGATTTAAAAAAAATAATAATAAAATTCCATTTAAAAAGGTGCTTTACTTAAAATCCTTGAGATTTGCTTGAGAGATATTTTTTAAACCTTTGAAAATAATCACATGTGTTATTGCATTTCTTTACTAATTTATAGTTATTCTCTATGAAAAATATTGTGGAAATTGGTAAAAATTGGCAATAACTTTTTAAATATGTTAAGATGTGGAATGTAGAAAAATAAGGGCATTCCTTGCCTATCTCCCACTCCATACATGAAAAAGCTTATATTTTGTTGTTCATGATGATGTTGTTACACTGGCCCATTGCTGATTTATAATACGGGTAAAGGAGTGTCATTTTTTTTCTTCAAGACGTTTAAAATTTTATATATTTTCTCATTTTCTTTAAAAAAGTCTGAAAAATCGAGCGAAATGATTTCTATTAATGAAAGCTCTTCCAGGCCTATTCTTTGGAACCACCTGAAAATTGGTCACTTATATAAAATCCCCCCCACTCCCTTTTTTTTTGTTAAATGGCATGTTCAAGATAAAACAAGAAATATTTATTCAAAAGAAAAAAAAATGTGATTTCATTTTATTTTAAGTAAAAGCTAAATGAAATTTTCTGGCTTCTTCCACTACAAAAATTTTTGATATAGCACCTAACAGAAAAAAATATAATTCAAAATTTACTACGATTTATTTTTATCTTGATTTTTTTTTAAAGTTCCAGATCCACATAGGGATCATATGTCTTCTGCGATATGTATTTGCATGTGTGTATCACTACTAATGTTGTGAGATAATTTTGTTGCATGTTTCAAACCCATGTTAATGATGGTGACCTTCATTGTTTTCTCAGAGTTTAAATGATTAAAAATTTTGAAAGGTTGGACAGACCTGGTCTGGACTATAAAAAAGTCGAAATAGTCTAAAGGCAGCTTTCCTATTTTTTTTTTTTTTTTTTTAAAGAATTTAGCCAACTTTATTTGAAAGCAAAAAAAAAAAAAAAAAAATAAAATAAAATAAAATAAAATATTCGGAACCTGATTATGAAAGATCCACAGTTTTCATTGATGCTGAATTCAAGTTTTATGAGAATCCGATGCAGTTACATACCTCATAATGTACATATTTGTGCTTGTGCATCCATGTGTGTAATTTAAATATGATGTCATTTTATGGCATGACCTTAGTTTTAAGTTTATGCAAGTTGTAACAGTACTTACATCAATGAGAGTAAATTTGAGAGAAGCCATGTTTTCTAAAATATGGATTAGAAGTGAATAGAATTATATAAGAGTTATTTTAAGAAAGGGGGGAGGATTGTACTTTGTACTTATATATGAATAAATAATGAAACAATGTTAAAAAGCACAAATTATTCAAAATAATAGGTGTTAAAAAGCATACAGCTGTTTCAGGACTTCTAAAGTCCCATCATCAGTGCTAAAAATAAGTGCAAAATTTAAAAGACAAGTCACATCATTAAATAAAAATAAAACGTGCATCGCAGCTCACTGCTAAGGCGAACTAACCATGAAATGTCGCAAAGCAACAGTAAAAGCACACTGACACGCGCATTCCAAAGGAGACCAATCAGATGTCTCTTCCCACCAGGAGAG
The DNA here is from genome assembly GCA_964019185.1 of Maratus speculifer. Lineage (NCBI taxonomy): Eukaryota > Metazoa > Arthropoda > Arachnida > Araneae > Salticidae > Maratus > Maratus speculifer. The sequence continues at coordinate 76,198,824 of OZ025303.1, forward strand.
TCCAAATGAAGGAGAAAAGGAGGGGGAGAGGGGGGAGTGAAATTACAGGAAAGGAAGCCAAACTTCAGAAAATCTGGGTGTACTGGACATGTCATTAACTAAATTATTAGTTTTTCCATACATGAAAAGCTTCCCAAAAGTCTAAATCATAAATTGATGAACAATATTGTATTAATGGGGCTTCGGAAAATTTAAAATTATGACTATTGGACCAACAATGGTTAGCGATAGCGGATCGTTTTATTTCACAATTTTTAATGTAAGCACTGTGTTCTCCCAAACGTTTTTTCGAAGCTCTCTTCGTACACAAAACAATAAAATGGTTTCTTTTGATGTTAAATCCTTATTTACCAATGTTCCAGTTCAAGGTGCTCTAAAATGCCTTGAATCGCATTTGCAGGAATTTCATTACACAAATTTCGAAATTGATGAACAGATTCACCTTACTAGCATTTGCCTCTCACAAAACACATTTATTTTCAATGGTAACTTTTATCGAATGAAGTTTATCCATGGGCTCCCCCCTCAGTCCAATCCTTAGTGACTTTTATGTGCACTATTTCAAATTAAAACTATTCAAAAAACTAACTTTTCCATTTTATATCCGCTACGTCGATGACTGTTTTGCATTGCTGGACTCTGATATTCTTGATCCTACTAATATTCTTACAGTTATGAACTCAATAGATGACCATATTCAATTTACCTATGAATTTGAAAATAACAATCAATTACCTTTTCTTGATGTTTTGGTTTCCCGCGAAAATAACTTTTTCACACAACTGTCTATCGTAAACTATTCGCTTTATCTTTACCCCTTTCCCCATCGCCTTTCATTTCACCCCCTCCCAACCAGAAATTAGCTGCCTTTAACACTTATGCACACCGGGCCTTAAATATTTGCTCCTCCGATAGTTTACTTAAAGCAGAATTAAACCATATCAAATCCATTGCCTTTGATCAGGGTTTCCCAATCGAAATAATTGATTCCATTCATAACAAATTAAGAAAACGTACTCTTTCAAACTTCAACTCAGACCGCAATATTAATTTAATTATTCTTGCATATTTTCTGAAAATCAGTCATCAAATTTCTAAAATTTTGTCAAAATTTTATTTTAAAATAACTTATACTCCTTTCAATAAAATACAATTCTCAAATCTCAAATAGAGCTGTTGAAAACCGTACGTATTCGTTACTAAGAAACGCGTATTCTCTAAGATATGAAATACCGAATCGTTACTTAGAAATACCACTCGTTAGCCATTATCAGAGTCCATATGCAACCGAACAAAGTGGAACTAACTTCAAAAGCTGCTTACGTTTGTATAATTCATGGTTTCTTGCGAGTCTGCCTCAAAAAGTATATTAAGGTACATATTAAAGAGAAAACTATTAATTGTGTATTTGAATAGAAATATCCACTACTTAGAGTGAAATCAGTGAAACATGCGATAACGAAACTTGTCGATAATGGAAAGTAACATTAAACAAGTTCTCAAAAACATTTTATCCCGCTTAACATCGCAAAATTTTTCTAATATATTCATAGACTTAATCTAATGCATGAAATCATAAAATTGGCACTGATGGCCATAGAAGTGATATCAAATCGAATAGCATTTCATATTGAAGATCAAGTTATAATCTAATACTTTTACATGGTGACCAGGGGCAAACTTACAATTTGGCGCCCCCCTCCCAAATTTTTCTTGTAATCAGCCAAAAATGACGTCAGTATTATAAATTTTGCGCCCCCTATTTCTCCGCACCCGGGGCGGTCGCCCCTTCGCCCTTCTTTCACACGGTGCTGATGGTAACCCTTCAAACATAATTCTTTCCAGAAATACTTTATAATTTCTTAATTACAGCTATAACGAATATTTTATTCTACTATAAGCTTCCATTCTTTTTATAGTGAAATTATAAGGAAATTTTAATAGATTAAATGCATAATTAAGACAAAATTAGTTTAATTAAACTCTTAAATGATAAACACACGTTGTTTTTCTTTTGCTTAGATCGATGGCTCTTTTTTAAATCGAAATATTAATACATAATATGTAATCTCAAAAAAAAAAAAGTGCAATTATTTTATTTAAGTTTTAAAAATGCATATAAAACTTCATATCTGTAAGGTAAATAGTACAATCCCTAAACGATCTCAAAACAATCGTTCTTCTAAAAGCATTTTTTTCTGCTTCAAAAACTGCCTCCAAATTCACACTTACGTATTCGGCAAAAGAACGGATGCTGAAATAATAAAACACATTTCCATCTTTCTTCTTCTTAATACCTAAACAACTAAATGAAATACCTGTATGTGATAATAACTTATACCGAGTCTAAAGTCCAGAAACTACATCTCATCTTGCAGACAATCCGGCTTCGTATAAATCCTAAATTAAGGTAGTGTTTGAAATTCGTTTCATTCAGTTTTTCAGCAGCAACGAGTATTCAAAAGAAACGATTCAGTATTTTGTATTAGAGATAGTATTAGTATATCAGTCGTGTTATTTCAATTATTTATTAACGAATACATACGGTTTGCAACAGCTCTACGTATCATTCATTCTATTTGTATTAGTTATTCTCGAATCTCAAATGATTGGGATTTCATATGGCTTGTTAATTCATTTATACTTATTTTATTATGACAAGAAAAAGAAATAAGTGGATATATTTTTGATAAAACAAATGATAATTAAATGATAAATCAAAATGTGATTCATACTTGTGCCAAGCGAATAATTCAATTAAAAGAAGTTCAACAAAGAATTGAAATAAATAAATAAATAAAATAAAATATTGGAAAATTTGCATTGGTATTTCTAAAAATATATAAGTTACACAGATTTCATTCGGATAAGAAGAAATTAAAATGTTTCTCATTTTCTTATAAATTCATAAAATGATTTATGTTGTTAAGTTAGCATTTTACGATATGTCATCATGAGGGCGCAATTAGCAATCGTGTACGAAAATTTAGTTTAAAATGCCGAATTTCATGGAATGTTTTAAACTTTTTTTCTTTCTTTTCTTTTTTCTTTTAATTTACTTTTATTTAAAAATGGAAAACACTTTTCAATCTCATAGTTTTCGAATAATTACGCATGCACATTTTTCAAGATTAAAATTGCTTTCACAAATTAGTCATATGTTACCTAATTTTGATTTGAGTAGAACTTTTACAGAATCAGAAAGATTCACATTATTGAACAAGGGGGGAGGGAATAAGCATTTAAGGTACATTTAATTTTTAAAGTAATTTTTAGAATATTTCTGCAGTACAGCACGTGGGGGAGGGAGAGTCATGAATCCGTGGCCTCACCGTTAAACCCGCTATTGATCATATGAAAATACGAGCCCCATCCTACATTTTTTAAGCCCCCCCCCCTCCCTATTACTCATTTCTAATTACAGCACTGTGTAGAATTATGCATTGCATTTTAATCAGGGCCGTAGCTAAAGGGGTGTTACAGGCAGCTTGGCCCCTAATAAACCACCCTCGAAAAGATTGAGTCCCCCCCCAAAAAAGATTCCAAGGTCACTAAAAGAATTTATGTCCCAAAAACCAAAACGAAATATTGAAAAATCTAATTTAGTTTCGAGGACCTTTCACAGTTTTGCAAAAATACTAAATTGTAACTAAAATAAGTTTTCAACACTTGCTCATTTTATTTGTACATATGAATCCAACATGTTTAATACTGCACTAGTTATGCACTCGAATTTCCCATAATTCTATTCTTTTCTTAGCATAAAATGAAGTTATTACAACAGTTTAATCAGAACAGTTCAACAGAGATGTAGTGAAGGATATATGGGGGTATACACCGTATACCTTCTGGACTTAACACCATATTCTGGACTTAACACCGTTTCTCAAAAAAGCTATAGTACATACACATAGGGTATACCCTCTGCTTAGAGTGTGTGCCCTCTGTTTTTTTACGACTGCACCACTGGTAACTACAGTGTAAATATGCAGCAATTTATCTTTCTCACTCACACAGAGAGAGAGAAAAAATATATGAGTCACCCCCCCTACATTTCCTTGAGCCCCCTTCCCCACCCCTAATTACTGACTTCTCGCTAAGGCCCTGATTTTAATATTCTATTTGCATTTTTACAATAAACTTGGAAATTTAATAAATGTAACTTTTACGGATAGATGGCAGCACCAAACTAATACAGATTCTTCCAAAGATTGTATTATGCGATATTTGCTGTACTTTCGATGACTGCGAATACTCAATTTCTGAACAGTAACGAGTAACAAAACGAATACTTTCTACCGGGTAGAGAATTCCAAATCAACGTTACCATACGAGTATTCATTTTGCCGTTATTTTTACAGCACTAATCTCATAGATCCAATAGATGTTTTATTACATTGGGGTATTTATAAGATTTCTTGCGAATGCGACAAAATGTACATCGGTCAAATGAAGCAAGCTTGGTAAATAAGGATTTAACATCAAAAGAAACCATTTTATTGTTTTGTGTACGATGTGAGCTTTGAAAAAACATTTGGGAGAACACAGTGCTTACGTTAAAAATTGTGAAATAAAACGATCCGCTATCGCTAACCATTGTTGGTCCAATAGTCACAATTTAAAATTTTCCGAAGCCTCATTAATACAATATTGTTCATCAATTTATGATTTAGACTTTTGGGAAGCTTTTCATATATGGAAAAACTCTAATAACTTAGTTAATGATAATGACATGTCCAGTACACCCAGATTTTCTGAAGTTTGGCTTCCTTTCCTGTAATTTCACTCCCCCCTCCCCCCCTCCTTTTCTCCTTCATTTGGACTCTCCCGGTGGGAAGAGACATCTGATTGGTCTCCTTTGGAATGTGCGTGTCAGTGTGCTTTTACTGTTGCTTTGCGACGTTTCATGGTTAGTTCGCCTTAGCAGGGAGCTGCGATGCATGTTTTTATTTTTATTTAATGATGTGACTTGTCTTTTAAATTTTACACTTATTTTTAGCACTGATGATGGGACTTTAGAAGTCTCGAAACAGCTGTATGCTTTTTAACATCTATTATTTTAAATAATTTGTGCTTTTTTAACGTTGTTTCATTATTTATTCAAGAGTTATTTTAACTTATTGTTTTGTTTTAAAATGTCAGCAATCACAGAACTTCAAACTGCTATATAAAACAGCCATTTTTAGGTGTGTTCACAATTACATAAATACATAGCACCTATAGCCGTCGTCAAATCCACCCATGTGTCTGTCTGCATATAAGAAGACGAAAACTACCAGACTGAATATTTTAAATATAATATAGATACTCGTTGCATAATTTTGTCAATTTATTTCAAATAGAACCAGAACTTAAAAAGATATCAATAAAAATTTCTTCATTATATTAAATCCTATCATACATATAAATTCAATGATATCCCATGATAGGTAATGATTCTAGGTTGCCATGGTGGTGACGTCCAGTTTAAGGTGGAGTCCAAGTATTTCTGTATGTTTAACTCATTATACAGGGTATTTCATAAAATGTAGACAAAACTTTAAGAAGTGATAATTAGAGTTTCAAAAGGTGGAAAAAACCTGTTCATTCCTGAGTTTTTTGGGAAGGAAATTTTAATAATTTCAGAGAGTTTTCAGGAAAATGTAAGTATGGAAATTTTTTAATTTATTTTTTTCAATTATTTTTAACAATTTCAATTTTTGCCAATGGAGCCAAAACTAGTAACATAAAAATTAAAAAAGTAGCATGGTTTACATGAAAACTAACAAAATACAAGCTTAAGCTGCAGAAATATCAAGTAAGAGAAATTAAAATACGATAGGTAATTTCATATTTTAAATCACAGATAGGTAAAATGTGAAAGAAGCAGAATGAGAGATTCAGCTTACCCTGGCATGAATATTAACCTCACCATCACTATCTCTGTCCTTCGAATCAACGAATATAAACAAAAAATAAAATGAACAAAATTAAAAATAATCAATCCAAAAATATCATGGAACTTGTTAGAAATTTAATACAAGGATTAGGTGAGAATAAGGAGAGATGGGACAATTTTTACAAAAATATTTTTATTATGTTTCGCTTATTCAAAAAGAAAATTTTCAGAATAACATTGTGAAACATTTTAACTAACTGAAAAATTGTCAATTTGTTTAATATAATTATAAATTTATGTTAATAAACTAATTAAAGTAACAAGAAAAATGTCTCATCCTTCAATCATGTGAAGGAGGGATGGGATATGTTTTTAAAATAACAATTTGTATTTAATTTTTAGAAATGCGGGTAAAAAAAAAAATGGCAAAGATAGTGTGACATTTACATTAATAAGGTTTTTATTGGAAATCACAACATTTATTTTATATTATATTATACTTTGTAAAATCCAAATCAAATGAAAAATATGCTTGTGTTGTTTTGGTGGATGTAACTTTACAGTTATGTCTTTCATCAATTATGTAATACATAACTTCTTGCAAAAAGATGACTTTTTTTTTTTTTTTTTAAACACAAATAGTGTATTGCCATGTAATAATAAAAGTTTGCAGTTTGAGTTCAATATATATTATATGCTTCATATAGTAAATTTCAAAACAGTAATTTTTGATTAAAAAACTAAATAAATTAGTATTATAGATGTAAACTTTTAATTGTAAAGGTTGATATTGCAAAATAATACATGAGCCAGAAATTAAAAAAATTCAGTGCTTTAATGTTTCAATTTTCGAACTTCTAAAATAATGTTTTATTTGTTACACTATTCAATTAAAAAAATTTTATGTTATTAAGGATAATTATTTGCACAGAGATACCATTTTGGACGGATGGGATATGTCCCATCCCCACATTGTTACACTATGATGTCTGCAAAGTAAAGGATCTTCTGCTATACTGCATAAATACCTTTTTCTAGTTTTTTTTTCTAATTATTATTTATATGTTTTAAAACAAATATAAGGTAACATCCCCAGTAATTGGCATGCACCAATAATTGGCACATCCTACAACATGTCCTAAAATAAGATTTATATCCAGTCTTTTAAAAATGCAAGACCATATACCAGTTATATGCTCATTTACTTTAAAGATTATAACTTTGATTTATGCTACTAGATGACAATAGTGCCTAGGAACGAGAAACAATTATAGCTTGTATCAATTAGCCATTTTTGTTGCAAATGCTTCTTCTCTGGCTTAAGAAGTGCATACTTTTCAATTCATTATTATCTGATTTATACTATATTTTAAATTTTAATTGACAACAGCTTTGTTTAGTTGAAAAGAGTTACTTTAATTGTGTAAAAGTATTTTTGACACAAATATTTGGATTTCAGAATTAATGATAAATGCCAATTAATGGTGCTTCATTTTTGCTAGTTCCAAGTAATTGGCACCTATCCCAATTACAAATGAATCACAAGATTTCACATTAAACCACTTATTTTAGCAGTACTTTTAAAGTTATAGACTAATTTTGTTTATGAGTTGTTTTTATTTGAAAAGATGAAATATTATCAGTAATTGGAATCCATTAAAGCTTCATGTGGCAATTACTGGGGACAGCATGACAATTACTGGGTATTAATATAAATATATTGTATTATTTTAAAGTGTTCTCATTTCAGACTAATATGCTGATTTCTTACTCTCAAAAACCTGAAATATGGCATCTTCATCTACAGTACATTTATTTAAAGCGATTAAATCCAATGCAAAATACAAAGTTTTATTTTTATATAAACATGTGCCAATTACTGGATCACACGGTGTCATACATTGGTGCTCTGGGTGCCAATTACTGGTGACTACAGCAACTTTTTATAAATATATATATTTTTTAAAATACTTTTTCAAAATTTTATGCTTTTAGTGGGCAAAATAGATGCACAGATATGTATTCTTTGATTTAGAAATATTTGCAAGTAAATATTTTATTTCTTGGCAATGAAAATTGAAGTAAGTTTAAAGACAGATTCTTAATGCGCCAATTACTGGGGATGTTACCCTATGAAAAAGATGACATTCTATATTTCACAATTAATTTTTCATAAATAAAATATGATTGTCACTGAAAATAAATGTCATTTTGCTAGCCTGCATTTTACAAGGAGAGAGCCAACTTTGATAATCACAGGTTTGGATTATTTTAATAGACATTGTTGGGCAGAGACCCCTTAGCCTCAGATTCAATGGATTTTATACACCACTCCTTAGTTCTTTGGAAACAGGGTGGGTGGGAGGGGATCTAATATTATGACATGACTTAAATACTTACTTTGTAAATAAATCTCATGGATAATCATAGCTCAGTTAGTATAGTGTTAGTTTGCTGTCCAGAGGAATCGAAGTCGATTCCCGGCGGCACTACATTTTTTTAAATCTCATTTTTTGTTTTATAAACATATATTTGTAATTATAATTAAATAATCAAATAGCCAATTAAAAATTATAATATTGTACATCATTTTTATTTTAACCTATTTACTTTTTTTATTTGTTATTAAGTAGTTGTTTAAAAATCATAAATCGATCCAAAACTTTAGTTTTCATCAAATCAGTTTTAAAATGCATTTCATGCATTCTTTATGGATGCAATAATATTGAACAATTGTGTCAATTCGTTATTCTAAAGAAACGCCATTTATGTATTGCTTTAAGAAGGAAAATCAATATGATGATAATATTGCTCTGTTTTTAAAGTAACAAGCATAATTATATTAAAAATCAACATAAAAATTAAACTACAATCTATTTTTGCATATTAACGATTTTTAAATTTTGTAATACATACACTTGATTTTTGAATTATTTTGCTTTCAGTTTCTTCCTGATTATATTTTTAATATGTTTGAATATTTTTTATTTTATCATAAATAGATGGCGCCATAACTGTGTTCGAAATGAGTTTGGAATTAATAGGTTTTTGAAGAAAGGTGAATTTTGGAAAAAAATCTATTCAAGTGATAAAAAATCATTGTTTTAAAATCAAAAATGCTAAATTAATGTTTAAATATGGTAAAATTGTAGTTAAGATTTGATATCAAGATTTATAAATTATAAGTATACTTACAAAGCAAAAAATGAGATTTTAAAAAATGGGCATCAATCCCAAGCCGCAAACTAAAGCAAAACCAACTGAGAAAGAAAATAACTAACTTTAAAGACTTAAAATATATCTTTTTTTTTTTTTTAGTTTTCAAGATATTTCTAAAATTTATGCTTAATTTTATATGAAGCGTTAAAATTTTACTTTCCCTTTGTCAGTTTTTAACATATAAAATATTAAATTAAGCATATATTTTAGAAATATTTTGAAAATTAAGAAAAAAAGTGACATTCTTTATGAGGTTAAAAATTTTTTGTGAAGATTGTCCAAAGCCGTTCCTAATGTACCTGACTCTCAGAATTTTAAAATTCTAATAATTAGTTGAAAAATTATTTAAAATCCCTAAATTAGAAGAAAGGAAAAGTACTCACAATTTAAAAAGAGCATAGATTTTTATCAAACTGCAGAATATTTCTTCGAAAACTCAAAAAAAAAGGAAAAGAGTTAATGTAAATAGAGGGTTGCCATGGCAATTAATGTACTAGGCTTTTTTTTTTTTTATAAAGGGCTGTATTTTAAATTCTTCTGGGCCTAAAAACTCAAAAATTAGATAGCTACATGCAGAAAAAATTCCGCTTTCAGAAATTCTAAAAATTATTTTCATACTCTTGTAAATAGTTGAAAAATCTGTAAAAATCCATTTATAAAATCTCATTTTATTTCTATTCAAAGAAACAGATTTTCCAGAAAACTTTCTGAACGAGAGCAGGTGTTTTGCAATGCAGACAGCTGGGCGTTGGCGAGTAGTAGAATTTTTAGTCGACCTGTAAATATTTTTGAATATTAAATTTATAAATTTAATTTTTATCTATTCAGATGAAGAATTTTTCGCTGATTTCAAATATGTAAATTTCTTCACAGTCGCTCAATTATAACCTTAAATATTAATTATTAATTCGTTACTTGAATAACTTGTTCTATTTAAAAGCAAGTTTTTCGAAACTACAAATGATTTTTATATTAGGAATCTTTGGTACGCTGCCAAATTTTTAATACTGCACCATTTAGAGATTTTAAAGTTATGCATTGAGCAATATCTTTAAACGATGTTTAGTAATATCTAAATTTACAAGAATCCAAATTTTTGTTTATATAAAATAGTCGGTTTTTTAAAAAGAAAAATCACAAATTAATTAAAATTAAAAATCCTTCACAAAACGATTGTTTTGGAGCTTTCAGATAAATTATAACATATTGTAAATATTTTAAAGAGTAGTGAGCATAAAATATAGGGCGGGAGAAATTTTTAGGTGGAGCGGTCAAATATTTAAAATTGTATTGTTTTCTACCATTTCAAATGCATACTTTTCATTAAGCTCTGTGATAAATATTACTTATTAAATATAAAACTTGCAGATAGTTTAAAATACATAATATAGATTTTAAAGAGTAGGGGACATCAAATTATGTGCTGGGGGGGGGGGGGGGAAGGCAATATTTATTTTAGGGAGGGTGTGTTCAAATACTTAAAACCGTACCATTTTATGCAGATTTTTCAGAGCCCTGGGATAAGTATCACTTAATTAATATGAAATTTTAAAAGTGTACTTACCCTTTATAATTATTATTTTACTTTGAAATTATTATTTTTGAATAATAATAATTTCATCAAATTTCTTAAATTTAAAAACAGTTTTGTTAAGAAAAGAGTTCGCCTCCTGTTTCCGGAATATGAAACTAAAAGATTCCAGAACCCCCCCCCCCTTTTTTTTTTTCTTTTTCTTGTGTGTATGCAGCACTTCTGCTAAACTGTACCGTATGCAGCGGGATATTTTTTTTTTTTTTTTTTTATGAGATTTTGCAGAACAAATTTCAGGTTTATTTAAGAATATTATTACAGACTGGGGCAATGTTGGGCGGCTCAACTAGTTTGATATAAAGTTATTTTTTGTATAATAGTAACATTTTATCAACTTTACTTCATTTAAATCAGTAAAATATGCTAATAATAAATGTATACCATAGCCAGAGTTTCCCCAGAGGAAGGGGGGCGCTTCGCCCCTCCTGCCCTTTAAGTTAAAAAATAGCGTCCCTCTTGCCCCTCATCCAAAAACTAGCGCCCTTCCTGTCATTCATTCAAAAAAAATAGTGCCCTTCTTGCCCCACATTTCAAAAAAGCAGCCCTCCAGCGGTGATCTGAAGGCCGGTGATCCGAAAAATAGCCTTATACGCCTCCCGTGGAATGGGTAATTTGTCAAAGAATCACTAAAAACCCGGCAAGATCCGTTAAAAATCGCAAAATAACGGCTAATTTCCGGCAAGATTCTCAAAAAAATGGCTAGTTTCGTCACAAAATTTCACAAAACAGCAGATTTTCTCAAAAAATCGTGCAAAAACAACAAATTTCTTTCAAAAATCACGATAAAACGGAAAATTTTGCCAAATGAGTCGCAAAAACAGCAACTTTTGTAAAAAATAGCGATAAAACGGCAGATTTCGTCAAAAGATTTGCGAAAAAAGGCAAATTTCGTCCAAAAATCACAATAAAACGAACAATTCTGTGAAAAGTTCCGTTTTTTCACGAGATTTGTCGTTTTTTTTGCGATTTTTTAGCAAAATATACCGTTTTTTGCGATCTTTTAATAAAATTTGGCGTTTTTTCACGATGTTTTAACAATATTTGCCGTTTTTTCTCGATCTTTTAACAGAATTTAACTTTTTTCTTTTTTTAAATTTTTTGATGAAATTTCTGGGTTTTTTTTTCACGACTTTTTTGAACCGCTAGATCTAGATTCAACTCTATTAAAGTGCCCTTAAAAATTAAAAAGTGCCTTTTTTAGAACAGTAGCGCCCTGCCCTTTTTTAAACCTGAGGGAAACTCTGCCATAGCAAATGTATTAAAAGAAAAAAATGTTAAAATAAAAAGAATTTTCAAACATTGATAAAAATATTATTAGGATCAGAGGGAAGGGGGAGGGGAGAGAGCCGAGGAACAATAATGTATGATATCGTAAGGGAGAGAAGAGGTCCAAAATTGCTAAAAAGTTGATAATGTTATACATGCATAGCCCTCTTTAGTATGAGTACAGAAGGAAACATTCAAAATTGATTTATTTGTAAAACTTTTATTGAATAGCTTTACAAATGAAGAATCGTGACATATGGGATATAAGATTTGATTTCTTGAGATGATTTGGGCAAAACTGAATCACCAACTGTCTTGGCAAATCCATCATTATCACCATGTTAATAATTGTTAATTTGAATCACTCATCCAGGTGAATGTTTCCAAATTCTGTAATGTAGTAGATTTGTCATAGGACAAAAATGTTTGTCTAAATGCCGTTTCAGCATACATCTTGTATGTATGTCACCACTTTCACATAGAGGCACTCTAATGAAAAGTTTTAGTTACATATAAATTAGATCTGTTACACAGAAGTTTCAAATAAAATTATTTTTCACTTATATAAATTATGGTCCCGTCGCAGTATGAATTTGATAGTGCATATCCAAATTAGCTTTTTCATAAAATCTTTTATTGCACACATCACAACTGAAAAACTCCATAGTGTTGTGTGTATGTAGATGAACATTTAAAGCATCCTCCAGAGAAAATGCTTCATTGCATACCTCACACACAAAAGGTTTCTCCTTGGCATGATCAGTATTAACATGTGTTATCAAGTGAGACTCCTCAGAAAATATTCTGCCACAAACTTCACACATGAAAAACTTTTCAGAATGAGTGAGTAGGTGAACATTCAAAGCAGATTTATCAGGAAATTTCTCGCTGCATACTTCACAAATAAATGTTTCATCTTTAGCAGAACCATCTTTAGCAATACAAACATGCTTTGAAAATTTCCGAGCATATCTTTTGTTGCACACTTCACAAACATAAGGTTTCTCCTCACCTGTATGAATGCGTCTATGATTAGTCAAAGAAGGTTTGTTGGCATATGCTTTGTTACAAACATCACAAACGAAAGGCTTCTCATTAGTATGCACACGCAAGTGAGCATTGAAAGCTGATTTGTGCATAAAGCTTTTACTGCAGATTGCACACTGATAACGTTTTTCGTCTCTATGAATGCGTCGATGGTAATTTAAATAAGATTTCTGACTAAACCCTTTGTTGCATATCTCACAAATAAAGTTCTTGTCATTGGTATGTGTTAAAAGATGAGCATTCAAAATATTCTTCCGAGAAAATGCTTTACTGCATACACCACAAATGAATGGTTTTTCTTTAGAATGACAACGCAAATGCTGTGTCAAGTTAGATTTTTGAGCAAATGCTTTGTTACATATTTCACAAACGAAAGACTTCTCATTCGTGTGAAGTAAGATATGTTGCTTCCAAGTTGCCTTAATAGAAAATCCTTTATCACATATTTCACAAATAAAAGGTTTCTCGTTCGTATGAATACGAGAGTGATTAATTAAATGAGACTTTTGAGGAAATTTTTTATTACATATTTCACAAATAAAAGGGGAATCATTTGTATGAACACTTCGCATATGAACATTTAAAGAATATCTACGTGTAAATTCATGCTTGCATACTTCACAAATAAAGCGTTTTTCTTTTTTATCAATAGGAGGACATTCATCCATAATTTTACTGATATGATTTCATACAGGGTAATTACAAATGATTATCAGATTTCATTACTACATCACAGTAAGAGTAGCGTAAAGAATACAGTTACGTAGACGCAAAGAGAAATTCATAAAAAAATTATTTTCATTATAAGTGATGCAAATAGCTCCTTATTTGATTGCTAGGAAGGGAATTTTCAATGGAGCATAAAGAAAATATGTCTTATTAATCACAAATAAAAGGCAAATGCCATCTTTAGAAAGGACACATGCAAAGTATACTTTCAAACACATATGATTGAATTTTGAATTCTTTTTTGAGATAGAAATAAATAAAGATTATCTTTTATACATGTTCCAAACACACAAAATTTTAAGAGATTATAAACAAAAACTAGATATTTTTCCTTCCAACTATTTTCCAAGTAGCTAATCTAAATTTTTAAATAAAGAAAAAGGTTGGAAAATGTTGCATATGATTTAGCTGCACCGCCAAACATTCAAACATTCTTTCTGTTATTTTCTGATACTCCACATACATAAAAGTTATTTATTTAAATCTTGATTAAATTGTAGAAAAAAAGTGAATACTTTACAATGTCAATTTTTATTTCAAATGGAAATCTTTAAAATTTGGGAGGTAACAAGAAGAAAAGAAATACACAAATATCTAATTATGAATAAGTGAAACACCTGTTCCATGAAAATTGATTCTGAACATTTTTTTGCAATATTTTGTAGTTAAAATAATATTTATTTAAAAGCCTTCTTAAATACTTTCATTTGGACTGTTTGATGAAAGTAGTACTCTTTTTGCATGTCTTGTCCTTACAAACATCCTTTAAAAGGAAAGTATAACTTTAGAGTGTTAAGATCTCCAGCATCTGAAATAGATGAAAATGTAAGCAAATTATTTACATTTAAAGAATATAGCAAGTATATATACAATAATAATAATAAAGCAGAACAAATAAGTTGTTTATAGGGGTCTAAAACACAAAAATCTCAATGTATATATTACACCAGAATTCTCGCTGTCGCATGCCATTGCGGCAAAATCCTCCATTTGGAGAGTAAAAGAATAATTAGACTTGCCAAATTGTGAGAGTTCAATTTCTGCTTCTTTTTTGACTGTGGATGTGTGCCTATACAGTGGAGATTCTTATGCAGGTTAATGAATGACTAGTCGCTTTATGTATTCATTCACATCGAGCCATTTACATTATTCTATTTATAAAGATACTGACTCAACACCAATTCTGTTTAGCAACACTCAAAGACAGAAATGATTAGCAATATATATTTATTTATTGTCAGTTAATCACTGTCTGTGTATTGGCATCATATTGGTAAAAACACAAACAAAATTACTCGCATTAAGCACCAAACATCGAAATGTTTTGCTGTAATATGGTACTGAAATTAGCCATTTACCATACTATTTATTAGTTGTATGGAAAATAATCATTCGCCAGTCAAATTTTTTCTATTGAGTCGAAATCTCATAGCCATTTTTAGCGCATGTTTTCACAATAATAAATCAATTATAGTTGTTTTTAATTTTTATTTAGGCTGCTAAAAGAATTTCTGAAACATTTACACATTTAGAACTAGGAAATAGTTAAAATGTACTCATTTGTAATAGTTTCTGTAGCAGATAGTCGAATTTTTATTTTATAAGCAATTGCAACAAAATACGTTATTTTAGAACATTTGGAAAACAGTGATACAATAAAGGGTTAAAGATACATTTTTCAGTGTTTTACACCAAAATTGTTTTGCTAACATTTCTTTTCATTTGGTGATTGTTTTTTAATCCTTATTTTCCAAAGCTCTAACATTACTCAAAAGCCAGTGAGAACCCTGTATTACACAAACAATTTTTATGTTTTGGTTTGTTTTCAAAATCTAATTTTCAAGCAATAGTTGTCATGGAAAGGACTTCTTGCGAAAATGCATTTTTCTTCATGATAGGGTTTTTTTTCTTTGCTTTTCCAACCATTTCTCATATTTAAATTGTTATAAGCCAAGAACCTTTAAAGATAAACACCTCAAATTTGAAACACATCTTTTCCAATTGTTTTACTTTGATTTTGATTCAGAAAATTTGAAAGAAATATTTAATTTTGAAAATATGAATTTTAAAAAAAAGTTACACTATTTTTACTTTAAATACAATATAACTTCTGAATAACGGTTACCCATAGGACCGATGAAAAAAGATTGCTCTTCAAAAACGGGGTTTTATTCAATGGTTTCATTAAAAAAAAATTAAAATTAAATAAAATTTAGATAAAAGTATTTTAATTAATCCTAATTGTTTTAATACATTAAAAAATCAGTGTTTTACTTTTTACTGCAAATATTTTTCTCCAAAGAAATAACAGTATGAGTTGTTTTGCAATACAAGTCATCATCATTATAATTTAACACGAAATTCCAGATTTGATGAAGGTTCATCAAATTTTCAGTATGTGTGTTAGAGGTCTGCACAGGCCCGGGCTTGGCCCATGGCCCGTACCCTGCCCGGTGGAATCGTTTCGAATTTTCTAACGGGCCGCGCCGGCAAAAAATTGAACGGGCCATACGGGCCGATAAAAAAATTTTTGGGCCTGCTGGCCCGTTTTCAAGATTTAATCAGAAATGATAAAATATGAGCTATTTTCAACAAAATGGTTTAAACGAGAATAAAAATAAATGTGCTTCACGAGCCATACTAGTTTGACAGCATCAATATAAAAATGTAGAGTGTAGAGATCGGCATTGGACAGTTACATTGTGTGTAACCCGTTTTAATATTTTTTAGCTGACTTATGCTGGGCCAAAATCAAGCTTGCATTATTTTTCTACATATAGACTAGTCGGACCTAGAACTAGTCGGAACTAGACTTAATTGTTCTCAAGATCTGTAGGGCAGACAACATGATTTATAAAATTATTAATAGCGATAAAGAACTTATGTTAGCTTAATCTTTGAATATATACTTCTTGATGGTTTTTAAATTAATTTCTCAATAATTCAAAAGTTTGCATATTTTCTGATTAATTTTAAATTGTAAAAGTATAAAAGTGATAAGCCTGACTATTGAAGGAATTTGGAATCGAATAGTTTTTCATTTTTGGTAAATAAAATACTTGTATAACCTTGTTGAGATATAATAGTTTCTCAAATGGTTGCAGGTTTTTCTCCCTTCCTGAAATTCTATTCAAAACACTAACTATGACAGTATTTTATTTGCTTGCAGTATTCTTAAATTGCTTGTATCAAAAAATGGATAACGCCATTCGATTATATAGTTTCTGAATAAAGATACCGGCTAATCTTATGTGTTTCTGAGAAAAAAATGAAATTAGAAATGTATCAGAAAGGAGCTTCTTTGGAATTTAAAAATGAATTTGGATTTAAAATCCATAATAAAATGATATAGAAATATTTTTATAAATCTTCTTTTATTAAACAGCTTCAAAAGTAACGATGTTTTTATCTTTCTTTCTTTTTTCTTTTATTCTAAGCCATATTAATTTTTTAATGAATCTTTATTTGAATGTTGAAACCTAAGAATCTAAGTAATCATTAATGTTGTTAATGTGTATTTCCTGTAAAATATACTGTAAAATCATTCCATAGATATGTATGCAGTATTCTTTAAAGGAATCTTAAATATATGATAAAAATCTGAATTTTTTAGAAATAGTAGAAATTGTAATGGGCCGGCCTGGGTCGAACTTTTGAGTTTAACAACGAGCTGTGTTGGGCCGAAATAATTTTCCTACGGGCCGGCCCGGGCCTGGAAACTCCAGCCCGTGCAGACCTCTAATGTGTGTTAATATGGAAATTTTGAGTGATGATTCTATTAATCCATTTTCTTTTTCTCTCTCTTAACTTCCATCATTTGCTGTATGGAATTAAATGTGGCAATAATTGCCAAATCTTTGTCCAGGCATACAATATTACTTGCCTTTATATTAGTTATGCTTGCCATTCTAAGAATATTATCAAAAATTTCCCCATCATTATTAATGTCTTTATTTTATATTTGTTAACATATCAAGTAAATTTTGTTTATCTACTTCACATTTCGATTTGCAAATAAATATGAAACTGCACTAGGAGATTAATTTTTTTTCTTGTGGTTTTTATTCAGAATTCCTTATTTAGAAGTTCATACAGTACTCCCTCAAATCTACAACTCTCTAAAATCAGCACATAATTTACAGACGTAAACAAGGAAACATTCAATTCAGATATAGGAATAAAATTTGACTTTTTTAGTTTTATACCAATTCCATACATATTTTAATTTGTAATTTTTGTTAACATTACATATTTCTTGTTTTTCATGAAGGAAGAATAAATTTATTTCTGAAAAAATTCAAGATATTGCTGATATCACTGATAATCGCAATCTTCTTACCAAATATATTTATGTATTAATCAAACTTATTTGGTTATTAAGTCTGGCTAAACTTGAAATAAAACTTCCTTTTTTTTGTGATTTTGATGTTAATATGTTCGCTGCTGCTCACACGAAAACGTGTGATATGGCGCCAACATTAAGGGGCCACTTACGTGCCAGCATGTGATGTGGGGTGATGTCCAATAGCCAGTCACGTGCTGGCACGGGAAAATCTGTTACTGGTTCTTTGTTATAAAAAGTAAACTGGCTCCTGGGAAAAACCCAGTTCTATAGTGTGGCATTAACTATCATCACTTCTTCACGTAAGCGGCAACGAACGTGTTAATAAGTAATGCACCTTTACAAGGCAAGTTAGTTTCATTGAATAATTTAAGAAAAATACATTTCATCTTTATAATGAATACTTAATCAAACATTATTGATTATTCATGTGATTTTTACTTTTAATATTTTAATCATTTTAAAAAATTTCTAAATTTTTATTATTTTAGTTTATTATTTATTTTAATATTTTATTATATTGTAAGCATTCACTATTGTTTCGATTGCATTATTATTGCATTCAAATTACTGTTTAAAAAATATAAACAAAGCAATGACCAGAAATCCGCAAAACCTCTGGTCTCAAGCTGTGCGGATTTGAGGGAGTCTACTGTGTTATCTAAATTTTTCCCATTATTACTGTCTTCATTTTCTGTCTGTTGAGACATCAAATAAATGTTGTTTATCTGCTTCATATTTTGATTTGCAAATAAATATGAAACTGCACCAGGAGCTGTAATTTTTTGTCTCATGGCCTTTGTTCAGAATTCCTTGTTTAAAAGTTCATATTAATTTTAATGCTATGGAATGCACATTCGAATTCCTTGGTGGTGCTCTGGTCCGAAACTACTGAAAATTCAATCAGACCACTAATTAAAAAAAATTTGTGATTTGCAGGACAAGTAACTTTTTTCCCCATCTCTGACAGATAAACATAAATTTTCCCTTTCCCGAGAAAACCGAACCAGACACAAACCACAAAATTTTATTTTATTTGAAAAGTAAATATAAAAAAATTAGCAATAATTCTTACAGTCAGTTGAAACAAATGATCGGAACTAAAATACATAATCAATAATTTTATAGTTTTTGTTTATGTATTGTATACTTTTTTTATACTTATGCAAATTATAATTTTACATTTTATTATTCCAAAAATTTTGGATAACTGCAAAGGAAGTTTGCTTTACATTCTAGGGGCCGTCTATTAATCATATGATGTTTTTTTTTTTGCCATTTTTAACCCCCCTCCACCTTGGTGATACATGGTGAGGTTGAAGACTACCCCCCCCCTCCCCCTACCCTATATCACGTGTATTTTTTAGTTACCTACAAAAGATCTTAATTTTTTTAGAATATTTATTATAAAATACAGGTTCAAGTATCATCAAATTTTATTATAGAAAATAAAAAAAACCACAATAATAACCTTAAGAGGTAAACAGAAAGGTTGCAAGTTGTTTTGGACTGACATAAAAATAATGAAAGAAATGCGAAAAACTTTTTTGTAGTAATACATAAACATAATTTAATTTACAATGCCCTCAGACCACGGATTAGTAAGACTTTCTTCAACACCAATAACTGGATAAGCATCTTGCAAGTTAATTGTAGGCATAGTGCTTTGTTGAAGATTAACATCGGTTTCATCAAGCCACTCGGCGTCAGCATTTTCGTGCACTACGCAGAGAATCTCTTTCGATCTACCATTCGTTCGTCGCGTGAGGATGCGAGAAGGACGGACATTGTGCATTTCTAGACTATTATTGCACGGATTCAGTTGCTCGTGACAAGAATTCAGATGTGCTTTAACTTTTGTTTTTGTACAGAAGTACAATGCACACTGCTGGCATGTGCTTTCCAAAAGTATCCGATCCTTCTGCAGGCTAGGGCAATACAGGTCATAGCAAAACGTACAAGGTTAACAATTTACGCATGTATTCAGGGCCAAAACAACAGAATAACTGACACTGACAAGCTGAGTCCGGCAGGCACTTGTCGCGGCTCGCGGGAACTTCACTTCGTTCGTTGCTTGGCAACGCTGAATCAAGATCACACTACAAGCCGCTTTCGACTTTATACGCGTTTGACGAAAAAATAAATACACGAAATGCCGCTTTTCGGTTCAGTATCGCTCGTTTGCCGAAAAAATAAATACTCGTGATATATTACTACACCCCCCTCCCCCCTTGTGATATTTCGTGATTTTTTTATGGACCCCTTCCCCTCCTCTCGAGCCTCACATGATTAATGGACGGCCCCCTAGTAGTGTGTGTGTGAGGGGGAAATGTCACTCAATGGCTTACAGGCAGGGATGTAGTGGAGAGTATATGGAGCTATATGCCATATACCCTCTGGATTTTTTTTAAGGAACACCATATACCCTTTGTTTCCCAGGAAAGCTAAAATATATATACTCTAGGTTATACCCTCTGTTTTTTTTACCACTACATCCCTGGTTATAGGTACTTAATAAAATTTTATGTATCGAACCAGTGATGATGACTGTGGACCAGTAAACTCTCATGCTTATTGGTCCTTGGGACCAGAAACTTTTTACTTTTTATTTAAATTAATCATTTAAAAAATGCTGAATCAAAATTAAAACTTACATATTTCTGTTTATTTAAATGAAAAAAAAATTAAAAATTTTCAAATATTTGGAGTTATGACAATTTTAAATCCCCATTTTTAACGGTTTTCAACAAAGTTGAAAAGTGTTTATGCTTTTGGTTTGTCTGTCTGTGCTCTAACTCTTGTAAATATACTTAGAGTACCATGAAATTTTTTGGATGTTATTGATATTTACCCTAGCATGAACCCTAATGAAAATGAAGTTTATATCATGATTAGTTTATTTACAGGGATAGTCAAAAGTTTTCTGTTACATTATGGCCTATGGGAGAAAATCATTTCAAATAAATTTTAAAGGTGTTAGACCCTATCAAACATATTGAAATTTATAAGCATTTCCAAACTGCACTAAAATATGCATTCTATAAAGTATTCTGCGAAAATAATAATTATTATTCATTTACAGAGCCACACAAAATAATTCCATTACACAATAATAAAGGAAGAAATTGTTGTGACATATTTTAAAAACTATGTTAAATGATTTCATGCAGAGTAAAATTAATATACACTGCTGAGGCTTAATATTTCATGCATAATATGAAGTGCAAAGCATTTACAGACACACACAAAATTTTAAATAGCATATTCTATCCGAAGTACTGTATATTATAGATGATGGCTGATAGATGGATGAGATGCATTTTTAATTATGATTTGCACTTTTAAGTTTTACTAAATGTATGCAAATTATATGGTGTGTATAAATGCTATAATTGATACAAAGGTTACACAAAAGGGCTCGTAAAGATTACTGAATATGAGCATAACTTACTTAAAGTTGGTTTTTAAATAAATTATGCATTTTTACGCTGAACTGTTTTCAGTTTACTTAGAAATGTTTGTAGAATATAGATAAAGTGATATACAGGCCCAAGCTAAGAATTAACTACATGGTCACCTATGGGTGATAATTTTCAGAAAATGTGATTTAAGTAATTTTAAGAGAGTTTTTGTTTTAATTGCATTTTAGCAAAATACTGGCATGTAATAAAAAATATTAGGTTAACTACAGGGCTGAACAAAAGTATTGAAGTATGTTTGCATTTATTACTGCAAATTGCTGAAAAAGAAATTTCAACCAGTTAGGTGTTTTCTTGCAAAACTAAATTTTCCCATTTTATGGTATATATATATCAACCAACAGATCAAATACAGGGCTATTCAAGTGTGTTGGAATAGATATTTGGCTATGGACAGTAAAATCATACTTCCCTAAATAACAAAGTTTTGTTAAAGATTTCAGGAAGTGTTATACAGTATTTCATAATCTACAGTGTCTCACTAAAGTGATGGGACACTTGTGCTTTATAAAAAGAAACTGCAATAAAATAAATAAACAAACATGTGCAAAAATTTTTTGGGTGTGTTTCATATTTAAAGTTAGTAACAATTATTACATAACATACATTTTGTCAAAATATTAAAATATTAATTTAGTAAAAATACAATTGTTCAGAACGGAGCAAAAAATGGCTCACATAAGTGATGGGACACTTACTTTTCCATCAAATATTTATCCAAAAATTTTACTTTTTAAAAGGTTTTAATATTTTGTTGGATTTCCTTTTACTTTCAAAACATGATTTAATCTTTTTGGGATGGATTTGACTAATTTTTTTGTGATTTCTGGAGTGATTTTACCCCATTCTTCTTGAAGCACCGATTTTAGTTGTTGTTTTGAAGAAATGGTGTGTTTGCGAATTCTTGATTCCAATTCTTGCCAAATATTCTCTATGGGATTTAAGTCTGGAGATTGTGGTGGTGTTTTTATTATTTCAGGACAGTTATATAGCAGCCAGAATCTAACGTTCAGAGCAGTGTGCTTGGGGTCATTGTCCTGGTAGAATTTAAAATTGTTATGAAGGTTCAATTTTCGTGCTGAAGATTTCAAATTTTGCTTTAAAATATCAATATACTTGTACTGATCCATTATACTGTCAATAAAAACAAGATTACCAACTCCAGCGGACGACATACACCCCCCATACCATAACTCCTCCTCCACCATGTTTTACTGTTGGTACCAAGTTCTATTTGCGAAATTCTTCCCTGGGTTTTCTCCACACCAAGATTCTACCGTCAGAACCAAATATATTAAATTTACTCTCATCAGCAAATATGACTTTATTCCAGTAATCAGAATTCTTATTTATGTTGAATTTTGCGAAAGCTAGTCTGAGTTTTCTATTCTTTTCACTTACGAATAATTTTTTCCTGATTACTCTACCGTGATATCCAGCAGATCGAATTACCCTTCTCAGGATTAACAATTATTCCATATAAAGCTTGTAAATCAGCAGCTACTTTTGAAGCACTATTTCTTGGATTTTTTTTAATATTTCGAACGATAATTCGCTTTATTCCATTGTATAGCTTTGATGGTCGGCCAGGTCTTCTTTAATCCTGAATCATATGATTCTTTTTATATCGTTTAATGATATTGAAAACTGTTGAACGACTCAAGTTAACTGTTTCAGCAGTTTTTCTAATAGATTTTCCATGTTCAATATGCAAATTATTAATTAATAACTAATTTTCGAATTTCAGGCGAAGTTTCTTTTCGTTTAGCATTCATGGCTACACAGAGCTAAAAAACACAAAAATTCCAAAACAAACTGGAGAGAAATACTGCAGACGATTTTATAAATTATTGCCAATTGCTTTTAAGTAAAAATAAAACCCCAAAAAATATTTTTATTGCTTATTTCAGACGATTTTTGTTGCATATATAATGGTGTTTCATCACTTATGTGAGCTATTTTTTGCTCCGTTCTAAACATTTGTATTTTTATTAAATTAATATTTTAATATTTTGACAAAATGTATGTTATGTAATAATCTTTACTAAATTTAAGTATGAAACACACCCACAAAAAAATGTGTACATGTTTTTTTAGCCTCCGAGGCTATTTCTTTCAGACAAGCTAAAGATGTCGTGTCATCAGCCCTGAATTTTCTAGTCAACCGATTTTGATAATTATTCTTTTAAATGAAAGCTATTTATTTGTAGTTGTGCCCATTTTAATTATTTTTTAATTTATTTTAGGGATGGGACGAATAGTGATTTGGCCGAATAGCCGAATACCGAATATTCGGCCAAATTTTAGGCCGAATACCGAATATTCGGCGGCCGAATATCAACTTTTTTTCCAATAAAGAAAATACATTTTGATTATATATATTTTAAAAAATAGGAGCTCATTAATAATTATTACTCCTAAATGTGCTTTTAAATGTATTTTTTAATTTGAAACATTTATTTTAAAACAAAAAAAATGATGAAATTGCATTATATTCTTTTATCTTAATGTACAACAAATTGATTTTCAGTAAGTCAGGATGGTAAGATATTTTCATTAAAATATGAAGAATGTACTTCACTTTTACTATCAAATGATACTTTCACCCTTTCTTGCATCCAAAATTAATAATATTCTTAATCTCTCTCTCAGAACTTATGAGGAGATATTTTCTGAAATAACCTTTAATGAGGTAAATTGATCATTTAGAGTTTGTGTCCCTAATGATAAGCGAATTCGTAAGAATGAGTCTGCTCTGAAATCAGTTGCCAAGCTTTAAATTACAAATTACATTAAAGCAAAAGGTTATGCTTAAAGTAGAATGCATATGGTAACAAAATCTTTGAAATTTGAATTGGCGCATACAATATTCAACTTCAATGTTTCACTTATTCAACAAGCATCAAAAGGATAAACAGAAATTAATAACAACATGAATGAAGGAATATGCAATTAAAAAATATATACATAATAATTTTTCATATTTAAGTCAGTAATTATGCAAATAATTATTTAAAATTGAAAACTATAGAATAAAAAAAATTATTTTGTTCAGTATTTAGAATTTATGGCCCCTGTCCTCGCTCGAGGAAACGCTCACGAGCTAATGCTATTCTTATTGAGAAGCATTTTTCTAATAGCTCTTTCGCATTTTGACATTTTTGACTAATTTTTTTTTTTGAATTGGATAGCTGAGGTGCATGCCGACAGTGCACCTTTTTTACTTTTTCGATTTTGGTTACAGATATTTTTTACGAAGTTAGTTTCACTTTCAAAACCGGTTTTGAAACTGAAAGTGCTTTTTAAAAAATGTATCTGCAACCAAAATCGAAGAAGTAAAAAAGGTGCGCTGTCGGCATGCACCTCAGCTATCCAATGCAAAAAAAAAAAAAATTATTCAAAAATGTCAAAATGCGAAAGAGTTATTAGAAAAATGCTTTCCTATAGGAATAGCATTAGCTCACGAGCGTTTGCTCGAACGAGGACAGGGGCCTTAAATACTTATAAAACAATCTTCATAAAGCTAGTTGTGTCATCTAATGCGTATCTAGTTTGCCACCAGTTCTGTTTTCAGATGTACCGTTGTAGTATTTGGAATAATGTTATTTGATATCTAATTTTGAAAATGAATCATTGTTAATACACCTAGTGAATGAATTTTTTCATTTCTTACTTTACGAAAATAAATTACAAATTTCATAAGAGCCTTTTTTATATGTGCATGGAATTTGCAGATATTAATAAATATTCAAATGTTTAATAAGGCAGTGTTTTTTTAAGTGTTTTTATATCTTGAATTGTAATATATCATTCTCTAATGAAGACATTTCCCATACAATTAAATCTCCAACTTGGGCAGCATTTTCTAAAATATCATTCACTTTTATAGGAAATGCAGAAAGGCTGTGTATTTTTTAGCAATCGAATAACTGTATATTTTGTAAGTAAGAATGAGAAAAATTTCATGAATGAAGTAGCCAATTTGGATTAGAGAAAAAAAAAATTGCAAGAAATGAAACTCTTTAAATCCTAAATTTATTTGGCAAGATATCTTTCACTATTCGGCGAGATTTAACCAATATTTGGCCAGATATCTCTAAATATTCGGCTACAGGTATTCGGCCGAAGTATTCGGTCAACAAGCCTTCATTATTCGGCCAACCGAATAGTGGCCGAATATTCGTCCCATCCCTAATTTATTTCCATTTTTATATTTTATTTTTAATTTTAAAAGCTTTTTCATGACATTTCTTCAAAATGGTGGCAACACAGTTTAGCTTTTCTCTCGATAATAAAAATTTATTTTCTAAAATGATTGCGTATAATTATGCACTAATTGAGTTAAAAAAATATATTTACTGAGAAATAATATTAATAATGTAAATAAAATGACAGAAAATAATATATGATAAAAATTAATGTCTAAATCAAAATAAGAGAAATTTCAAATGAGGAAAATTATGTCATTCAGCAACCAGATAAATGGGAATTACAATATTATTATGGATGCCTTTTTCATAAACAGTAACTTTTAAAGAACATTTGAAGAGAAAATGACGTCACTATTTAAAACATCATATTTTTACTCATAATGATATTAGGTACTACTCTGTTATCCCGTCGACCAATTTCGCCAAATTAATAGCCAAATTATACATATTGACATAATTTTTATTTTAAATAACGAAAAAATAAATAATCAGTAGAATATTAATAAAAATATTAATAAAAAGTCGAAATAAAAATCACTTAATGACATTTTAAACACATGAATTGTATTTAATGTCATTGAATGTGACATTCACGATCATTCATTATTGGCATTTAATCTTATAGTTTGGCGATAATTTTTTGGTCGATGGGATAACCTAGTAGTACCCGATATTACTTTTTTTTTTTAATAAAGCTATTTTTCTGTGAGTGCATATAAAATAAAATTTCTGGATTTCGCCGGCACTCATATTACAGTTTTAACTGTACTTGTGCAAATATTTGCATGCAAAATTGTAACTGGCAAATTTGACATTTACTTTGTAAATATATTTATTATATATTGATTCAATAATGTAATTACTTTTGCTTTTTTTTTTAACCAAATAGATCGGGTCTTTCAAACATTTCATTCGTCAAATTCGATGGGGTTCCATTCGTTTTATTGTTAAATTGTATTTTCTTTTACTCAGAGTCTATAAAAAAGCGTTTAAACTAAAGAAAAAATCCGTTTTTGATGAATCTATTCAATGAAGAAGTAGCACGTCAAATTGTATCTCTTTATTATTCCGCAATTCCAATGTCTCAGAGAGAAATTGCTATTTAATTGGATATTTCACACCGTTCTGTTTGCTATTATATTGATAAACACAAGAAAAATGAAGTTAGTTCATTGCAATCTAAACGGGGTCGCCCTTCTAAAAAACTTCTATCGATTTTTTTTTTTTTTTCTAATCGGAGGCGAAACTGAATTCTGCAATGGTAGAATCTACATTCATCTTGTTAATTTATTTGATTAGTTTCCTTTTGTAAAGCACAAGTGTCCCATCACTTATGTGAGACACTGTATGCTTAACGCATGATTTTTCTTATTTGTTTAAATAAATTTTAATAATAAAAAAAAATATACATATATAAGTGAAATTTTTTATCATGTGATTTTTGTTTACAAATGATACATTAACCATTGCAAAAAATATCAACATTTTAACTCAATAAATAAAATACTAAACTACATATGAGAGATTTAAAATACAATCGACCAGCGAGAGCCTTTTCAAGACTCAACCAGAAGCAAAATACACAAGTTAATTCCAAAGATGCAAAAGTTATATGTGTCTTAAAGAATTACCATGAAGAGTCTGAGTCATCTGAGAGTCAACAGAAATTTTGACTAAAGAAAATATTGTTTGTAATGACATTTTATCCTACAACATACTCAGAATTTGGATTAGTTTGCTTAAAGAATCATAAAACAAGTAATATTCCATTTTCCTCAATATCAGTATTTTATTTTCCCAATATTTTAAGGACTTAAAAAAAAATGACTTTCACTTTCAATCCTTTTTGAGATCAACTACGTGACATTTGAAAAACTAATCAGATGTGGCAATCCCAAAACTTTCTTCTATCTCATGCATGTTAATGCTTCCTGAATAATGCAGCATAGCAGTGCCAGGGGTGCAGAATATGTCCGATCTGGCGATCTAGGATCGGAGGAAATTTTAACCATCTGGGGAAATTTTGCAGAAAATATATACAATTGATTTTGATTTTAACAATGAATAATATAATTAATCACTCAAAAATACAAAAAATCACTACACATAAAGAGATCTGTATGGCAATCCACACAAAATACATCTTATAATAATATACAATATATACTCGAGCATAAATTGAGAAATTTTGGAAAAAAAATTTCTATGGTGATATAAAATTTTTGCAAGCCATACATCATAAAATTTTATTGAAATTTTCATATAAATTGGGGGAAATGTTGGGAGTGAAAACATTTTCTGCACCCCTGAGCAGTGCCACCGGTTAGGTGGTTTAAACCAAAACCTAGTCAGCAACAACATATGTTAACATATAACTAAATCTGAAGTTTGATGAAAATCCATGCATTAGTTTGAGATAGATCTAATGCAGAATCTTAAAAAAAAATCTGCATAACAGTGCCTGATGTCGGGTGATACACACGAAAAATTAATCAGGATCAATTTTTTATCCGGTACTAACAGAATCTGAAGTTTGATGAAAATCCATGCATTAGTTCTTGAAATACTTTATTGAGAAATCGTGAAAAATGCTGCATAGTAATGCCATCCGTTGGGTGATTTACACCAAAAACTAAACAACATTAATCTATATTAGGGACTAACTGAATTTGAATTTTTAGAAAATTTCGTGCATTAGTTCTTGAGATAGAGCTATTGTAATAATAAAAAATAATGCAGCATGGCAGCGCCATCTATTGAGAAATTTACACCAAAATGTAATCAGCTTCATGTTAAATCAAGTACTAACTAAATTTAAAATTTTATGAAAATCCATGCATTAGTTCTGAAAATATGGTTATTATGGGAATTGTAAATAATGCAACATAGTAGTGCCACCTGCAGAGCAATATACACAAGAAACTAATCAGATATAGTTTGTATTAAGCTCTCACAGGGTCTAAAGTTTTGTAAAATTCTGTGCATTAGTTCTTGAGATAGAGCTATTGCAATATTACTAAAAAATAATGCACCATGACAGCACCACCTGTTGAGCGATTTGCACCAAAACGTAATCAGTACATTTTTATATCAAATACTAACTAAATCTAAAGTTTTATGAAGAACCACGCATTAGTTCTTGCAATATAACTATTGAGGAAATTGTGAATAATACAACATAGCAGTGCCACCTGTTGAACGATATACACCAAAAACTAATCAGATCCAGTTTATATCTAATTAAGGCCTAACAGAATCTAAAGTTTCGTGAAATTCCATGCATAAGTTCTTGAAATAGAACACTCACAATTTTTTTTCATATACAGTCTGACAGAATGACATTTTGTAAAAACATGTTTTTCGGGTTCTTTGATCCCTAAATTGTGTAAATCCATCGAAAAGCGGAATTCGAAAATTTTCATGAAACGAATAATTTCTTCTTGTAAAGATAAAAGAAAGTAATAAGGCCTTAATAACAGTATTTTTGTATTCTGTGACGAAAGCTATGTTTTGAGTTAAAATACTAAGAATTAAAAAAGTAATTTAACATCTAACCCTAAAATTTGCAACTCTCTAAAATTTACATATAATTTACAGATATAAACAATGAAACTTTCAGATCAGATGTAGGGACAAAATTTGACTTTATTATTTTTAATATCAATTCTATGTATATTTTAATCTGTGATTTTGTTAATGTAACTGAATTCTTGCTCTTTCATGAAGGAAGAATAAATTTATTTCTGAAAAAATTCAAGATATTGCTGATATCACTGGTTATCACAATCTTTTTGCCAAATGCATTTATGCATTAATAAAGTTTTTTTTTTTTTTTGTTATTTAATGGGATTAAATCTGAAAAGTAACTTTATTATTTAATGATTTTGATGTACCTGATGTAATGATTAGTAGTGCACTTTTATGAGGCAAGTTTCATAGAATAATTTGGAAAAAATACACTTCATCTTTATAATAGATATTTAATTATTCATTATTGATTATATACTTGGTCTTTGATTTTAATATTAATTATTTAATAAAAGTATCTAAATTTTTATTATTTTAGTTTACTACTTTACTAAATTATTTTAATATTTTACAATATTATAAGCATTCATTATAATTTCAATGGCAGTATAAATTACATTCAAATTACTGTTTAAAAAATGTAAACAAAGAAATGACCAGAAATCTGCAAAATTCTAAAATCCTCACAACCTCTGGTTCCCAGAGGTTGTGCTGATTGTATTAGTTCTTAAGATACAAGTTACAATAGAAATCAAGAAAAATTCATCACAGCAGCACCATTTATTGGTTTATCAACACCAAAACCTAATCAGCAACAACTTATGTGAATGTCTAACTGAATCTGAAGTTTGATAAAAATCCGTGCATTAATTCTTGAGATAGAGCTAATGTGAAAATCATGAAAAATGTAGCACAACAGCGGCACCTGTAGGTTTACACCAAAAACTAATGGGCACCTGTTTATATGGAGATCTATTTGAATCTGAAGTTTTATTAAATTCTGTACATTAGTTCTTGAGATAGAGTGTCCACAAAATTTGTATCACATACATACAGACTCACAAACAGACATTTTCTAAAAATAGTCAAATTGTGTTCAGGATCATCTAAAACGTATAAGTCCGTCAAAATAGAAGTCGAATTTTTTTTAGGAATCTCAAAATTTTCTTCATGTACAGATAAAAGAAAGTAAAAATACTAATAATACTAATGACCAGTCAAATTTAATTGCAGAATAACAGCAGAAAATCTGTTTAAAAAAATAAAGTATCTGGCACAAGATTACCTCCTCCCCCCCCCCCCCCCCTTTATACTTAGATTCTTTTTAAAGTGTGATCAGACTGCATTCAACATTTTATTTTTTTGGCATCTGATGTGGGAGTCTGATATAGCACTTAAAGCAAGAAGCATTCCAAACAAGAAACCCTTTGTAATGTTTGTTACCCCCCCCCCCTTTCTTTTATTGCTAATCCCTGAACTCTTAGAAGAAAAACAAGACGGGAATCATACATGAAACATGGTTCATACTATAATTAGTTTTATAAATATTCAGATCTTCGTGCAAAAGCTGTTGCACTTTTATGCAAAAATTATTGTGATTCTATACTATTATATTCAATAATAGTGAAATAATAATAAGTCATCACCATGACAACCTAGAAACACTACCTATCATGGAATATCATTGAATAAATTAGTATGTAGGTTAGGGTTTAATAAAATAATCACCAAGGCAACCTAGAATCATTACCTATCATGGGATATCACTAAATTAATTACATAGGATAGGATTTAATAGAATGAAAAAAAACCTAATATTTTTTAAAGTTTTGATTTGATTTTCATAAAATCTGAACTGACTAGACAAAATTCTGCAACAATTACATATATTAAATTTCAAACTATTCAGTTGGATAGTTTTTGAACTGTTGTATGCAGACGGACTAGAGGATGATTATAATACGTTATTTATGTAATTATGAATGCACCTAGAAAAGCCCAGAGAAATAATTTATGACGTTCTTTTGCAGATTTTTGAAAATGCAGTCTGAAAGTTGCCTTACTGAACAAATAAGATCCCTGCACATAAATAAGGTAGAGAAACTGAGCCCAAGTTGTCATCAAAATTGCCATTGCCACTGTTATAGCTACAACTAACAGTGATTACAGCTGAGTTCAGGTGAAAGTTGCCTTACAGAACAAATAAGATCCCTGCACATAAGTGAGGCAGAGAAAATGAGTTCAAGCTAGACATCAAGGGTGGTGTTGCCTTTGTTATAGCTACTACTGACACTGATTACAGCTGAGTTAGAGTGAAAATTACTTTAACTTTTATCTACCGACAATACTTAGAAGTACCATTAAAATTATTTATTATAAAATTCTAAAATATGTCAATCAGTTGTAATACTGTTTAGAATGAGTTACAGATACATGCCTTTATTTTGTTCAAAAAGCATTATTGGTTACGCAAAACAAAAATATTTTTAAAAGAATGATTTCTTTTGCCTTTGTATCTTTTCAACTTTCTTGGCGCTGAGGGAGGGGGATGGGCATTTTTTAATTCAGAAATACTTCTATATTTATATTGTAAGAACATCCTATTTGTACATTTTATAATTCTACAAAATATTAAGAAAACAATTTAAAATATAAGATTTGAGTGGAGTTATAAATATTGCATAAAATCCCTGTAAATTCAAATTTAATTAACCCTTCTAAATCCTTCAAAAATTTATTAAATGATTATGTAAATCCTTTAATTTAGTTTAAGCAATTTATGTAAAATGCTTTAGAATGTAAAATTTTCATGAATTCATAATTCGGTAGATAAAGGGTTAATGAACAAATAAAATCCCTGCATATAAGTGAAATGGAGAAAATGAGTTCTGGATGTCAAAACATAAAACATTTTGGGCTACAAGATCCAAGTTCAATACCAAAAGTACTTGGTAGATAATTATTAACAATATTTTAAAATTGCTTCCAGATTACAGTACAGAACCATTTATCCAGAATCATCGGGGTCAGTTGTAGTCCGGATAAGGGGCTGTGCATACATAACGTTATCAACTTTTTGGTAATTTTGAACCCCCTCCCCCAGTAATGATATCATTATCAATGTCTAATTTTTTTCTTATCTTTAGAATTTCTCTCTTTTATTTGGAGTGATATACAAAACTGGTTATACACTTTATTGATTCAAATGAAGAGAAGTCAATAAAATATCATTTTATATCATATAACGCTTAAAAGAAATTGCTTTTATTTGAAAATATTTTTGTTAGATAATGCATTCAACAGTAATAATGTCTTGGTGCACATGCACATTACGAAGAAGGAGTGGTGGTGGGGGAGTCAGAGAGAAATTTTTATCAACAAAACAAGTGGACAACATTCTTTCTTTTTCTCTATTATTTTTTAGCAAACATAAGTTTCATTTCAGATATACTTCACATAGGGTCTCTCGAGCTGTGATTGCATATGCATATATACATGAAGAAGAAAAAGAATGTCTAATATTGGGCTATTCCACAATTTAGAATTAAATACTTTTAAATAATTTAACGAATTTAATAAAAACTTAGTATTTTCTTAAAAATAGATAACATGCTATTTTGAATCAAAAATCATGTAGAAAATAAAAAAGGAAAATTTTGGTTGAATTAAAAATGATATCAATATCAAAAGACAAATCCCCCCTCCCCCTAGCTATATTTTATGATATCATTTGCCAGATCCCCCCTCCCCCTAAAATGATAATGTTATATATTTGCACAGCCCCTAAATGATTTTTCTGAATAACTGGTTAGGGTTTTAAAACAAAGTATGTTTGATCAGATTTGTAGAATGTATTATGGCTATGACAGTATTTTTATCTCAATTTAATTATCAGATTTTTCAAAAAGAATCAGATCCAAACAAGATCTAAAAGCTTAAAAGAAAGCCGTTTATAGAAGTACCTTGGGGAAAAAATTTTCCCCATTTCTTTCCCCTTTTCCTATGCAAAAAAATCAAAATGCAGTCTCAATATATAACTAAATATGCATAAATTTCACATCTTAATTGTTGAAATAAAGTTATATCATGCATGTTGTAATATTTAAAGAAATTTACATATCAATTTGGGGCTGTATAGCTCATTTTTGTGAAAAAAGTCGGTTGGAACTATCATTCTGGATAACTGGTTTTCTGGTTAACTGATTTCTAGATAAATGGTTCCATACTGTAATAATCTTCAACCAAATCAAAATTCATGCTAGTACCAGCAACAAAAGTAAGTTAATTATTGCTTTGTCTGCTAGATTTTTCATGCTGTTATATGCTTTATAATGCTAGCCATCATCAAATGCTATATAGCTAGCTTATACAGCAATAGCATGACAAGCAATATACAAGCATTTTATGCTTAAATGGATGAATACTTACCATCACTTGCAGGTAATTCTGGTGGTACCAGTAAGGAATATAGCATTTAATGCTAGTCTACCAAACAAATACAGAGCAAGAATTCTAACTTGGGCAAGTATTGGTTAATCTTTTCAAGCATAGAAATAAGTATTAATCCTATATC
This sequence comes from Maratus speculifer, assembly GCA_964019185.1. Taxonomy (NCBI): domain Eukaryota; kingdom Metazoa; phylum Arthropoda; class Arachnida; order Araneae; family Salticidae; genus Maratus; species Maratus speculifer. Next base: position 76,232,687 of record OZ025303.1, read on the forward strand.
CTTCTTTATGTCCTTGAATATCAGTTTAAAATTGCTAGGGGTCTGTCCAGACTTCTCTTTCAGGGTCCTGTTTTTGTGAAATTGTGAACAATTTTATTACATTTGTGAAAAATCTTGTCTTCATATTACGAATTTGAAATTATCCTTACATTCAGATTCTTTTTTTATTTACTTTTAAGGAGATATATGTATATAAAATGTATATATTTTCTTTATATATATATATATATATAAAAGAAGCAGGTAAGATTTTACTTTTAAATGATTAAATTTATGAAAGGTTTAGTCTAGAGCTGGAATTTTTTTTTTTTTTTTTTTTTTTTTTTTTATATATATATATAGAAGGACTATTTTTAAGACAAGAGTCCTTTAAAAAGGACCCTTCACTAAATTCCTATTCTACTAATGCTAAATTTCCAATTGTCTTAAAAAAGTTGAATAACTTTGTCAAGGGAAATGTTTTGAAATAAAAATTTTTGTGAAGGGTCTTGTTTTGAATTGAAAAATTTTGTGAAGGGTCCTGTTTTGATATGAAAAATTTTCTGAAGGGTCCTTTAAAGGACTCAGTTTCTTCTTAAACACATCTATGACAGTATGTTTGTTATTTATACTCAACTATTTGCAGAAATCTTCAAGAGCCACAATTTTTTATTTATTTAATTTTTTTTTTTTTTAAATATCATTGTACAACAAAATTAAAAAGATAGGAGTTATGTTATGCTTTCAGTCATTCAAAAAGACTTTAAATAGAAAGAGAGGATAGACAAAGGATATTTCACAATTTTTTTATGTTACTAACATTGTTCGTACAGGGGGTTCAGAATCAGGTAGAATTTTTATCATTATATTCTATCAACAACAATTCAATCTAGGGTTGCCGGTTTTTAGTCATGCCAAAAAAAAGCCAGCCAACTTTTTTTTGTTTAACCCACTTTAAAAAAAAAAATGCCTTTTATTTTTTAAAAGCTAGTTTACAGAAATTTTATATTAAATTAGGATTAATTTATTTTTAATCCACTTATAAATGTTTTCTATTAAAAAAATATAAACTTCTACTAAATTTTACCAAATCAATAAATTTTTATAACTTCTAGATTGCATTTGGGAAGGCTTTATGTCTGAAAGGAAATTATAAATATTCAGAAGAATACATAAAATTAGATTCTAAAGTGAGGATTTGAAATTCTTTGTTATATAGATCTACATATACAACAAATTTTAAAGATTATATGAAACAATAGGAAAATGTCATTAGAATTTTTCTTACATACTACTATTTACTTTTTGAAATTGATTAAAACTAAATAGCTTATGTGTATTATCTTATATAATACTTGAGAACACATGTAGTAATAAGCAGTTTGTATTCTGATAACTTATAATAAATGATGATGCAAAATATTTGTACCCTACTAAACAGTTATGTAATTGATTCCAGATATGTTCATATGGGCAAATTAAAATCCTAGAATGAACCATGCTGAAAGGGAAATTAGGAAGGTTATAATGTTTGGAGAGATTCTAATAAATGTATAAAATAAAGAGAACAATTTTTAAAAAAAGTCAAAATAAAACTTGTTGAATTAAAAATAAAAAAATCTTATTGCTATTTGAATGCATATTTATGCATAAATTATTAAATAAGTTATTCATAATACTGTTTTATTAGAAATAATTTAAGTTTTTATTAAATGATTTTATGTGTGATCATAAATAAATGTTTATGAACAATAAAATAAGACTTGTATATTAATATCCCTTAAAATTAGTTAAGTAATAAATTATGCAATTAAGCAACTATAGTCCTTTATAATTATATAAAGCAGTAAAATTGAAGAAAAAAAAAAAAAAAAAAAAAAGGTGTGTGCGTGTTAAGATCTGTGTAAATCAGAAAATGATGGAGATCCACCATCCCGTCTCTAGGCCCTGTCAGCCCTTGCGGAGACATCCAGTGAGGGGCATCGACTGGGGTCGGGATTCGCAAACCGCATGCGGCTACTACTCCGGGTCCCCATCCGCACACCCCACCTTCACGTCATCCTACGGCGTTAGTAGCCAGCCCGAAGGCCAGCCACATTCCCAGCTATTGATGAGAGAGGCCGAAAGCGACAGCTCTCCTGCCCATTGAGTAACCTCAATGGTGAACGGACACCTGGGATTTGCACCCATTGAACCATGACGAGCCCCAGGATGACGACGCCCACAAGAACGCCGAAACCAGTGACCCATTGCCATGGGACGACGGATGCAAATTTGCTGTACGGCAGGCCCCACAAGATGAAACCACTATAACAGGGAACACATTGTGTAAATCAGAAAAAGCAATTGGTATGGACTTTTAAAATTTAGCTGATATATTTGCAATTCTGACTAAAATTCACTAGTGGATCTATATATTTGTATTATTCCAATATTAATGTCTTTATTATTGAAAAATTGGGTTATTTTGAATTCTACCTCATTTAAATGTCTTTAAAATTAATTAAAAAACACATAAAAATGTGTAGTTTATAATTAAAATGCTTCGTTGCATAAAAGCAAATTTTGGCAGAAAGAGACCAAATTTGCCCCCCCCCCCAAAAAAAAAAATGGTTAAAACCAATAAAAGCCACTGGTGTGGCTTTTTTAAATTTTAGATGATTTTTTTGCAACCCTGATTCAATCCCCCTATCAAACTGATACTTAAAACCTGGAAAATACTTTAAGAAACATATATTTTTGTTTCTAAAATAGCAGTTTTTAATTTTCCTTTTTTAAAATTTGTGAATACATTAAAAGATCTTCATAATGCAATTCTATATAAGGCAGTTCTCTATATAACACTCAATTTCTGAAACGTAAACAATGAATTTTACACTTAAGAAGAGTCTACAATTCATTGTATAAATATTGATACATTCTAGAGCAGCCATACTCAACCTGTGACCTGCAGCAAATAATCATAAATAAAAAACAGTGCATATGGATTATTTAAGGTCTTCACTGTTTTTTTATGTGTTTTCACAGGAAAACACATAAAATCTGTTACTTATAATTAATTTAAAATTATATAAATGCATCTTAAATGCAGTTTTCTTATTCAAAAGTTCTTTCTTACATGAAGTCATATTTCTGCTACTGTGGTATATACATTTCTTAATTTTCAACAACAATTATATATTATTCCTAATTAGTTAAATGTGCACTGCATATTTCTTTAATTACAAAATAATAATAAAAAAATCCCTCTTTTAATTTTTAATTTTTGTTAATGTTATTGAATTCATGCATTTTCATAAAGGAAGAATAAATTTATTTCAAATTTAATTTTGAAAAAATTCAAGGTATTGCTAATATTAGTCGTAATCACATTTTTTTTGCCAAATGTATTTATACATTATTCAAGCTTTTTTGATTATTAAGTCTAGTTAAACCTGAAATAACACTTCCTTAGTTTCCGAGATATTAATTACAAAACATAACTCACTCGCTTCAAAAAGTCATTTTTTTAATACTCCGGGAACACATGCGCACAAATACTTCACAAAATGAAGGAATAAACATTTTGATTTTATTACTATTTCTGGATCATTTTATTTAAATCCAAACAAACCAAACTGTTTGGCATGGTTAAACTTGAAAAACATACTTTGAAAAATCATACTTTTAGGTCTCAAATGCTATAACCAATTTAAAAAAAAATATTGCAGTTAGCGATTGGAATTTTTTTTTTTTTTCAAAAACGGTCGTTTTTGTTAAAAAAGTTTTGCTCCTATATGCCGATGCCCTTCCAAAGTGCAATTTTAGAGATATAAACAAACCAGAAATATGCTCTTAAAGTTGAAACTTTCTTTTTGTCGATGATGCAATCGTTTTTTAAAAATATTGTTTTTAACCCTTTCAAATACACTAGTGAAAGAAGGTCACTTTGCAACTTAAGGACAGGGTATATTTTCTATGCTAAAAGTATTTAAACGTACATATTTCAACACAATATTTTGAAAACATTTCAATAGACTAGAGTTACAAAAATTTAGAAACTTTGGATGGGTAAAAATATTTTTTACAAAATAAAATGTTCGAAAAACTTGACGAAATCAATAAAGACCAAACTGTTTCATAGCGGTTTTGTCTGGTTAAGGTGCTATTTTATAGCTACCTACCGACCAAAAATATATTCTTAAATCTAAAACCTTCTTATAATCTATGGTATTACCAGTTTTTAAAAAAGTTAGATTTAACCCTTTCAATTACACTGGCAAATGCAATTTTTTTTACGGTTCATGGAGACCCTGGTAGCAGAAATTTCGAGATGGGAGATGTGCGTCGCAGATTTTCTTTTCTCTCTTGCAGATTTGTTTTCATCCAACTTTTATTTGGCTTCGTATTATGTTTAGCCCTTTATTACTTAATAGAAAAAATTAAGATTATTATTAATAAAAATTTATAAAATGCCTAAAATCGTTGCAGACAAACCACTGTTTAATTAATGCTTCAGTTGTAAAAATATTTTAGCTGCAGATTATTTTTTGGCCCTGCAGTACAGGTTGCAGACACTTGGAGAATTTTATGCTACTGGGATGGAGACTATATTTTTTTTTATGCTAAAAGTAACTAAATATCCATATTTTAATACAATCTTTTGAGAACATTTCAATAAACCAGATTTGCGTCACTTATAAAAAATTTGAAACATTCAGATAGATAGAATTATTTTTTACAAAATAAAATGTGTGAAAGTTTATATGAAATCAGTGAAAACCTGAGTGTTCCATTGAGGTGCCATTCTCTTTCGGTACACAGACTCAAAAATAAAATATCAAACAACATATGCTTTAAATTCAATATCTATTCTCGATTTTTTCATTTAAAATATAAATTCATACAAATTTGAATTTCATTTAAGGGTCATTTGGAAAACTGAATAATATCATGGGCCCGGGCAACTCTGGGCACGTCAGCTAGTTTTTAAATAAAATATATGTTGGGTAGCAAACTCTATTTTGTTTAGCATTCGATTTTACAATGTAAAGCCCTTAATTGTTATGAATACATTTTAGTTTTTAATATTCAAAAAATGCTTTTTTAATATTTTCTTTTGCAGATCAATAAGGGTGGATTTAAGATAAAATAAAGAACAAACGTGCCATTTTCAGCTCTAGAAATCTGACACAAAAAATTACAATTTTTAAACATCTAAAAAAACATATTTTAATGAATAACTAATAACACAATACAAGCACTCTAAACTCTGATACAAAAAAAACAAAAGCAACCAATAAAACAAACTCCAAATATAACACTTGTGTCTGTTAACAAATGGAATTACAATTTTCATTAAAAAATAATATTATGACATACAACTAAAATAAAAATCTACACTGCCCATATAATTTTTGTTTTATGGGTCTAAAAAGGTGGAATTTTTAAAATGTAAAGAGACAATTTATGTCACATAAATGCAACTCTTAAAAAGTGTTTCATTAGAAGATGGGAAAACAAGTTTTTCAAAGATTTCACAGTTTTCTTTTAAATAGCCTGAGAGATGAATCTGTATTTTTATTGTTAATTTCTTGTGAACACTTTAAAGCATTCCTGCACATGAAAATCTGATCCGTCCTGGTTTTTTCTCTTCTTGTTTCCTCTTTGACACATTCATTATCTTCTGAATTTACAATTTCCACTTTTTTCGCACTCAAGCTGAAACTTGGTTATTGTGGGCCACTGGCATCGGCATGGCATTTGAATACGACTTCATGGTTGCCACTGTCATTTTTGATTTGTCTTTATCTTTGCTCGGTGGTCTACCCCTCTTCACTATGGGCACTACCACTATGGGTGCAGAATTTTGCTGCTGCGGTTGTATAAAAGGAGGAGCAGGAGGTCTTCCCCTTTTGACTTCCTTGACTACTATGGGTCCAGAGAACGCTGGAGAGGGGGAAGGTGAGAATGATGACCAGGGAATTTCGATGATTGGGGTGGCCGGCCTGCCTTTCTTTAAGACTGGCCTAACGACATCTTCTGGTCGAAGTACAGGTAAATCCTGAGCAGGTCTCCCCCTTTTCCTCTTTGGGCCAAAGCTGGCTGCAGCTGCCACTTCTAATTTTAAGAGTCGTTTTCGTGACGTGCTGGGGAGATTCTGTTCAGAACGAAGCATGTTGTTATTTTAATTTTATTTCAATTGAAGATCAAACTGTTTCTCTATCATCTGCAAAGGAGAAAAGGCTAAAGAGAAACATATGGAAATGCTAACACAAGAAAATTAACATCAATATATAACAACGATATCAGACAAAAGTTTACCCACTGCAAACTAGTAATTTTTAATTGCTTGCAGTCCAAGAGCTGACAGCACAAAATCCTATGTTATCAAGCACAAGAAAAAAAATTTATTTTATGGAACAGTAGTAATAGGGGAATGTAATGATCCATGTCTGCCGGAAGTGAAGTGGTGCATAAGCCAAAAATTCATATCTATAGCGGTCATCATTGGTTTAGTATTGTGTTTGTCCTACAATCAAAAGTATGTAAACATGGAAAACTGGGTGCAGGAAAACACAGTGCTAAGTCTATGAGTGAATCACTAGTGGTATTCATTTTTGGCTTATGCACCACTTCACTTCCAACTGGCATGGATCATTAGTTTCCCCTAATACTACTCTTACATAAAATAAAGGGTTTTTTCTTATACTTGATATCATAGGGTTTTGTGCTATTGAGACTGTAGATTATGGCAAGAGAAAAATATTAATCAAAATACCATTCAAATATACTAAACTTAATCACTTTGTAGCATATAGTAGTACTGATGCATTTTACAATGTACAGCAGTAGGTTTATTTTTAAAACATATTTAACTAAAAACATCATGGGGTGGGATTTATTGAAAATGTGGGCTAATGTTACAGAAACAAGTGTGTGTGCTTACAACTTAGACACATTAAAATTTTTTTTTTTTTTTTTTTTTTTTTAAATAGGTACATTCTTTTATAATCATTAGAAATTTCTCTAAAAATTAAATGGATGAGTGGAACCAATGATATATCTTGATTATCTAATTTCATTATTGCAATTCTTGATTTTTATCAAAAGAATTCTGTTACAAAAGATTAATTTGACCTGGTTATCAAAATTAGTTATGGAAAATTTACTGTTCTTTGATGCTTGGTAGAAAGAGCAAATTAGTGAATTTCTTTTTTTTTCTTTTTCTTTTTAATATGACAAGAAGAAATAAAAAAACAATATTTAAACTATACTTTTAAGATTTCTAAATTAATTTCTTAGTGTATAATCATAATTTAATTAATATGAAACTATTAATTGATAAATCACATTTATAACATATATAGTCTTTATTTTCTTATCTATGTATTTTTTTTTATTTTATAATGTTTAAAATATCTTGTTGAAGCTTCAGAGCAAAGTGACCTTCTTTGTTGAGTACATTATATAGTGCATAGTTAAATTCATTTTAGTAATTCATATCATAACTAGTATTTGGTGATTTATCATCTGTGTTATGAAGATGTTTTAGGGGATCACAGTACCTTTGAAAACCATCTCTTCAATTTTGAATAATGCTGTAATATATGTGGGGGCACTATGCTTGATACTAAAAAAAAAAAAAAAAAAAAAAAAAAAAAAAAAAATACATATTTTTTAAATTGCCACTACTTTTTAAAATATGAATATTTTTGCTTCAATTTTTTCCCCCAACATTCATTAGAATATACTAAAAAAATTGTGCATGGATTTTTAGATGTGTGGAATTTTACAATTATAATATGATTTTTTTTCTCTCTTGTAAAGTAAAAAAATGAAGAAAATTCAACAAACTCCCAATTTAAATATTAAAAAAAAAGAAAAAATAATTATAAGCTTGAAATTTTAAATCCATGCACAAAAATATTAAATACGCCATGAGGAACAAAAAAAAAAAAAAAAAAAAAAAAGAAAAAGAAAATTTTTTATCTAATTAGCGAAAAAGCTTTAGTATTTTTTGAGCAAATAAGTTATAAAAATATGAACAGAGAGAAAAATTAGCCTGAAGTTTTTATTTGTATGGGCAATTGCACTGGATCTACAAATAAAATTTGCAATGTCACCAGATACTATAGACGTATAGCTAAATATGAGGGTCAAAATATTCACAATTAAAGAATTTTTCAGTTAATATATATATATATAAATGATATGTTGACCAACTTTAAGGTATTGTGTACCCTTAAAATTAAATTGTAATTCAGTTCTGAAAGTATTAAAATGTTGCAATGTCATTGAAAACACACCAATGTACATAATTTTTTTATAATTCTATCTCACCAGGAAGCAAGTGACAAATCACTCACAATATTCCATCTTTACATATAAAAACAAAGTTGAGTGAAATAAAGAAGTATAAAAAGATTTATCTTGTATTTCACAGTTCATTATAGTAATTTAAATTTATTATATATTTAGTTAATAGCTCTTTTTCATGTTTAATTTATAATAATTGTCTTAATAGTCAATTTAGGAATATGTCAAACATATATCACGAGCTATGAAACTTTCTTACCAAAAATTATAATTCCACATGAACACATAGAAAAATCTAATTTTAAAATTACAGTAGACTTCCTCAAATCCACAACACTAAAATCAGCAACTCTTTAAATTCTGCACATAATTTACAGATGTAAACAGTGAAACATTCAGTTAAGATGTAGAGACAAAATTTGACTTTTTTATTTTTATGTAAATTCCATTATGTATTTTAATTTGCAATTTTCATTAATATTACTGAATTCATGTATTTTCACAAAGGAAGGATAAATTTATTTGGAAAAAATTCAAGATATTGCTGATATCACTAGTAAGCACAATCTTTTTGGTTATTAAGTCTGGCTAAACCTGAAATAAAACTTCATTATTTTATGACTTTGGTGTGAATTAGTAATGTGTCTTTATGAGGCAAATTTAACCTCCACAGTCAGGGTTGTTAAATACCCGGGTTTTTTCAGAAAAAACCCAACCCACTGGGTTTTTTCAGGGTTTTTCGGGTTTTGGGGTGTTATGGGAGGTAGTTCAGAATGCTTGAAAAAAAAATGTACTTATTACTAAATTTAAAGTAGCTAATTAATTACAAATACAGTAAAACCCCGATAATTCGGATTAATTGGGACCGGGCCCAATCCGGATTATCAAAAATCTGGATTATCCGGAGAATTAGAAAAAATGAAATAAAATAAAACATACTTACAGAAAATCACCTTTATGTTAAACTTATTGAATATTTACAGAAATAAAAGTGTTTATTTTGCTTAATTCTTCCGAAAACATTTCAGAAAAGTTTTTTTTATTCAGAATACGACGATGAAACAAGTTAATGTTATGGAAATTAGCTAATCGCTTCTCAAGCTTGAAAAAAAAAATGACTAAACCGATCCGGACTAACGGGGTCTGAATTTGCGGGGTTCTACTGCATATATAAATCAATGACAGTAATCAAAATTATGCTTTGCTTTTAGATAAATTGATTATTAGTAATAATTTATAAAGTATTTTTTATTATTACTAAATAATAGAATAAGCCAAGTAATTCTACATGTCTACATAATTAAATTAGGATTCTAAGCATATATGGTATTTTGTTATGAGTTTCTATTGTATAACATAGAACGGATTATACACCAAAGTATTTTTTTAATGGGAAAAAATTTGTTTGTGTTACTTACACATGCTACAGAGATTAACTAATAATTATTTCTTTTAAAAATTGTAATGGTATAATTAGGACATTTCTTTTCTTTGGGGTGGGGGGTGATGGTTATAAACTTTGAGTGGTGTACTGATATTAAGAAATATATTACAATATATTATATATGTAATATAAATACATTATTTATGTAATTTAAAGTTGAAATTTTGAAAAAACCCACCCGGGTTTTTTGGGCTGGGCAAAATCATAACAACCCTGTCCACAGTCCTGACGTCGCCCAGAAGTGACACTAAAAAACACCCTTTAAATTAATTTAAATGCTTCTAGAATTGTTAAAATTACATCTAGACTTTTTTAATAGATGTGTGCACGTCAGAAGCATTGATTTATAGACTGAAGCATCTTTGGATATGCTTTATAATAATTTTATACTGGTTTTTGTAATGCAATGTAAAATTTGTCTCAGGACTGAGGAGGTTAATAGGAAAAATACATCTCATCTTTAATTACAATAAATATTTATTTATATATTATTAATTATTATTTTGACTTTTGCTTTTAATATTTCAATCATTTAAAAAAAAATACCTAAATTATTATTAATTTAGTTTATTGCTTATTTTAATATTTTATTATATTATAAGCTTTTATAGTTTCAATTTCATTGTTAACTACATTCAAATTACAGTTTAAAAAAATTTAAGCAAAGCATTGACCAGAAATCATCAAAATTCTAAAATCTGCACAACCTCTGATCTCAAACTGTGTAGATTTGAGGTGGTCAACTGTATTTAAAATTTGTAAACCAGAATGCTATTGTCATTTAAATAATCTATTGAATCTCTTTTAATTGTAACAATTTCACATGTCAGATTTGATGAGCTGAAAATGGTCATATCTGCACTGTAGCTTATCTTAAACTAAAATCATACATACACCTGTATTGATACATTTCACATTATTAAAATTAATAAATACGAATACATGCACATGCAAAATAATTTATAAATTAATTTTTAAAACTTAAATGTTTTACATAACAAATGCATCGATAATTGTTCAGTTTTAATTTTTCACTGAACAGATACACAAATATGAACCCTGTTCTTTTCCACATAAAAAATAAGTTATTATTTTTTACTTTAATTTTTAATTAATTATATATATCTTTAAAAAAATAAAATATATAATTTAAGAAATTACAATGACCATTTGGAAAATGCTAGTTTTAAAGACTTCATTTTTATGATGATCGAAATGTGACTTATGCAATAACAGAGTCATGTATAAGTACAACATGCATTAAACATTAATATTCCTGGACCAATCATAAGCAAATTTTAAATTAAATTTCAGTTTTACGATTTTCCTTACTACAAATTTTTAAACTTGTAAACATCGCACATTTTCAGTTTTTATACCGTCATATAAGGGAAAAAATGTGCTTTTAAATGCAATTTGTTTGAAAGCAGTATCTCAATGTTTCTAAGTTTTTCAGTAGTTTTTAATACTTTTTTTTTTTCATTGTGGCAAAAGAAGTATTCCATTTTTGGACATTAAACATGGACCACTCGGAAAATGAATAAAATTCAGACATCACAAGGTTTCATATATGTATCAGATAATAAACATTGATGCTGGTTCCCTCATAAAATAAATCTTAATCAGTGCTTGAAATTCAAATTCTTTTAGAAATAAAGCAATATCTCTAAATTTCAATATTTATAATGGAGGGAAAATGTTTGAGGTAGTGAGAGAAGAAAAAAAAAAAAAAAAAAAAAAAAAAAAAAAAAAAAAAAAAAAACAGAAATTTGTTATGTGTAATAATAATATATCATAAAGTGCAGTATTTGAATAAGGAAAAACACAATATTTCAAACTTTTACAACAATTTAAGAGGTATTAGTACACTGTATTACTTGCTGCCATTAATTCATTTGCTTTCAATTAATGGCAACATAAAAAACATTCAGCTATTAAGAACTGATGTGAAAAAGTAAAAAAAATCTGACATTTTAGTTTTTATAAGGAAAAGAATAAAGGTCCCCAAATGGGGAGTAAGGGACTGAATAGGTTAATCATTTAAAAAATTATCTTACTTTTTATCACTTTAGCTTATTATTTTACCAAATTATTTTAATAGCTTACTACATTGTAAGCATTCATTATAATGTTGATTGCATCATTACATTCAAATTAAAGTTTAAAAAATGTAAACATAGCAATGACTAGAAATCTGCAAATCTCTAAAATCTGCATGACTTCTGGTCCCAAGCTGTGCTTATTTGAAGAAGTTTACTTTAATGAGCACTTGATTTCAAGTTATTCTATAATAAATCCAAGTACTTTATGTTATCTAATGACATAGCTGGCTTTTTGCCGGCAAAAAATGGTTTCTGCCATGCCAGTGGCAGAAAGTGGTTGTAACTGACTGAAACTGGCATAACTCATTTCATGACATAATCTGGGATTTTTTTAATAGCTTAGCTTGCTTATAAATTGCTTACATACATTTTATTATTCAAGATAAATAACAAAATAATGTGAATAATTTTAATTAAAAAATAAATAAATTTGTATTAGAATTTAATAATTTTAAATTTTTCATGAAGAATCAGCCATATCATTTGCAGATACTGAAATTCATGAAAATGATATTAAGGATATAGCAGTTGTTAAAATTGAAAATAAATATAATGATTTATGAAGAAGTTAAATAATTGTTATAAATGTTAAAATCTATTGTTGTTGCTTTAGATTAAAAGTAAAAAACATGAGTGTTCTATTCCAGCTGCTCATAAAGTTTGCTTAACTTTATTTAACCACTTAACCGTCTGCCCCAAGATAACTCGGGGTTAAAAGCACCGTTTCCCTATACCCATCGCCGTTGAAGTGGTTAATGATGGAAATATCATAGAAACTCACAAATGCAAGATTCAAATTTCATTTAATGCAGTGTTAGTTTTTATGAGAGCTTATTTACTTTATCCTAAGTATTATGGGCTCAAAATTGACACTTGAGCATAAAGAAAGGGCAAGGAAATTGCTTTTTGATATTAATCTAAATTTTGTGCTGTGTATAATAACTCCTTGTAGCAAAATAGACTCCTTTCCCAGAATAATATTTTTCCAAGGAAATCCTAGAAAATGTCTAGCCTTCTGTGGGTAGAGGTCTTTAAAAATAAATACCAATGAATATGAGACCTTTTCATATTTTACATCCTCAATAATGACATTATCGGCAAGTAATGCTAATCTTGAAAGAATATTTTTGAGCTTTTCTTTCCTTCAGAACAAATTAAAAAGCAGTCTAGGTTATGAAAGGTTAGCAAAATGAATCTCATATCATGAAATGTTCTTATAATTACCTATTACTTTTTCCACAAAAAAATATTTGTTTTTCAATATTGTAAAATAATTGCACAAGATCATCATCATTTGATCAAATTGCAGCATCATTTGATCATACAGCATCATTTGATCAAATTGCATCAAATTTACTTTCTGTAATTTTTTGTTCTACAATTATTAAAAAAGTCATATTTATATATTATCACAAAACAATTAACACTTTTATATTCACAAAAAACATTTCTCTTTGTTTGTAGTAGAAGATAATTTTTAAGTTATTGCATTGCATTATTTATTTAAAAATACTCTGGAAAGTAATGTTAAAACATCATAGAATTTTTTATAAATGGATCATTCCATGTCAGATCACCCAGACCATGGCACCCACCATCACCAATTTTGATAAAATTCAGTGAATTTGTAGAATTTCTAATGCTGATTCCAAAAACATCAATTATATTGAAATTGATCAAACGGTTTGTGAGTTATGAGATTTTAAATAGCTCCCAAGATGGCCGATTTGCCACCATTTTGAATAGCACATGTGAAAACAAAAAAATCCATAACTTCTTTCAAGTTTAAGCTAGAGCTTTCAAATTTTTTTCGTTTTGTTCAGAATAAAGTAAACTTTCATTTAAACAGATTTTTGTGAACCTCATTTTATAAAAATGCTGTCAAAAAATGACTTTTTGTCATTTTTTTAAGTAAAAAAAGGGGCAACTTCAATGGATGATTTCCCCCAATGTACCCCCTTCAATTTTCATCTAATTGCATAAATAAGCAACTCAAAGTGTGTTTTGATGACTAATAAAAAAACTTAATGGGCAGTTCACAGGTTTTTATTTAAAAAAATTAATTCAATTTTACTGACTTTCCCCAATAACAGAAAACGCAAGATAATGAGTTGACATTTCTTTTATTACCAGAAATATTTATGCATCCAAAAGTTTGATAAGGTTTTATGTTATTTAAATATGTATGTTTAATGTGGCTAAAAAAGAGGAATCCCTTATAAAAAAGGGAATTAATAGAAATGCCAATAATGGATTTTTGCAAGACATAGAAGTACTTTCCTGACAAATTGAAATCTATAGCAGAGTTTCGATAAATTATAAGTAAAAAAGAAATGATAGAAAAAACTCTACAAATAGGTACATTATATAACAAAATCATACTTGTATATAATAAAAAATGTGATGAAATTAAAACTCTTAAATAAAAAATACAGTAAGTAAAAGTTACACTAGTCTACATATCAGATGATTAAGATCCAATGCACCCCTTTAACCTTCTGGATCCCAAACCGCCCGAGATATTTTAATTCGTATATTTCAGTTCCCACCAGAAAATTAAAACCACAATATTTGCTTTAATCAATAACAGAACATTCCGTATTTAAATAAAACAAAATTAGCCACTGAATTTTTCTGGTGTGAAATGAACTACATAATTTATAGAACGTGTTCTAGCATGGGAATTAAAGGGTTAATGTTTTTTTCTATGCTAATTACACAACTGTTCTTAGTTTTCTTCTATCACGTATAGTTTGTTTGCGATCAACCAGAGGTGATTTCTAAGATTCATTGCCGAGAACAAGCATTATGTAATAGTCACAGATAATGTAAATGTATACTTGTGGATGCTTGTGAACTTATCTAACGACTTTTAGAATACAATCTGATTGCATTCAGCATGAGATAGACAAATGGTTTAGCAGTGACTTCAAATGTACATTAGTATTATTGGCACAAAAAGCTGTGTATACAAAAATGCCTTGCTTTCTATGTGAACGGCACAGTTCGGCAAAGCAAAATCATTGGATTTTCTGATTCGTTTTTAAATCCATTTTTGCTCACAAACACATTCAAGTGGCAGGTTTTATACATATATAATATATATAAGGCATACTATATTAAAAAAATGTTGTCAAAGTGGGCATTTTGAATTGAATTTAAGCGATAGTACTGGAAACGGAAAAAATGGTCATACTGAGAAAATAATTGTTGTAAATCAAAATCTAATTCATTGAACATAAAATAAAAACACAGGTTGCAAGGCTGCCACAGGCGACTATTTTTTAATTCTAACTGGCACCAACCACTTTCTTAAAAATGAAATCCATATTAGATGCTTTGATAACATTTGCAAGTAAAATATACTTCTAATTCTATATTAGAAAAATACTGGTGCACACAGAATATAAAAATAGTTGCCTGTAGCAGCCCTGAGGTCACTTATAAATCTCTGGAAAAAAATCACATCAACAAGTATCATGTTTTCACTTTTAAAAATGAATCTGAAAATGTGTTAGAAAATTTTGAGTTGTTGAGGGTACAAAAATATTTTTTTATATACAGTGCCTTAACATAATTGTGATAAAACCAGTTCTTACAGAAAAATTAAATTAAAAAAAGAACCAGATAAAATTGTTGAACTAGGTTTATATCTAAATTTGATTTAGTTTTTGGTTTTTGTTACTGAAACAAGTATTGTAAACTATCTCAAATTCGAAACCCTAAAATCCACAACTCTAAAAAATCTGCATATAATTTACGGATGTAAATAATGAAACATTCAGTTCAGATATAGGGACAAAATTTGACTTTTATAATTTTATATCAATTCCATTTTATTTTTATTTGTAACTTTTGTTAATAGTACTGAATTCATGTTTTTTTTCCCCCAAGAAGGAAAAGAAATATATTCTGAAAAAATTCAGATTTTTCTTATATATATCATTGGTAATCACAATCTTCTTATCAAATATATTTATGTATTAATCAAGCTTTTTTGGTTATTAAATTTAAATCTGGCTAAACCTGAAAAAAAAAAAAAAAAAAAAAAAAAAAAAAAAAAAAAAAAAACTTCTTTATTTTATGATTTTGTTGAGAATTAGTAATGTATCTTTATGAGGTACATTAGTAACTACATTGAATAATTTAGGAAAGATATATTTCATGTTTATAATGAATATTTAATCATATATTATTGATTAATAACTTGATCCTTACTTTTAATATTTTAATCACTTTGAAAATTATCTACATTTTTATTATTTTAATTTATTACTTATTTTAATATTTATTATATTGTAAAACATTCATTTTAGTTTAGATTGCATTATTAATTGCATTCCAATTCCTGTTTAAAAAAAGGAAAACAAAGTAATGACCGGAAATCGGCAAAATTCTAAAATCCACAAAACTTCTGGTTCCAAGCTGTGCGGATTTGAGGGAGTCTACTGTATTTAATCTCAAAATTTACATCTGCCATCTGGCAGGGATTTTTAAAAATATTAATTACCTTACTTTAAATTATTATTGATGTAGATATATTTTTAATAACATGTGTTTATTGTGTATGTGATATGTTATTTTGTATTAATTTCAAGTACTGTCATTTTTATTTAAGAGTTGCAATTTTATTGTATTTTGTATAACAAAAGTATGATTTTGTCATAAAATTCAACTATTTGTAGAACTTTTTTCATCATTTCCTTTTTATTCATAATTTACTAAGACTGCATTAGATTTCAATTTGTCCGATTGCAATAATCCATTATTGGTATTCCTATTTATTCCTATGGGATTCACATTTTTTAGGCACATTAAATATATATATTTATGTAACATTAAACCTTATCAAAGTTTTAGATGTAAATATGTATGATATTTCTGGTAATAAAAGAAATATCAATATTATCTTGTGTTTTCTGTTATTGTGAAAAGTCAGTAAATTTGAATTTATTTTTTTAAATAAAAACCTGTGAACCGCCCATTAAGTTTTTTTTATTAGTCATCAAAACACACTTTGAGTTGCTTATTTATGCAATTAGATGAAAATTGAAAGGGGTACATTGGGGGGAAATCAGCCATTGAAGTTGCCCCTTTTCTTACTTTAAAAAAAATGACAAAAAGTCATCTTTTGACAGCATTTTTATAAAATGAGGTTCACAAAAATCTGTTTAAATGAAAGTTTACTTTATTCTGAACAAAACAAAAAAAATTTGAAAGCTCTAGCTTAAACCTGAAAGAAGTTATGGACTTTTTTGTTGTCACATGTGCTATTCAAAATGGCGGCGAATCAGCCATCTTGGGAGCTATTTAAAAGCTCATAATTCACAAACCGTTTGATCAATTTCAATATAATTGATATTTTTGGAATCAGCATTAGAAATTCTACAAATCCACTGAATTTTATCAAAATTAGTGATGGTGGGTGTCATTTTTGGAAAAATCTGGGTGATTTGACATGGAAAGACCCAAATTTCTTTTTTTCATCTTTTTTTCAAACTTTTAAAATAGAAATTCAATCGTAAACATTAATATCAACAATTAAACTTGTACAGCATCAGATTTTACCATTATGAAAATTTTTGTTTTTCAAGTGACAGAAAATTATCATTTAAATATTTATATGATCATTTTGAAACTTTCTGCAACTTGGAATAACATTCAAAATCTAAATTTTAATGTTTTAACTAAACTTTTTATAGATTAAATATGTGTGAAAAGGGGCATGCAAAGAGAAAACTGCACCCAGGGCAAAGTTTCAATTTAGCATCCCTTTACCTCAATTTTTACTTGTGATAGGCCAAAAATGACGTTGGTAGTATAAATTTGGAGCCCCCAAAATTTCCGTGTCTGGGCAACCGTCCTCTTTGCCCCCCCCCCTTTTGCACAGCACTGTGTGTGAATTATGAATCATTGCATATTAAAGTTCTTATTAGCATTATTTCTTAGTTTCTGCCATGCCGGTTTTAACCAGTTATTAACACTTCGGCAGAAATTTGCCATCCTTGTCTATCTATGAGTTTATCATTAAAAAAAGTAAATTTTCTTCACCTTTTTTAGACAACAACGCCAAAAAAAAAACACTTTTTAAATATGGAAATGGGTCTTTTGAAAATGTTCATAGTTCAATATCAATTCATTTAACTATTTTTTGTAGAAATCAGATTCAGATATGTTGTTAATTCTGGATTTTATTTTCCTTTGCTTTTGAAACTAAAGATCCCTTTTCTTCCAGTTTCATTTGCATTTTGGCTTAAGTTCTTTTTTTTTTTTTTAATACTTTTTTACTGCACTTAGTAATAAATTAAAATTTTCCCTCATTTATTTTAAATTTTGAATAGAAACTTATCTTCTTTAAACATTTAATTAATTTCAAAATTTCTACAAATAGTTTAATTTTGAAAACAACAAAACTATAACAATGAATCATTCTCTGAAAATTCTGATAGATAAATTAGAATTTTCATAAAGTGTAAGGGAGAGTGGGGTGGAATGGGGCAGTAGGTTTTTCACTTTATGTTAAACATTTTACCTAGATCACACATTACAATGAAGCCATGGTATCTCAATCTCCAGGTGAAAAAAATAGCTGATTTGTAGAAGCTTCCAATTGTATAAAGAAAAAGATTATTTCAAGAACCAAAAGTAAATTTGCTTTATGTACTTTTTATGTTTTCTATAAATTCCTGACTTGTTTATGCACAGATGTAATAGTTTCCCTATTTATGGAACATTATACTGTATATTATCCATAAATTAAATTATGCCTAAAAACAACATTTCAGTTTATACAAGATGTTTAACATAAAAGAAGGTAGCAAGGATGAGATTGACCAAAAAGCAAAAAAGCTGAAAACTGCACAAACGACATTTGAGCAATGACAGGAATTTCAATCGAAACAAATATAATTGATATTAATAAATATAAATTACATACAATTTAGCTTTGGATAAATTAAAAAGGAATTATTAACATGAAATAGGCAGAAAGTATTTGATTACAATAATGAAAATTTATTTTACTAATATCAGGGGTGATTGTGACTCAGAATGAAAAATCCTGAAAATTAAGTGATACAAAGTAAAAAACCTTGAAAATTATCAAATGCAAAATATACCAATTTCAAAGGGCCCATAAAATCAAAGAGATTTGGAGCAGAAAAAATAGTTTTTTAAGAAAAGCAAAAGATTAAAAAAAGTAATAATAAATGTGATAACAAATTAGTTTTTAAAGCAGTAAAAACAGTTTTTGGAACAGAAAGTTCCAATCCAGCAATAACACTTTTTTTTCGCAATTTTTTGACGGAATTTGTGGTTTTTTCGCAATCTTTTGACGAAATCGGTCGTTGTTTCGCAGTCTTTTTACAAAATCAGTCATTTTTTTCTCACTTATTTGATGAAAGTTATTTTTTTTACGTGATTTTTTTAATGAAATTTGCCATTTTTCTGCACTTATATGACGAAATTTGCAGTTTTTTCGTGTTTATATGATGAAATTAATCGTTTTATCGTGATTTTTTGACGAAATAGATCGTTTTTTCGTGATTTTTTTTAGACAAAATTGATCGTTTTTTCATGATATATTTAGACAAAATTGATCATTTTTCTGAGATTTTTAAAGAAATTTAAATCTTTTTATAACAAAATTTGTGTTTTACCTCGCAATTCTATAAAAAAAAAATTTATTTCATTTTATTTTATTTATTTATTTTTTGCATGCGATTCTTTAATTAAATTCGTGGGGTTTTTTTGTGTGACCCGTTAACAAATGTACGTTTTTCCATGACTCTTTGACGATATTTCCGTTTTGCCCGTGATCTTTTGTCAAAATATCTGTTTTCCGGCGATTTTTGGACAAAAATCACATTTAACATTTAAAGAATTTTTTTTCCATGATCCTTTGTGTAATTTTTGCTTTTTTTTCGCATTCGTTGGACGAAATTGTCAATTTCTTTCTGCAAACAATTGACATCAAATTGATTTTTTTTGGCGACCATGTGTCGAAATTATGATGTTTTAAAATTCGAATTTTGCACTAAATATAATGTTCTCATAAACCTGGAAAAATCGATCGAAAAATCCGGAAATCCGAGGTATACATGGTAACACAATCGCCCATGTTGAAGTCTTCTATTTTAAGACAATGCCGATATGTTTTTCAATGAGCATTCGGCGATCGCGATGAAATAAGATAACCACCGCATGCGGTAAAGGACACCTCTCGTAGTTGAAGTGCTGAAATAGAGGCATATTTTGATGTAGATTAAAATTATTTTACCATTCTTTTTTTATTTAAACGAATAAAAAACGGAAGTCTGCATGAAATAAATTCTTGAAAACTCAGAAAGTAAAAATTGAAAAAAAATGGTAAATAAGCGAAAAAAAAAAAAAAAAAAAAAAATCAGAAAATTGGAAAAAAGCAAAAATTTAAAAATGACAAAAAAGCTGAAAACCACGGATCCGCGGAAGAATCTCATCCATGGAAGGTAGGGAGAGGAATAAGACAATTCTCCCCCCCCTTTTTTTCCAGTAAGATAAATGTAAATTGCTAATATGCAAATATTTTTTGAGGGTGATATATTAATTATAACATTGAAAATATATTAATTTTCTTTAAAATGTAAATAAATGGAACGTGATTTTTTAAATGTCATCTCTGACTGCTTAATCCTGAATTTTCCTTTTTGTGATCAAGACACTTGAATTTGATATTGTAGAACAAACATTATCAATCTACAATCTTTGTTAGTCTTTATGTATAGCCAACACTAGATTATTTGTGTCTTATCATACATTTTTATAACTGTCCAATACCTCCCTGTTAGTGGGGAGGTATGGGACACATTTTGAAATTTACAATTTCTTTAATTATAAATTGTTTCTGCAAATTATGTTTCTACATTGTTCAAGGACATAAGAAAATGTTTCATTTTGCTTTCTATTAATTGAAATTTTTGCTTTTGCGTCAAACAAAGTTGATTTTCTAATTTTTGTAAAAAGTGTTTTATTCCTCCTCACTCTCCCTGATATATACTCAATTTTGTGATTCTTGAATTTGTAACTTTCACTTAAAAATCACGCTAATTGCAATATTAGTAATATGACAATTTAATAATTAGTCTAAAACTTTTTTTTTTTTTTTTGGTATTTGCATTTTTTGTATTCTTGAGCATATTTTGCTGAAATAAGTATATTATTAAGTAATACTAATGTTTTAAACTTTTAAAGAAGAAAGTGATTAATGTATAATTCACTTTTAATAGACACTGTACTGTACATACGATTAAAGAGATGAAGGAATGTGAGTGAACTTACAGCTGATGGCAATCATAAGGAATTTATCTTAGATATGATACTGAGATTGTTATTATTAACTATATCATAAACTAAAAATGTGAAATGTAACATAAAAAATGAATTTCTAGACAGATCACGCACAATACATTTTGCATAATATATAAACAAACAACAAACGCCAACTATTCATTTCGTTGGTTGGTTGCAGGATGAATGATCAACTGGAGGGATAATGTATGACAGAAGCTTGAAGCTTGGAAAAGCTCTTGAACATGAACATGTTCATGCTCTTGAATGTACATGCCTAGTCGCTACGTAGCGCACTTCAGCGCCAACAGCGGCTGGTAGGCGAAACAGAGTGCGTTGCAGGAAAATCATCCACCTTGCATTGTTTCGCTTTCTTTTCAACAAGAATATCTCATAACGTGATCATTATGTTAAATGTTTTTATGAAATAATTATTAATCTTATGAGTTTTTTTAGTTTTTTTGAGGCAAATTCATTTATAGAATTTCGAAATAAATTGAATTTTAGATTTCTTTTACTTTGAAATATAGTAATTGAAATATTTGCTTAGTATGAATTAAATTCAGTTAAAGATTCTTCATGCATACAAGGTAACAAAAAAAGAAAAAAACTGCAATTTTTTTTTATATAATTTATTGGATTTTTAAGAACTATACATTTAAATTTTACAATATTTTCTTCACATAAATCAACCATAGAATCTCAAGCAAATTTTTAAAGGCTTTGAAGCTTGGACAACCATTGGTAGTGAAATGAACATACATACACCATCAAGCATAATCCAAGTGCAAACATATTGCATTATTGCTGCAACACCTACACCTCAAAGCTCTAATAATAATAATAATAATAATAATAATAATAATAATAATAATAATAATATTGCATTATGCATGTTTTTAATTTGTTCAAAATGATTATTATTATTTTTATTTATTTATTCATAATTTGAGATTTTATGTGGCATTTGCATTTTGTATTATTTGGCAAAGTAAAAATGATCCGAATTTGAAAATCTGAAACTTTCAAATTCAATTACAATATAAAATGATTTCAGCGGCACATTTTAAATTAGCATGGTTTGGTATCCGATTTCAATAGCATATATATTTTTTCTTTTAACGCAATTTTGATTTTGACTTTTTTCAGTTGAGAATATTTTCCTGTAATTGATTCACTATTTATGTTTGAAAATAAAGTTTTATATTTAAAGTCCAAATTTATCTAATTCCAGTTTATATTTTTATGCATTATTTTTATAAAAAATAATTTTCATATGTTTGAATATTTTAATTTTAATTGACATTTACGTTTAGTAGTGTACATTAAAATTAAAACATTCAGATTAGAAAATTAAATAACAATTAAAATCAAAATCAGTCAAATCAA
This sequence comes from Maratus speculifer, assembly GCA_964019185.1. Taxonomy (NCBI): domain Eukaryota; kingdom Metazoa; phylum Arthropoda; class Arachnida; order Araneae; family Salticidae; genus Maratus; species Maratus speculifer. The sequence continues at coordinate 76,255,223 of OZ025303.1, forward strand.
ATAACAATTAAAATCAAAATCAATCAAATCAAATAACAATTGCAATCAAATAAATATTAAATAATTAATAATTAATTGTGTTTTTGTAATAACTTAAGAATACTTTAATAGAACTCTTTAATGCATGGAACTATTAAGAAAGAAGAACTGATATAGCCTTAAATTAGTGAAACTTCAACTGTAACCGCTCTAGTAGAAATTCATTACCGCCACAGCAAACACTCACCAGTAAATTTAAGCAGATTTTTTTCCTTTATCCATATTCTTCCATTTTATTATTGGAAAATGTCTATCAAAAAATCATGGAAAAAACTGATATTTATTTTTACTGATGTAAATTTGCTTCAGCGGTAATAGTTCTTCCTTATTGTGACAACCAAGACAAACTAGGGCAGTTGCAATCAGCTGATTTATTTTTCGTTTACCAATCAAATCTTGGAGTTCGACCTCCAGTCGCACCCATAATCTTCTCAGTTACCAATCACAGCTGCCGTTTAACGATTGTTTGACCTCCAATGGTCGATTTGTGGCGTCATATGAAACCGCCCTATAACTGGGGAAACTGACGCCAATAAAATGAATAAGAATATTTTTTACCATATTTGCGACAGAAATTTCACACGAATGCAATGCTTAAATATGACGAAATTTTCTATTCAAGTTTACTGGTGGAAGTTTTCCACAATAATAATCAGAAATTGTAAAAAAAAAAAAAAAAAAAAAAAAAAAAGCCATCTTGTGACTAGTGTTGTAGTCGTTAAAAAGTCAGAAGGCAGAGGGTATACGATAAAGTCATGATAGTTGATGAATACAGCATACGCTAATGCTTTATTTGAAAAACAGAGTATACTGAGCTTCTCGGAAATATCTAGAGGTATACGGCGTATACCTTCGTATACCCTCTACTACATCCCTGCTTGTGACAACCTTCTCAGTTACTTCATTCGCAACTGCTAAACAATACAATATATTTCATAACTCCATTCTTTAATGAGTCGTCTAACCCAATTTTTATAGCGGAATGGAAGGGAGAGAGGCGGGCGGCGTGTGTGTGTGTGTGTGGGGGGGGGGGAATCCATTCGATTTTCGGCTGTGATCTGCGTTTTTCTTCTTTTTGATCATTAAAAAGTAGCTATATTACTAATTCTTATACGGTGAAAACGGTCGCGAAAAAATTAGCAATTTCAGCGATTTGGTGTTTTAAGGCTCACATTTTCAATCCTTCTTCACCCATTTTCTGAATGTCAGCATTTCTGTTAAACAAATTTTATTATAATCTAAAACCTAAAGTAGATATAAACATGTAATAAATAAATTTTTAAAAAATGCTCATTATTTCTCATATATCTTCGTTTTTTACTACTTTTTTCATCATGGCCAATGAATGATTAAACTCATTGAATTAATTGAATCTGCTTCTTTACCTCAATACTTTTTCATACTGTGTTAGTAAAAAAGAAAAAGTTTGTTTGTGTTGTTAACGTTTTTGATGTCATTTGGGTATACTAGAGGGATGTTGCTCTCTGTCCTTTAACTAACGCTAATCCTATGGGGAGAGATTTTTCTAATATCTCGTTTGTATTTCGACATTTTTAAGTAATTTCCTTTGAATTGAATTGCTGAGGTCCTTCTCTATTTCGTTCCTGTTTTCCTTTTCCGATTTCGGTTGCAGATATTTTTTATAAAGTTACTTTCACTTTCAAAACCAGTTCCGAAAATGAAAGCGCCATTCTAAAAAATATCTGCAACTGCAACCAAAATCGAAAATGTAAAAATGTAAATTTGTACGATGAAGTAACTAGAAACAAACCTCGGCTATTCAATGCAAAAAAAAAAAAAAAAAAAAAAAAAAAAAAAAAAAAAAAAAAAAAAAGAAATTGAAATACAAACGAAATATTAGAAAAATCTTTCCCCCCCATAGGATTAGCATTAGCTCGTGAGCGTCTTCGCCGGTAGGAACAGGAGACTTAAGGTATGTGCCTCCCCTGGAGGCACTAAGAAAATGAAATTTTTATCAAACAGAAATGTTTTTAGTTAAAGTAGGGAATAAAACTACTATTTTATAAAGTCATATAAAATTTTATTGGAATTTTAATTAGCATTTCAAATTTAAGTAATATTTAGTCAAATTTTAGTAAAGAATTGTCTTTATGCGAAACCTTCTGTAATGAAATTCATTCAATATATTTCCCTTTTTTTCAACAATATAATAGCAAACCACTTAATTGTGTTATGAAGCAAAAGATTTGCAATGCCTCTTAAATTTACCAACATATACTAAATTTTGTATGCAAAATATGATTTTTGTTTAAAAAAAATGGGTATTTTTCAATATAAAGCTCATAAAGGTGTATTTTGATTCAAATTGCTTATTTTCCAATTTATTTTTAGGTTCACTTTTGCTCTCAAATGCATCAAACTGGAAAATTGTCCTACTTTTAGAAAGTACATAAGGTGCCGTGCTTATCGAATTTTTGATAAATGCAGAAAATATTGCAAAAAATGCAATCAAAGTTGGCTTTTAGAACCAATTTTTCCGAAGCGGGAGATCTGGGAACGATAAAAGGAGTTATATTGAGAAAATAATTGTTCATAAATCAAATTCTAATGAATTGAGCGCAAAGTGACATCACACGGCACCTTATATATCTCTTCAAATATCCCCTCATCAAGTTTCATGTTTCTACTTTTAAAAATGAGTCTGAAATTGTATCAGAAAATTTTGAGCTGTTGAAGGTCGAAAAGCATTTTTTCGAATACACCCTTAAATTAATGTACACAAACTTAGAAGCTATATTTTGCTTCATAACATACCAACACATGAGCAGAACCCTGTTACAAAATTTATGTTTCCCATAAACGTAGGGTCAGGAGGTGCAATAATGACCACTTTATACATTTTCAACATTGTTATATTTTTTTCTTTCTTTTCTATTCGCAAAAATGGTGTTTTTAGTTCATAGGAAGTAACTCTGACTCGTTAAGACATAAATATCTAAACCTTAGAACCAGTGCCTGATTTATGGCAGGGCATTCGAGGCACAGGCCCAGGGCCCCCGATTTTTAGGGGCCCCCAAATGTTGTTGACGTTCTTTTAAATATTGTTGAAAATTAGATTTATAAATATTATGAAAGAAAAATATGCATATATATATACATTTCAGTGAATATTTATATTTGAACGAAAATATTATTTGATTAATAGTAGCTAATATTTAAAATATTATAGTACTGCAGAAAATTTATTTTTTGTTACATGCTTCATCATTCCAGATATATGAAATTACATAAAAAACAAAAATCAAACATATAATTTATTGGAAAACAACTATTCAATTAAATTTAACAATAATGAAATTATTATTAAAAAACAAATTAATAATTATCAAATTTAGTTTTTTAATGGATATTTAAAAAATATATTAAAGTCAATAATGAACTTAACAGCAGGGCCGTAGCCAGAAATTGGCGTCCGACCTGGAGAAATTTTTGCCCGACCTAGCGCAAAACTCTACATTAAATTTCTAAAAAAAAAGGAGGCAAAACTTTAAATTGATATTTTTCCACTTTTTAGCCAACCTAGAATGAAATTCGACATTCCGATCATTTCATCACACAGTATTTCCTTTCAAAAAATTGTTATGTAATGCAACAAAGAAATTCCCGTTTTTCTTTCTTCATGTCAAATTTCCTCTTCTACCCCTAAATTTAGATTCTAGACTGGAAACAACAAAAAATGATCCCCCTATAAAGCTTTTTTTCTCTCTATCTTTCTCTTTAACAGACCTCTGCCAGAAGTTAATTCGTTCTGCATTCCCCCCCTTTTTCGCTTTGTAGAAATTGTCCCACACTGCTCCAAATTAAACAAATCTGGATTGGCTTATATTCCTAAATTATTACTTTCTTTGTGCAATTGTCATCATACGAAATTTATCGTTAGAAGGCTGGCTGAAACCAAAGGATTCTGAAATTACTGTGAACCCGTTTACAATATTGTTTTTTAACTTGAATTCGTTATACTTGACAGTTAATTGCTGATACATCATGTAAATTTGAACTGATTATAATGAACAACAAATGTCACGTATTAGGATTTTTCTCTCTTTTTTGTTATGTTCACTTGTTTGCCTTGGGAAGAGGGTCTTTTAAAAAGAGACCGGGAACACGTGTGTTTTGTCCAACTTCAACTGAATTCGAGGAAATCCTTTCTTTTCATCCCTTCTGAAGTTTATTGACAATAGAAAAGGTGAATATTACAATAGTTCAGAAGATAACGATCTCAACGCTACTTGATTAAAAGGCTCCCTGCTGCAGTTAAGGCCCAAACAAACCTGACCACTTCTTGCGGTTCGGTGTCGGCTCGTTTGTTGTGGCGATGATGTACTTGTATGTTGTGTTTTTGATCTTTAATGAGTTTTGCAGGAAAGGGACGGTTGTCCGGCAAAAGAAAAATCTTTCCGTCAAGTAGGGTGGATTGCTTATATCCCAATTCTTTAGTTCGTTCCCCTCCGTTCATTATGAAAAAACCGCAAATGGATCCTATACAAAAGGCTCGTCCAAGAATTCATTAACCCATTAACGCCCGAATTATTTTCTTCGCTAAAATATAAATTTTGTATTCCCCACCACTTTTAAAAGCAAATTAACTTTTACCTAAATTTATCAAGGATTCTGTCTCGTGAAATAAGGTATACATTTTTATTTCTCTTTACTGGTGGGAAAATCGCTTTCTTGCTGTTTTTGTAACCGTCCTCAAACGAGGACGCTGGGCGTTAATGGGTTAAATAAATTTTTAAAAAATGCTCATTATTTCTCATATATCTTCGTTTTTTCCATAATATGATCCTTCCCATTGAAATCCATAATTAACACGGAAAAGTCATACATAAAACACTCCGCCTAAAGAATATAAAACACGCCGACAAGTGACCGCAAGTATTGGTCATGTCTGTCTGCAATTGTAACATCTGAGAGTCGGAAATTGCGTTCTTTCCTCTGAAATATTCTTTGAAGTGTTTAAGGGATTATTTTTCTAAATAAAGATACTGTGAAATGGATCATTTTTGGGTAATTTAAGTGGATAATTCTTTTGTGATCAATTTTAATTAAATAATAAAATTTTTCAAAAGTATAAAGTTTATTACTTTTATACTGCTACTAGGTATTGCATTACACAAATATATTGTTAAAAGTTATTATCTAGGCTTTAATAGGCGATGGTAAGCAGAGTACATCGCCATCCATTACTTATCTCCAAACCATCCCTGTCTTTAAGGGTTAATATTTCGGCTAATTATCGACGATTTTTTTTCAAAAATCATTATCAACAATCCTTTTATACTTCTGCTAGGATAGGTACTACCATCAATGTCCCTCAATACCTTTGCTCAATGCCTGCAAATCGGAATTTGTGTATAAGGTGCTTTTCGAAAAAACTATGCAACCTAGAGTAATCGTTGTAGTTTTCCTGCAAGGCTTAAAGTAACATCTATAACCTCTAATATTTTTCATAATTTTAGTTTCAGTAGATTCGGAATTAGATGGGAGCGAGCATATTTTTGCACTATATTTTCGATTATATCTCTGAAACTATAATGCCTAAAATTAAAAGAAATATATTTTTGAGTTCAGCGTAACGAAAGCTTTCACAAGATACCCCACACGATATACAAAGAAATTTTTTTTTCTTCAAGTAACTTAATTAACACCCTCCCTTCCCCTCTAAAATACATTAGTAAATGTGTAATAATCTGAAAACAATGTGTGGATCAATAGTCTTTATTACTTTCCCCAATTTGAGCTTTCCACATTTTATAGATTATGAGTATAATGGCTGTGACAGACAGACAACGTAAGTGGTCTTATAATGATTCCGTTTTCACTTTATAAGTACGGAACCCTAAAAAAAATGAAGAAATAATCTGCCTCCCTAGAAAAACTTTTTCCCTACCTGACAATATGGTCTAGCTACAGGCCTGCTTAACAGGGCCCGACTTAGACAGTGGGGGGCCCTGGGACAAACATTATTAGGGGGGCCCCCTTCTATCTTAAATTTTTTTGTAAATAATACTGAAGTGACTAAAAATGAAATTCATAATTATTATATCTGTACATAAATTTCGTACCAAGTACCATTCATATCTATATACATAATAGCAGAAAAAAAAAGTTTAAGAAATTGTAAAATACAGTTTTTGTTCTCAATTACAGGAATATGAGGTTAAATATGAGGCCTTAGGAGGCTTTGGGTACGGAAACAATAGGGGTAGGAGAAGAGAGACTCCTAAAATTGAAAAAAAAAGAATTTTGGTCACTTTTGTCCATTTTTATCATTTGGCACTCCTTTAACGAAAAATTTATATCTGTCCTTGGGGGGCCCCCTTAAGCCGGGGGGCCCGGGGCAATTGCCCCGCATGCCCCTGCCTTAGTCAGGCCCTGGAACTTAATAAGTACGGCTTTCAATAAGACATAAATGTGTATATGTATTTATATATAAATATGGTCGAGGTCACTGTAAGCATCGGTGATAGGGGGCCCACGTATGCATCTGTGCCCAGGACCCCTATATTTGTATGTCGGTCCCTTTTTAGAACGCAGCTTAAAAGTTTTAATTCTCATAGCATTCATTTTATTAAGTAAAAATAATGGTTATAATTACCCCCCCCCCCCCCATCAACAATTCACAATCAGAAAATTGTGGTGGTAATTAAAACCACTAGTAGTTGAAATTATGACCATTATATTTCTTCTTTATACTTGCCTACACACATTTATTTGGGTTAATTAAGACCATTAGAACACCAAACTCACAAATCCGTTTGCCAAAAATTTTGGCATATTTCAAATTGCTATTTGGATATCAAAAATGCTTCTGACTAGTGATAAAGAATTTCTAAAATGAAAAATACAGGGTGTTTATAAAGTCTTGGACCCATTTTGATGTTTAACCCTCTGAGTGTCTTGCAAAAGGGTAAAATTGTAATGTTGTTTTCTCAACAATTTGTTTTAAATGTTAAGAAAATATGATTGTTTAAACGTTATATATATATAAAAACTTTATTATAAGCATGAGTGTAATCCTCCAGAGTATGAATCATTTTTTGAAATCGTTCTTCGATGTATTGAAAATTCATTAAATCTATAGAAATTTAGTATTTTAAATAATGCTTATATTGCAGTGAAAACTGGAGCTTAGTATACGGAATATTACGTTCCAGACGCTTAGAGGGTTAATAACTCATAAAATAATAAAGATAGATTAAAATTAATAACATAAATGGTTAGATAGACTCAAAAAGTTTCATGACCCTTGTCAATGAGCTTCCACGTCTGCCCCCTTTGTCACACATGCTTGTTTTACATGCTTCGTCTCACATGCCGATATGCTTGCCGCTACCTGGCGTGAAATCGACTATCGACTTGATATTCCCCGTGCGACGAAGGGGGCACACGTGGAAGTTCATTGACAAGGGTCATAAAACTTTTTGAGTCTATCTAACCATTTATGTTATTAATTTTAATCTATCTCTATTATTTTATGAGTTATTAAACATCAAAATGGGTCCGGGACTTTATAAACACCCTGTACATTATGAGGTCAATATCTAAGCGTGAAACAAAATTTTACCATACACAGTTTTCTCCATTATGGCGGTGGTCAAGATTATCCCACTTGGCCCTACACAAAGAAAAACATACTTTTCTAGAAAACGCAAATTAATATTTTGAATTAGTACAAAAAAATGTATAAAGTTTAGAATTTTAAAATCTAGTATATTTGTAGATGTTTTTTATATTTGTGTATATGTTATACATTATATATTTATATATTAAAATGTACTTTAAAATAGCAAATAAAGCCTTTGTGCAAAAATGTTTAAAGATAAAAAACCAACGATTATAAATGCACAAATAAAGTAAGAAAAGGTAGCATACAGCAACCAGCCGTTTCGAATCTACTATGGAGATTCTTCATCCGTGCAAAACTCAGCGAGCTAGAAAAAGCAAAACTGAGCTAAGAGACAGAGAGACGCAGGCTTAACATTTAACGCAGGCTAAACATTTTTAGGACGCAGGCTAAACATTTTTCTTACTTTATTTGTGCCTTTATAATCGTTGGTTTTTTATCTTTAAAATGTACTGTTTACCTTTCTGTCGCTATTTAAACGATCCCTTTCGGTATCAGAAAGTTAATATCCAATTTATATTTTTAGATATAACTTTGCTTCTAATTATCGCTGAACCAAAAGTAAGGCATTTTAGAAATCCTAAATGTTTGAACCTTAAATTAAAATAATAATAATACTAACAAAAGTCGAAAACTTTTACAATAAAATGGCGATTTTAGGATAGGCACACACCTTAAGGCTCCTGTCTCTGCAGTGAAGACACTCGCGAACGAATGTTATTCCTATAGGCGGATTATTTTCTAATAACTTGTTTTCATTTTGACATTTTTAAATGTGTTTTTTTTCATTGGATAGCTGAAGTCCTTCTCTACATGGAAAGAAATATTAGAAAATAACCTCTCCATAGGAATAACATCCGCTCGCGAGTGTCTTCGCTCGCTTACAGGGACAGGAGCCTTAAGGAATTTAGATTATAGTAGCAATCACAAGTCAGAAAAAAAATCCTTTTCTCTTTTATTACTTATTCTTAAATATTATTACTAAATATTTCTTTGCTTCAATAAAGCTGAAACAAGTAGACAATTTGTATGTAAAACTTTTCTATTCTTTATGTAACGTCTTTCAGCACTTAATGTGGCAACACGCTTCGATATTGTATTTGAAAAATGGAATTAAAGTGTTTTTCTTTTCCTTAGGTAACGTTAAATGTTTGTCTGGGTAAAAATTTTCAAGGAGGCAAGCTATATTTCGGAGACATGAGAACAACGCCTATTGAACATTCCGCGTGTATTTTGGTGAACCATGAAGTAGACTACGGTATATTACACCGTGGACATCAGTACCACGGAGCACTCCCTATTAAACCAGGTGAAAGACTCAACCTGATTTTGTGGATGCGATCGTCCAATGTCCGAAACCATCTATGTCCGATGTGTGATCAGAAAACTGTACTCAATCTATCCGTAGGCTATGGTGAGAGATTTACAAATCCCGATGAAACTCATCAGTGCAATTTGTTGTAATGGACTATACCCATGTGACGTCAAAGTAGGCATATAAAAGGAAAACACCAATAAATGTGCAGAATGTCTTAACGCTGCTTCCCCTTTGTCCAATAGACTGTCTTTTTCGGAGAATACATACTTACAGAGGCGTGGTTTTTGCCATTCATGGGTAAAGTCCATTTGCTGTTTATACTAGACAGGGAGGTAACTGCACAATCACTCCATCAAGCTTACGGCTCAAATTCTAGGTTTAGACGGAAATCGATTAGCATATTAAAATGCAATTGATCTGCTAAGTTTTATTTTGGTGAAAAATACCTGCAGACTTGGTTTATCGGTGCATTTATCACTGTATATAAGATAAAAATACATGTATATGTTACAGGCCAAACCCGATTTTAGGCCAAACTAGATTGGCCTAGGCCAAACTAGTTTATCCTATCGCCCATTGGATAGACTAGTTTTTCCTAGGTCAAACCGGTCTATCCTAACGCCCATCGGATAAACTAGTTTTTCCTAGGCCAAACCGGTCTATCCTATCGCCCATCGGATAAACTAGTTTTTCCTAGGCCAAACTAGTCTATCCTAAGGCCCATAGGACAATCTAGTTTTTCCTAGGCCAAACTAGTTTAGCCCAACTCTTATAGGATAAACTAGTTTAGCCTTCTGTTTATTGGTCTGAACTAGTTTCTCCTAGGCCGATCTAGTTTATCCTAGGCCAATTCAATTTGGCGTGATTTTATTGAATTCAATGACCGCCACAGCGCCAACATTCTAGTTTGTCCTAGGCTGATCTAGTTTATCCTAGGCCAATGTAATTTTACGTGTTTTTAGCTCACAGGAGTCAAAGCCTGAGAAATAATGGAACTCGCAAGTTCTGTATGTATGCATGTAAAAATGTATGTACGTATTTACGTACGTATGTACGCAACGCGATAACTCGTGATAGAAATATCTGATTTGCTTCAAATTTTGGATGTAATTTCATGATATAAGGTACTTTTTTGACTAATTTTGGAAATTCATTGGATAAGAATAAAGGGGAGCGAACGGTAGGCTAATCCCCCACCGTTAATTTAGAGAAATGGATTTTTCATGCAGAATTATCAGTTTTCATTTAAGATTTTAGATATATGATCATTCTGATAAGGCGCCTCCATAATTAGTTGTGGATGTTTATTTTTAAGTATAAAAAAGGGCAATGTAAGTTACCCGCCATAATTTAGATAAATGATTTTTGACGCAACGGATTTGCTTCAAATTTGTATATAGGTTCTTTCTGATAAGGGGATTCCCTAAATAGTTTTGGGGGTTTAATGGTTAAGTATGAAAGGAAAAATGAAGGATTACCCTCTTTCCTAGAAAAAACTAGTTTATCCTATGGGCATTTAGATAAACTAGTTTGGCATAGGAAAAACTAGTTTATCCAATTGGCGTTAAGATAAAATTGTTTGGCATAGGCCAATCTAATTTGGCTTTAAATCGGGTTTGGCTGGTAAAAAACATATTTATCACTAGAATAAGTATAAATGTGTGTTAAGAGTCATTGCTTATAACATCAATGCAGAAATTTAACATGGCCACCTTAGAGACATGATGCATTGGACATGGTGTTTGCTTTTTTTCTGCAGACTCGTGCCAATAGAGATCAGACTTACATTTATTATTATTATTATTATTGCATATTCGAGCCAGATCGGAGCTGAACATAATTTGGAATCGAACAGCGTTTTCCATTTTTGAGAAATTAAGTACTTGTCGACATATAAACTATTCTTGTCACGGCGTCTTTTTTTTTTTTTTTTTTTTTTTTTTTTTTTTTTTCTTTTTCTTGTGAATTTGTAACCGGAAATTCTATTCAAAACGTATCTTTAGTATTTTCTAAAAAATACATCGCTTTTATGAAAAAATGGTTTTTACCATTCGATTACATATTACCTGAATCTATTAACCTTATGCATTTCCGAAAAGGAAGTAGTTCATAAATGTGTTAGGATGTAGCTCTTTAGGATTTGAGAAAAGCCTTAAGGAATGACAGATATTCACAAATCTACTTTTTACTGAAGGATTCAAAAGTTATGATATTTATAACTCTCATTTTTTTTTCTTTTGTTCTAAACTACATTGATTATTTAATGAATCCCTATTTGAATAATGAAACGTCTAAGAATGTAGATAATCATTAATACATTGTGTATTTTCCATTCTGCGAACACACCATAATTTAAAAATACATTGTAAATTTATCCAATAAGTATATAAGCAGTATTTTTTGAAGGAATCTTAATTGTATGTGAAGTAAAACCTGAATTTTTTGCAGAAATTGAGTATGGCCAGATCGAGCCGGACTGAGTCTTTTTTTACTGATTTTTGTACAGACAGAGCTCTGCCTGTACAAAAGTAAATAATATAAAAGTAAATAACAAAAATTTGCTTGAATAAGCAAACACCATGGCCAATGCATCATGTCTCTAAGGTGAACATGTTAAATTTCTGTATTGATGTTATAAGTAATGACTCTTGACACACATTTATACTTATTCTAGTGAAAGATATGTTTTTACCGGTCAAACCCGTTTTCGACCTAAGTTAGATTAGCCTCGGCCAAACTATTTTATCCTAATGCCAATTGGATAAACTAGTTTTTTCTACACCAAACATGTTTATCTAAATGTCCATAGGATAAACTAGTTTTTTTCCAGGTAAGAGGGTAAACGTTCATTTTCCCATTCATACTTACCCACTAAACCCCAAAAACTATTCAGAAAATTGCCTTATCAGAATGAACCTAAATCCAAAATTTGAAGCAAATCCGTAAATTCAGCGTCAAAAACCATTTATCCAATTTATGGGAGGGGGGTTACCTACATTGCCCTATTCTTTACACTTAAACAATAAACATCCACAACTAATCACGGAGGCGCCTTGTCAGAATGTTCCTATATCTAAAATTTTAAATGAAAACTGATAATTCTGCATGAAAAATCCATTTCGCTGAAGTAACGGTGGGAGATTAGCCTCTCCTTCGCCCCCCTTTATTCTTATCGAATGAATTCCCCAAACTAATCAGAAAAGTACCTTATCAGAATGAACCTACACCCAAAATTTGAAGCAAATCGGATATTTCTATGACGAGTTATCGTGTTACGTACATACGTATGTACATTCTTACATACATACGTACATTCATACATACAAAACCTGCGAGCCCATTATTTCTCAGGCTTTGACGCCTGTGAGCTAAAAAAACGTAAAATTAAATTGGCCTAGGATAAACTAGATCAGCCTAGGACAAACTAGAATGTTGGCGCTGTGGCGGTCATCGAATTCAATAAAATCATGCCAAATTGAATTGGTCTAGGATAAACTAGATTGGTCTAGGAGAAACTAGTTCAGACCAATGAACAGCAGGCTAAACTAGTTTATCCTATAAGAGTTAGGCCATACTAGTTTGGCCTAGGGAAAACTAGATTGTCCTATGGGCGTTAGGATAGACTAGTTTGGCCTAGGAAAAACTAGTTTATCCAATGGCGTTAGGATAGACCGGTTTGGCCTAGGAAAAACTAGTTTATCCGATAGGCGTTAGGATAGACCGGTTTGGCCTAGGAAAAACTAGTCTATCCGATAGGCGTTAGGATAAACTAGTTTGGCCTAGGCCAATCTAGTTTGGCCTAAAATCGGGTTTGGCCTGTAACATATATAAAAATTAATGTCATAATAAATGTAAATAAAACAGAAAAAAAAATAATGTCACATAAGGAAAATATATAAACATTAACTAATTACTGTATCATACAGATATAAAGCTATATTTCGGAGACATCATAACAACGCCTATTGAACATTCCACGTGTATCTTAGTGAACCATCAAGTAGGCTACGGTGTATTACAACGTGGACACCAGTTCCACGGAGCATCCAATCAGGTGAAAGGCAGAACCTGATTATGTGGATGCGATTGTTCAGTGTTCGAAACCTGCTGTATCCGATGTGTGGTCAGAAACCTGTACTTGTTCCATCCATAGACTATGGTGACGGATTTACAAATTCCGATGAGACGCTTCCGTGCAATCTGTTGTAATTTGCTGTTTATACTGGACCCGGAAGCAACTGCGCAGACAATCACCTGATCGGGTTACAGATGAAAATGTAGGCTTAGTTAAATCTCGATTCGCATATTAAAACGCAATCGATCTGCCAAGTCATATCTTGTTGGAAAACGCTTAAAAATTCGATTTTAGCAGCTGACTTTTAGGTTTACCATTGTGCTTTTCTGAACCCAAAAACATGATTTATTTTTATTTATTTCATTGATCAACATTCATCTGACGTGTGTGCTTGACATGAAAGTCTGCTTCTAAGTGCTGTCAATCTACAGGGACGAGATAGCTCATGGAAATTTTACAACACGAGAGGAATATAACCGGAAGCTCCACACGAAGAGTGTGTGCAATGGAGCCAGAGGGAATTGAACCCACAACCTCCTACGCTCGCAAGTGATTAACCGCGTGGTGTCTGAACCACTCGGTCACGGACGCGAATCAAAAGGATTAGACGGAACTCGATTAGCATATTAAAATGCAACTGGTCTGCTAAGTCATATCTTGGTGAAAAATACCTACAGCCCCCGATTTATCGATACGTTTATCTTTGTATTTTTTGCTCCCAAAGGTATGAAAACATTGAGGTCTGGGAGTAGGAAAACACAATGGTAAACCTACCAGTCAACCACTAAAATCAGACTTGTATGTAGTTTTCACCAAGATATGACTTGGCAGACCAGTTGCATTTTAATATGCTAATCGAGTTTTTACTAATTCTGCAATATCTATCGTCAATTTGATGAGGTAATGGTTTATGCAGCTGTCTCACGGTCTATACGTTTTAAGGAATATAAGGTGCTCAGATTATTAATCCGACAAAGTCAAATGGTTTGTTAGGCAGCATCAAGACGAACAAAAATTATAATGGAGCATGAGATAGCAAACTACTTATTTAGCAACAAATACAGGATGTTTCATCCTAACAGAACTAGGACGGCTAATGGTAATTATTTTGAAAAAAAAATATTACACAGTGAAAATGTAATAATGTGTATCTTGTTTTGTATGAAATATGATAGCATTACGACAGTTCTGAATAAACAGGGTACTCGTGCAATCGATGTTACCGGATTGTTATACCCCAACAATCGTGAAAAATTGTTTTAGGAGATGACGCCACCGGGATTTGGTTTGCACGGCTTTTTGCATGCAAGCTAGAGAAATTATGAGTATTGTAAGAAATGACTTGCAAGGAAGGTCTCCATACTGGGCATACTCAGAATTTTATGAAAAAAATACTAATTAAAATACTTATGTATGCAATAAAGGACCAGTAAAAATTAGCGGCGGAATCACATTAGATATTGTGTAAAAAATAAAATATTTTCGAATATTTGGCGTGAAAAGACTAAAGAGTCACTCGGTTTGGCGAGCAGCCCTTTTCCTCGCCAAAAGCAAACGATTATAATGAAACTCAAAACTGTTAGATATTTAGTTTGCGTGTAAATGGTATTTAATGAATTTAAACATAAACAATGAGAGATTTTAATATATTATATACATCTATATACATATTGTATTACATATCTATATATTACTCGTTGAAGTAGTTATTTAATTAATCGCTGGAAAAAATGTTTTCATAGCTAAAAAAATAGCTCTTCATACATTTAAGCGTATTAAAAAAAAAGTCCTATGTTTCCATAGCAACAAAATCTAATCGACAATTCTCAATTGGACTTTGAGCTTGAAATAAATTTAATTAAATTTAAATTATGAATTTCGTTTTAAATCTCAAATTTTGATGATTAAATTTGAATATAAATACATACAAATTTCGATATAACAAATTTATACTTAAAATAAACTAAAACTTACAAAACTAAAGTTATTTAAATTAAACTTTTCAAAACAAGTTCAACATGAAACTTTTTTTTTTCTTGAAGTGTATTTAACATAAAGTATTTTTTTGAAATTACATTCCATCGCCAACCGGCGATAAATCGCCAAATAACGAAATTTTCATTATTTTTTTACGGTTACTGAATGGTGGTTCCGCCGAAAATTTTTCTATAAACGTATATATCCACACGAGAAGAACATTCTGCAATTTTTTCAGATTTTTCGGAGTATGCCCGTATGGAGACCTTCCTTGTTGGCAAACAGTTGTGTTTTATCGGCTCTTGTATATATTGTAAATAAACTATAAGAATAATTACAGTGATGCCTCTGTGATGAATATATAGTACTAATAAAAATAGAGAGTTATAACATGTATTAAGTAATAATCAAAGTCCGAATTGTGAAACGTCAATTGCGTACTGTTGTCGTGTCTAATGGAAACATCTACCACATTTTTTTATGTTATTTTATTTATTATAAGTCTATTAAAAGAGATTTATTAATTATAATATACTTTAGGAACTGTCAGGGGAATAAATAACTCCATACACTGTACATACGTTTTAAGATGAAGACCATATTAGTTTTCAATGTCTTGAAAACGACGAATCGTTGATAAATTAAAATTGCGTTTTAATGGGCTTCAGAAGAAGTGCTTTATAGCATAGTTCTATGTCATTTTTACCTAAATCTAAGGTCTTTAGTTCGATCCCAGACAAGGAAAATTTCAATAGGTGGAATATTTTTTTGTTTTTCAATATTTATTTAAATTATATATAAAATAAGATGAATGAAACATATTAACAAATTTAAACCTGAGTTATTGGAAAATTTAAAAATGGCGTTATTGACAAATTTAAAACCGAAGTTATTGATGATTTTGTGCATGCAAATTGCTTTAGGGATTTTAACTAAATGGCTTAGTCAAGTCAAATCCTTTTATAGTTTTTAGCACAATATTAATTTTTGCACTTGAAGAAGCTGAACAGAACATTTAATAAATATACATAAGTTATATAATGTAAGTTCTATAAATTATTCAGAATCATCATTAAATTGCGTTATAGTCAATTTGTGTGCATCGAAAATATAGGCTACGAGAAGCTTTCGATCATTACTTTTTAGACATTAAAAGTCACTGTAGTCAAAATTGGACACGTCAATCAGAACGGCGCTAGGTCTTAACCAAATACTGACATCATTCGACGCATGCACAGTTTGTGAAGTCATTATGCCCCTGATCCACTTGTTATAATTGAAAATATTTTGAAAATTATTGCATTAACCCAAGTTGAATTAGGGTAGAACACTCTGTATTCGTGATTGCGACACCAGGTTCCATTGTAATTCTTCTTCGTCTTGAAGCCCCTGACAATTCTTTGCCTCTTTCAGATGAATAACTGACATGCTGTATGTACTGAACATGATGAACGTTCTGTATATATATATATAAAATAATTTGGAAATTTGTATGCATTATTATTATTAAAAATTTTTTCATTGAAACAAAATCTTTTGCTTAAATGCCTCTTTATTTTTACAGAGTTGTTCGATTAATAATATACCGGGAGGCGGCAGCAAAGACAATTACCTCATCGAGTTCACGGATGAAAATCTAGGATCAGTTAAATCTCGATTCGCATAGTAAAACGTCATCGGTCTGTCAAGTCATATCTTGATGGAAAACACACGAAAACCTGATTTTAATTGTAGACTCGTAGGCTTACTTCTGTGCTTTCCTGCACCTAAAAGTATGAAAACGTGATGGATTGGAAGCAGGATGCAAGAAAGCATAATGGCAAACTTATGAGCCAACCGCTAAAATCGCGTTTTTAGGTTTTTTTTTTTTTTTTTTTTTTTTTTTTTTTTTTTTTTTTTTTTATACCAAGATATGACCTGGCAGACCGATTGCGTTTTAATATTTTAATCAAGATTTAACTAATACTAGATTTTCATCCGTGAACTCGATCAGGTGCTTGTCTGTGCTGCCGCCTCCCGGTCTATAATAGTTTAAACTTGTTTAGCTCGAAAAATATTGACACAAAATAAAATATAAAAATACATAAATTTATTGAATATTTAATACATGAATTTTTCACACTGCTAACTAAGCGTAGAACCAACTTAGTGAAAATCGTCCAAGCCGGGGATCGAACTCGGAACCCTTGGAATAGCGCTCCAAGTGCTCTACCATTTAAGCTACGAGGAGGATGCCCAGCTCAGCATTTTCCACTTCATATGTTATTCGGCTGCAACTCGCAGCACGAGATGGAACCGTCTTCATGAGCACACAATCCTGCGGCGTAACGTGAAACACAAGAATCCTAGCATCGGTAAATCATATATTTTTAATTAATTTTCAGCAGTGAAATTATTGAATGTTTAATACGTAAATTTTTCACATTGCTAATGATGCGTAGAACCAACTTAGTGAAAAACGTCCACGCCGGGGATCGAACGCCCCACCTGTGGCCGAGAGGTTCACACCTCAAACTGGTAGACTGTAGGTGCTGGGTTCGAACCCAATCGCGACCGTCGGCCTAACCGTTCGGAGTTTTCCGTGGTTTTCTTCGAACCTTGCGTAAATACGGGTTAGATTCCCTTAGAAAGACCCCCACGGAGGGCATCCCACCCCTTAGGGCCTATATCCCATAGTGTAGATAATTGGCCGACATACACACAACAACAACCGGGGATCGAACCCGGAACCCTTGGAATAGCGCTCCAAGTACTGTACCATTTAAGCTACGAGGACCATGTTACGCTGCAGGATTGTGTGCTCATGAAGACGGTTCCATCTCGTGCTGCGAGTTGCAGCCACCAACATATGAAGTGGAAAATGCTAAACTGGCCATCCTCCTCGTAGCTTAAATGGTCGAGCACTTGGAGCGCTATTCCAAGGGTTCCGGGTTCGATCCCCGGCTTGGACGATTTTCACTAAGTTGGTTCTTCGCTTAGTTAGTAATGTGAAAGTTTCATGTCTTAAATATTCAAGAATTTCAAGCGTAATTTCACTGCTGAAAGTTAATTAAAAAAATATATATAAATTTATTTTATACAAACATTAAAAAGTAAACTATTATGATGTTCAATAGTTTAATTGTGTAAATCTTTAGAAGTAATGGTGAAATATATTGTAAGCATATCGGGAAAAGGTGCAACCACTACATTCTAATCCTAATTTAATCAGGAAAAATGCTCGGACTAAATAATGCAAAATTTACAATAAATCTTTACTGGTGACAATAATAAACTATGATTGGCGTATGAATGCCTGTACCACGTAAGGGCAAATCATGATTTTCAAAAAAAAAAAAAAAAAAAAAACGCATATTCACAGTATCCGCAAAGAAACTCTTCGGGAGGGTTGAATTCTGATAGGGATTGGCCGACGCGTTTTCACGTAACTTGGCGATAATTATACTTGGCGTAGCAATAGACTCTTCCGTCGAGTTTGATTTCCTTCGGAGCCGAGTACAAAGTAAAAATTTGTGTTTAAAAACTTTTAAAGAGTACAGCTTTCAGTAAGACACGTTCCATCCAATGCAATGCTGCAAGAGAAAAGTTACTTTGTACTCGGTTCGGAAGGAAATCAAACTCCTCGACGGAAGCATCTATCGCTCGCCAAGTATAATTATCGCCAAGTTACGTGAAAACGCGTCGGCCAATCCCTATCAGAATTCCACCCTCTCGAAGAGTTTCTTTGCGGATACTGTGAATATGCGTCAAAAACACGTTGTCCATACAACGTAGGGCAAAACAGGGAAGCGTTAATTTGATTTATCTCCCTGTTTTTATAACTTGAATGTTCGAAAAATACTAAAGCTTTTTTGCTTATTTAGATAAAAGTTTGAATTTTTTTTTTAAATCTTATTTTCCATGGTGTATTTAATATTTTTGGGACTGAATTTAAGTTTATATTTATTTAAAAAAAAAAAAAAAAAAAAAAAAAACATACATCTAAAAATTCATGCACAGTTTTATGTAGTACATTTTAAATCAATTTGAAAAAAAAAAAAAAAAAAATCGAAGCCAAAATATTTATATTTACAAAATTAGAAGAGATTTTAAAAAAAAATAATAGTTAAAATTTTTATGATTTTAAAAAATTAAAATTTTAATTAAACAGGCTGTTTTACAATTATTTTTTTAAATGTTATTTAATTTTTAGTGCTAAGTATTGTGCCACCGCATATACTACAATGTCATTCAAAATTGAAGAGATGGTTTCAAAGTACTGTGTTACCTTAAAGGGGATTCTGTCCCTGCTAGCGAAAACACTCGCGAGTTAATGCTATTCCTATGGGGAGGTTATTTTCTAATAACTCGTTTGCATTTCGACATTTTAACCCTTCCGGGTCCGATTTTTTTTTCACTTTTTAGAAAAAAACACTTTTACGTTAATAACATCAACACTAGCTATCCAAATTGATTATTTAGTGATTAACGAGTATTTTGTTGTCTGAAAGGTAACGAATGTTGTTGTTTTGCGTAGTATTCAATTCATATTTATATTAATACTAGCGGACCCGACAGACGTTGTCCTGTCACCGACAGATGTTGTCCTTCTTGGCACCGACTCCAGAAAATCAAATAAATGTACGTAAATATGGTAATACGCACGATAAACACTACGCTCTTAATTTAATTTCTTATTGCAATTATGAAAGGAAGTTATTTTTCACTCTTCAGTATTTTTTGAAGTCGGTTCAATTTTTGATGGAAAAGTATATTTTTCTCTTTTTAGTTAAAAGTTAACGATTTTCTGAAGTCGGTTAATCAAAATTATAATACAGGAAATATTATTGTAAAGCATACACGTTTGTCAGGCGTGGGGTTCGAACACGCGATCTCTTTCTTCAAGAAGCTGAGCTTAAATCTGGCGCCTTAGACCGCTCGGACATTCCGTCCGCACTCCATTCATCGAACTTATTCAACACTTTTAATTAGCGAAAAATCACTAACTATTAGTTTTTGCCTAATTACTAAAAAAGTACTGAATCAATTTCGACGAAATGTGAATCTAAACCATTTTCGAACCCACTGGAATGCACACACAAAATTTCATTAAAATCGGTCCAGTCGATTAGGAGGAGTTCAGTGACATACACACGCACAGAAGATTTATGTATATAAAGATAAGTTATGGAAAAATTTGTGGAGATGCTTAGAAAATATTGTATTACAATAAGATATGACTTATATTACAACTTTCTAATACTTTTTGTGCTTTAATACACCTGATTCTTCCAGGAAAATAACTTTTCTCTTAATCTAATGAGTGCAATATGTGTTTAAAATAAAAGAATCGCAAACTGTGCAAAGAGAATTATGCAAATAACAATAATTATTATTATTACTAAATGCCTAAACATAAATGATGCCATATAGTAAATGTATGCACATATACTAACATTACGACATGTAAATTGTCGCAAAAGTATTTATTAAAATTAAATAATATTCCATTAAAAGACATGTACTATTAATAATGCACCAGAACCGACAGGGTTAATTTTTAATCAATTAATTAATTAATTAATTAATTAATTTGTTTGCTTTTTGCTTTGGATAGCTGAGATTTTTTTTTTTTTTTCACGTCGATCCTTTTTTATTTTTTTCGAGTTTGGTTGCAGATATTTTTTATAAAGATACTTTCCTTTTCAAAATTGGTTCCAAAAATGAAAGTCTCATTAAAAAAAAAAATATCTGCAACTCAAAATCGAAAAAGTAAAAAAGAAGCGATGTGGAGAGAAACCTTAGCTGTCCAATGCAAAATAAAATAAATAAATAAAGCAATAAAATAGAATAAAGTAAAATAAATAAATAAATAAATAAATAAATACAAATGCTGAAATGGAAACGAGTTATTAGAAAATAACCTTTCGATAGGAATAGCATTAGCTCGCGAGTGTCTTCGCTAGCAGCCACTGAAAAAAAAAAAAAAAAAAAAAAAAAAAATGGTTTCTTAAAATTGTGCAAAAGGTACTCAATTTTAAGTACTTCATCTACTCAAAATAGCTCCGATCCAAATGTACTCGAAACTAAGAAACACGTGTAGTACTTATTTTTGATTCCATGGTTGTGTTCAAATGTAAATCGCTATGAACTGCCCCCCTTAACTTATAAATTAAAGTAAAAATATACTAGCATTTATTTCTTGCACAAAATTATTAACAATAAAAGTTTAATTGATTGTTTATTAAGAAAAATAGCAAAAATTATCAGCAAAATACTAAAATCGAATACTTTTGTGGCAAGAGCACTATTTGCAAGCACTTTTAAATTATTTCAAAATGCTGTGTATAATTTAATATTTACATTAATAAACATCTTTTATGCCATCATGAATGAAATAAACCATTACAGGGAAGAAAATTATCGTTAGTTTGGATTTGATAACATGTGCTGATTCAAAATAGAGAAAGCTATGCGATCATTTTTGATCCAAACGTACTCAATTTAGTATGAGTACATCGATGTACATTTTTGAGTATTTAATTTTTTTCAGTGTACAGGAGACTTTAGAAGTAAATATTTATTTTAACGTGTGGTGGATTAAAATAGAAATTATGATAACATCGACAGAGTATATTACAAATACTGTTTCATGATCAACACTGTTTATTTTCCATCGAAATCTCGGTATTTATTCGTGACTCGCCAAAGAGTAAATACAGATTGCTTGAAAATAAACGCGTTGTATCAAACAGAAACTAACAAATCCACAAGATTTTTCTATTGACTATATTAAGGGGTTATTTCAGTAACGCGAAAACATACGTTCTCTAATGTTAATCTAATATGGGAGAATTTTTTTTTTAAGTAGCTCGCTTGCATTTTAATAATTTAAAGTGTTTTTTTTTAACTGGATAGCTGAGATCTCTCTGTACGAAAGCCATTTTTTACTTTTTTGATTTTGTTCTGAGGTTTTTTTTTTTTTTTTTTATTGGAATACTTTTACTTTCAGAACCGGTTTTGAAAATAAAAATATTCTCATAAAAAAAAAATGTGCTAAGAAAATTGAAAAAGTTAAAATTGGCCTTTGTACAAATTGATCTACTCTGTTACCCAAATAAAAAAAAATCTATAAAAAATATTGGAACTTCTATTCACCCGGATAGAAATCTATAACCACCTCCATCAAAAAATTTCCATTCATCGAAAAAAAAAAAAAAAAAAAAAAAAAAGTTTTTGTTAAAGCAGAAAAGCAAAAAAAATTTTTTTTTTTGAATGAAAGTGAAAAGAGTATTTCAAATTAAATTTCATAACTGTTTTTTTTTTTAATTTCTCTATTTAATATTTTGGTTTTAGGAGAAGATTAAAATTTAGCATAACTGTTTCCGCTCTATCTATAAATATCTCACTGAAAGTTAAAAATAATTGGCCAGTATTTGTAACAGTGACGTAACATTTCTAAGTTAAAAGATATGAGAAAAAGTGCTTACATAAAAAAAAAAAAAAAAAAAAAAAAAAAAAAAAAAAAAAAGAGCTAGCTATTAATTTTAAAAGTCGCGTTGCTTTTTGGCTAAAATATTGTCTATAATCATTTTTAATCAGAAATGTTCTATGACTTTTTCTTCTGACTGGCATTTTTATTTTTAACTTTTAATAAGATAGTCATGTATTGAAACTTTAGCATAATAATATATCTTGCGAAAAGTTTTTTGCCAAAAAATAACGTATTTTAAAATATCATAGTCATGAAAAGTCATGAAATTTGGCTAAAATAAGTGATCAAAACTATGATATTTTCAAATACTTTTCTTTAGTAAAAAAACTTTTCGTAAGATATAATGCTAAAGGTTCTTCCCTAACCATCTTACCAAAAAAAAAAAAAAAAAAAAAAAAAAAAATGCCAGTCATAACAATAGTTATAGAACGTTTCTGTTTAAAAATGATTATAGAAAATAGTTTAACTTTATCTGCGATGAATTAAAAATCTTAGTGAAAGATTAATGTAATTAGATTGTTACTATAACAGTTACATTGCTATTATTTGGATTTTAAAAAAGTGAGCAAAATTGCTATTTTTTTTAAAAATATTTTATTTTTTTAATCAAATTTTTTTCATAAGAAGCATTATAATTCTAAAGGCTCAATCCATGACCATGTCACTAAAAGTAAAAGAAAAAAAAAAGGCCAGTCACATGAAAAGTCATAGAAAATTTCTGATTAAAAATGATTATAGAAAAGAGTTTAACTCAATCTGCGATACTTTACAAATCTTTGTGAAAATTGAAAGTAGCTGTCTATTTATTACAAAAGTTACGTTGATATTATATGGATAAAATAAGTGAGCAAAACTATGATATTTTAAAATACGTTCTTTTTTGGTAAAAAACTTTTTGCAAGATATATTATTATGCTAAAGTTTCAATACATGACTATCTTATTAAAAGTTAAAAATAAAAATGCCAGTCAGAAGAAAAAGTCATAGAACATTTCTGATAAAAAATGATTATAGAAAAGAGTTTAACTCTATCAGCAATGCCTTAAAAATCTTAGTGAAAACCTATAGTAGAATCTTAGTGAATACCATTAATTGATCTAAATAAGTGAGCAAAAATACTATAAATCTTTATTTATTTATTGTCTGTTTTAAATTTTATAAGAGCTATTATAACTGTTAAGGCGCAATCAATAAACATCCCATTAAAAGTTAAGAGAAAAATGCCAGTTATAAGAAATGCCGTATGATATTTCTCATTAAAAAAAGTGAGCTATACTAAATTTTTTAAAAGTATTTTTGTTACAGGTAATGTCATAGAAAAGAGTTTATCTATATCTCTATACCATAAAAACGCTAGTAAAAATTGAAAGTAGTTGGTTATTTATTATAAATTTTGTGTACCATTAATTGGTTAAAAAAGGTGAGCAAAATTATTCTATATTTTTATGTTAATTTATTAATTTATTATTTTTCATATTTTATAATAAATTATTTTAATTGTAAAGGCGCAATCCATGGTCAATACACTAAAATTTAAAAGTAAAACGCCATTCACAAGAAAACCATTTCACAAGAAAACCATTACACATCATTTTCGCCATTCACAAGTGACATAGCTTTTCTCTTCGAACAAAGACAGCAAGACTAAATTTTTAAAAAAAAGTTTTTTTTTTTTTTTTTTTTTTTTTTTTTTTTTTTTTTTTTTAATAGGAAAAATTATAGCAGTTTTACGCCATTTGCGATACCATAAATATCAAGCAGAAAATACTAGGTAACTTTTTTTAAAATAAAAGTTGTGTTAGTATTTTTGGTTCATGGACAAGCCCATGTTAATGCCTTCACTAAACTCCAGGTTTCAGTGCAACGTAAATAGTATATATTATTTAAAATGATAGAATTCTATTGATTTAATGCTTTTTAAATTATTAACAGTGATTACTACTCTCAAAGATTACATTCATATTCCTAATTAAATTTTCTTATATAATATTTAAAGCATCATCTTCTTTTAGCATTTAAAACAGTTTGCATAGAAAACAAAGTTACATTTTAGCCCTTTTGCTAGACTGCCGGAGTGTTGTAATAAATGTTTAAAATTATTATTATTTTTAAAAAACTTATTTTATTATTGGTAAAAAAATTTCGTAAGAAATTTTATAACTCTACAGACTCAATCCATGAACATCCTACTAAATGTTGATATAAAGATGCCATTTATATCGAAAGCGATAAAAATTTTTGGTTAAAGAAAGTGGTCAAGCTTTTATAAAAGCTTTTTATGAAAGGTTAAAATCATGTATTTTATCTATTTACATACTAATAAGAGAATTTCATAAGTGAGAAAAGATTCCTAAGTAAATTCAGAAAGAAACTGGCAAATATATTAGAAACAAAAAAATTACTAGATTTTTTTTTTTTTTTTTTTTTTTTTTTTTTCTCAACGAAGCATATTCTGAAAATTTTATCTAAATGAACAATACAGTACAATCCCTCAAATCCGCACAGATTAGGACCAGAGGTTGTGAAGATCTTAGAATTTTGCGGATTTCAAGTCAATGCTTTATTTAAATTTTTAAAACAGTAAGTTCAATGCAATTAATAATGCAATTGAAATTATAATGAATGCTTACAATATATGCTTTAAATATTGAAATAATTAAGTAAAGTAATAAACTGAATTAATAAAAAATTAGCTATATATATATTTAAATGATTAAAACATTAAAGGGAAAGGTCAAGTAAATAATCAATTATGTATAATTAAATATTCATTATGAAGATGAGACGCATTTTTCCTAAATTATTTAATGAAACTTGCCTCATAAAGGTGCACTAGTTATTCACATCAAATACATAAAATAAAGAAGTTTTATTTTAGGTTTAGCTAGACATAATCATAAAGGCTTGATTGATGCATTTAGCAAAAATATTGTGATTACTAGTGATATCAGCACTATCTTAATTTTTTTCAGAAATAAATTTATTCTTCCTTCATAAAACTAGTTGGATGTGTCAATCCCAAAACTTTCTTCTATCTCATAAGTACATTTTAATATTAAAAAAAAAAACGTGGTGACCCCAAAGTTACCCACTATCGAATTTCCTCGAACATTTGACCTATAATAATGAGATTCTGGTATCCGAAAAGCTTAAAACTCAAAATTTAATTAATATTCTGATAAAATGAGCTTAGTAGTGCCTCATGTTGGGTAATTTATACTAAAACCTAATAAGCATCTATTTATGTCAAGACCTAACAGAATCTGAAATTTGATGGAATTTCGTCCATTAGTTCTTGAGATATGGTTATAACAAAAAATTTGCAAAACGTAGCACAGCAACACCATATCTTGGACAATTTATGTCAAAACGTAAAAAAGCGTCTAATTATGTTATGGTGTAAAAGAATCTGAAGTTTGATGAAATTCTGTGCATTAGTTCTTGAGATATAGCTAGTTAAAAAAAAAAAAACCCGTGTAAAATATAGAACAGCAGCACCATCGGTTGAAGGATTTATAACAAAACGTAATCATCTCGTAATTATGTTATATGTCATTTTGTAACAAAATCTGAAGTTTGATGAAATTCTGTGCGTTGGTTGTTGAGATATAGCTATCGGAAAAATCGTGCAGTATGCAGCATAGCTGCACCACCTGTTGCAAGGTTAATACCAAAATGTAATCAGCGTCTAATTATGTTATATATTCTAGT
This sequence comes from Maratus speculifer, assembly GCA_964019185.1. NCBI lineage: Eukaryota > Metazoa > Arthropoda > Arachnida > Araneae > Salticidae > Maratus > Maratus speculifer. The sequence goes on from OZ025303.1 coordinate 76,281,465, forward strand.
GTAACAGAATCTAAAATTTGATGAAGTTCTCTGCATTAGTTCTTTAGATATAGCTATCGCAAAAATCGTGCAAAATGTAGCATAGCAGCGCCACCTATAGGGCAGTTCACACTTATCAGCGGCTATGTATCTCAAGGTATCGCGGAATCTGAAGTTTGGGGAAATTCTGTGCATTAGTTCTTGAGATATAGCTATCATGAAAATCATGAAAAACGTGGCATCACAGCGCCACCTGCTGGCCAATTTAAACCAAAAACCAATAGGCACTAATTCATATCAAGGTCTAACTGAATATAAAATGTTATTAAATTTCAAGCATTAGTTCTTGAGATAGAGCGCCCAGAAATTTTTTGTCACATACAGACAGACATACAGACAGACAGACGGACACTCACAGACAGACATTTTCTAAAAATAGTCAAAACGTGTTCAGGACCTTCTAAAACGTATAAATTCGTCGAAAACCGGAAGTCGAAAATTTTCATGAATCCAATACTTTCTTGTAAAGATAGAAGAAAGTAAAAACATGAATTCAGTAATATGTATTAACGAAAATTATAGATTAAAATACATAAAGAATTGATATAAAAATAAAAAAGTCAAATTTTGTACCTACATTTGATCTGAAAGTTTCATTGTTTACATCTGTAAATTATGCCCGGATTTTAAAGAGTTGAGAATTTTAGGAGTGTGGATTTAAGGGTGTCTACTGTAATATATATGTAATTTCAATGACAATTTTTTTTGTGATTTAAGTTTAAAATTATTGTTATAAATTATATGCATGTTATTTAATAATATCATAAAGAAAGCTCCTTAAAAGACAGAAGGAAATACAAAATAAATGACACAGAAAGCTTCAGAAGGTATTTAGAACAGAAATATTACCAAGGTCTTCATCGTGGATGGACATCTCAGAAAATCATGGTATATGATACGCAGCACTAAAGTAATATATATGTTATTTTAACGAAAATACTTTTTTGTGACTAAAGTTTAATATTAATTGTCATAAATTAGGTGCATGTTATTTAATAATTTTACAGTGAAAGTTTCTCAAAAGATAGAAAAAAACTAAAAATAAATGATAGAGAAAACTTCAGAAGTTATTTAGAACATTATTAGTTAATATTAGAACAATATTTATTGTTATAAATAAGGTGCACGTTATTTAATGATATCACAGTAAAAGCTTTTCAAAAGATAGAAGAAAATTAAAAATAAATGACAGAGAAAAACATGAGAAGTTATTTAGAACAATATATAATTAATATTAGAACAATATTAATTGTTATGAATTAGGTGCATGTTGTTTAATAACATTACAATGAAAGTTTCTGAAAAAATAGCAGAAAATTAATAATAAATGACAAAGAAAACTTCAGAAGATATTTCGAGCAATATTAATTAATATTAGAAGTATATTGATTGTTATAAATTAGGTGCATTTTATTTAATAATATTACATTGAAAGTTTCTTAAAAGATAGAAGAAAACTAATAATAAATGACAAAGAAGTCTTCAGAATTATTGAGGAATTATTGATTCAGAATTTATTCAGAATTATTGATATTACCAAAGTATTCTTCGTAGATGGACATCTTAGAAAATCATGGTATGTGATACGCAGCACTGCTGTAATATGTATGTAATTTTAATGTAAAGACTTTTTTCGTTAATAAAGTTTAATATTGATTGTCATAAATTAGGTGTATGTTATTTGACAATATCACGATGACAGCTTCTTAAAAGATAGAAGAAAACTTAAAATAAATGACCGAGAAAATTTCTGAAAGTATTTACAACAGAAATATTACCAAGGTCTTCTTCGCAGATGGACATCTTAGAAAATCATGGTATGTGAAACGCAGCATTACTGTAATATATATATGTAATTTTAATGGCAAGACTTTTTTGTGAATAAAGTTTCATATTATGTACCATAAATTAGGTGCATATTATTTAATAATATCATAGTGAAAGCTTCTTAAAAGACAGAAGAAAATAAAAAATAATTGACAAAGAAAACTTCAGAAGGTTTTTAGAACAATATTAATTAATATTAGAACAACAGTAATTGTTATAAAATAGGTGCATGATATTTATAATATCATAGTGAAAGTTTCTTAAAAGGTAGAAGAAAACCAAAAATATGTAACAGAGAAGTCTTCAGAAGGTATTTAGAACAGAAATATTACCAAGGTCTTCTTCTTGGATGGACATCTTAGAAAATAATGGTATGTCATACGAAGCACTTCGATTGCCTCACATTATGTCTCACATTAGCATATTGTTTTCTGCCATATTCAGTTAAACAATCAGAATAATAGTTTATTTTTTGTAGACACTATTCAAATTTGTATATAAAATTTCTTATTTTGTCTCAGTTACGACCAAGACTTGACGACTAAGATATGTGGGTGATGAATATATTACTTTGAAGGTGACACAAAGATGACACGTGTGTTTGCTGAAGTCGGGATAAAATAAGACAGAATCAACAATAATGCAGCTGATGTCAATATTTAAAACAACTGAATCATACGCCACGCGCGTCTAGAAACAGCATCTTGTTTGTTTAACTAAGAATAAGAATTTGGCATTGTAGGTTTTGCAATTGAGAAATCGTTCATTTAAGCCAGGTGCAGTTTTATATTAAAATATATTTAATATTTTTAATTAAGTAATACCCTTTTAAACTAATAAAAAATTCCAATCATAATTAAATCGTGTTTCATATCAGCTAACAGACCGATATTTTCTGAAAAATTATGTCATTTTCATCCGTACTAAATAAATATGTTTCAAACCAGAAAATTTTCTTAATACTTGAGATCAAGTCTAAGAGTTGCAAGGAAATAAGGAACAAATTTTTAATTTTTTTAATTGAAAACGTTTGTTTGCTGTAGATTACATCAGAAGAACGCTACAGAAAATTTCGTTATGCTAGCAGCTTTGCTACACTAGTACCACTAGAATTCGAGAAAGAACCAAAATGATTTCATGAAGGAATCCAAAAGATTCGATGAAATGAATATTAAGATTGAATCCAAACAACATTTTAAACTATCGTCTAATATAAGTCATAAATTATTTCTCGTGGTTTTCATTACCAAATGTTCTGTGGTCATCAACATAAAAAATAAGTTTAAACTAAAGAAAGGAAGGGGGTAACCATCTCAAGAAGTCTTTGAATGGAACGCTGTCTCTTTCAGTGCAATAGAAGACTCACCACAGCGAAATATCCGCATTGTACTAAAAAAAAAAGTAGGTTTGCAATTAAGCAATCTTTCATTGAAGCCAGGTGCAGTTTTATGTTCCGGTTGTTTTAATATTTTTAACCAAGCAATACTACTTTAAACCAATAAAAAATTCCAATGGCAATTAAATTGTTTTAAATAACAACTAACGTACTGATATTTTCTGCAAAAATGCGTCCTTTCCACTTATATAATGGAAACATGTTTCAAACTAGAAAATTTTCTTAATAATTGAGATTAAATATAAGAGCCACAAGCATTTTGATTTAATTTATGAATATATATGTTAATAGGCCAAACCCGATTTTAGCGAGCCTAGGCCAAACTAGTTTATCCTAACGTCCATCGGATAAACTAATTTTTCCTAGGCCAAACTAGTCTATCCCAACGCTCATAGGACAAACTAGTTTTTCCTAGGCCAAACTAATTTGGCCTAACTCTTATAGAATAAACTAGTTTAGTCTGCTGTTTATTGGTCTGAACTAATTTATTGGCTGAACTAATTAATCCTAGGCCGATCTAGTTTGCCCTAGGCCAATTCAATTTATATCCTTATTCGAACAAGACAGACTAATTTCGGTTGACACGCAACCCGACCCCAACCAAAAATTCCATTTGAAGAAAAACCTAAAATCTGAATTGAACGGAATCTGAACCCTACAAAAATATTCCAAAGAATTATAATCCGAGCAGGGCAAAATAATTTCCGTGGACATGAATCCGACCAGAAAATTTACAATCAATTTGAAAAAATACCTGAAATCAGAATCGAACTGTGAACCCGACGAAAATATTCCAAAGAACCATAACCAGACCCGAAGAAGACAAAATAATTTCCATGGATATAAACCCAATCCAATCAAAAAAAAAAAAAAAAAAAAAAAAAAAAGAAATCCTGAAAATTGAACTAAACCAAATATGAGCCTGAGTAAAATATTCCATTGAAGTATAACCTGATTCGAACAAGGCAAAATAATTTCCGTGGAATCACAACCTGAGTCGAACTAAAAATTCCATTTTAAAAAAACTCGAAATTTGAATTGAAACAAATCTGAACCCGACAAATATATTCCAAAGAACCATAAATGGATTCGAACAAGACAAAGTAATTTTCATGGACATGAATCCGACCAGAAACTTTAAAATTAATTTGAAAAAATACCTGAAATCAGAATAGAACCAAATGTGAACCCAACGTAAATATTCCAAAGAACCAGACCCGAAGAAGACAAAACAATCTCTATGGACATAAACACAATCCGAGCATAACTTGATTCGAACAAGACAATATAATTTCCGAGGAAGCACAACCTGACCCAAACCTAAAAATTCCATTTGAAAAAAAAAAAAAAAAAAGAAATCTGATTTGAATTAAACCTGAACCTATTCCAAAGAACCATAACCAGATCCGAACTAGGCAAAGTAATTTCAATGGAGATGAATCCGATACGAACCTAAAACTAGTTGTATGTGCCAATCCCAAAACTTTCTTCTATCTCATACGTACATTTTAATATTAAAAAAAATAGTTACTCATGTTAATCTATCATGTTATCTTTAATGATTTTAATTCAATACTATACCAACTTTTATTTTCATCTTAAATTTCTGCTTCAGTCAATTAATCGGAGTAAAAACAATTTTCAAACTCTGCACGAGCCGATGGACAATAGAATGAGGGGCAGATTTTTTTTCCAAATTCAGGGAAAACCTACTTGCCATATCAAAAAAAAAAAAAGAAAAAAAAATCATACACAAAAATTTTAGTTCAGTTTTAGGCATAACTTCATACACTTTTAGCTGGTGCATTATTGAAAATGGCACAAAAATCGCTATTGCTGCCCTTCCGGCGGATTTTTTTCAAATTAAGGATAACGTGTAAATTCGTCGAAAACCGGAATTCGAAAAAATTTCGATTACAATACTTGATTACAATAAGATAGAAGAAAGTCAAAATTGTTTGAAAATACCTGAAATATGACCGAGACAAAATCTTAAACCGACAAAAATATGCCAAAGAACAATAACCCGATCCGAGCAAGGCAAAACAATTTCCGTGGACATGAACCCGAATTGAATCTTACCATTTGAAAAAAAAACCCCGAAATATCACCGAACGAAACTGAGACCAACAAAAATATTACAAAAACGATAACTCTATCCTTATAATTAGCATAAATTTCTTATTAAGAAAGATTTATAACGTAAAAAGAAAATTCTTTATATCAATAAAAGTACATCTCCTATTAAAAACTCATTTTCTATATTTGAGTAAATAATTTTAAATTGCTTTCTTTTGTATAATTTTAGGTCATATTTTTAATATAAGTTATTCTTTTATGTTAAAAAATGCAAAAATTTCTTTTTATAAATAACATTTAAAATGTACACGAACGTAGGTGCATTATTGTTTCAAGATAAGCATTTAAGGTTTTTTTAGAATAAGAGCTGCTACTTTTTCACTCATACATGCATTAATTTGTATTGGTAAACTCATAAAACTAACAAGTGCTCTTATTAAAAAAAAATAGTGTCTTTCTATTGTTCGATAAAAGTAGACGATTATGAAAATGATGCTGTCAAACTTGGCCTTTTGAACCAAATTTCCGGACGTGAAAATTCCAATGAAGATCGCCATGAGACAACAATCACTTATAAATTAAGATTTTTTAAAAATGAAACTTTTAGGTTAGGATTGGGTTCATACCCATGAAAATTATTTTGTTCTGTTTAGATCCGGTTATAGATATTTGGAATAATTTTGTTCGTTTCAGAATTTGCTTGAGACAGATTTCGGAATTTTTCAAATTCAATTTTTATGTTCGTTTCAAGTTACATGTACAGAGATCGGATTGGGTTATGCCTCATTGGAATATTTTTGTCTGATTCAGATTTCCTTCGGATCAGATTTGGGTATTTTTCATACAGAATTTTTAGGTTTGGTTCGGGTTGTAATTTTGTCTTGCTCGGATTAGTTTATGTTTCATTGGAATGATTTTGATGAGTTCAGATTAAGTTAAGTTAGAATTTAATTACGGTTAGGTAACAGTTAGGTTAAGGATAATTAGTTACGTGACTTAACAATTATTTTCTTAAGGATAAATATCAATATTTTAACACAAAAATTACGCAGCTGTTTAACGCATACTCCCCCCGCGTTTCCCATTGCAGTCATTTTGAGTTTTTTTACAGCTAAATATTACTTCTGTTTGTTTTAAACCGATTTTTTACACAGTCAGCAGCCACGTATTTCAAATCAATATTTCAGATTCAATCACTTATTCAATATTTCAGATAATGTTTTTACACATATTTCATGTTAAAGATAAAATCATACAAATTTCAAGTTCGTTTACACATTGAAGCGTCTTTTTAAATGAAAGTTTTTTTTTTTTTTTTTTTTTTTTTTTTTTTTTTTTTTTTTTTTTTCAGAATGCCATCTTTTTGGGTCCTTCAGTCATTGTACGCATCAGCTAATTTTCGTGCATTTACAACCTTCTTGCTGTCTTGGATAACTTTCAACTTATCACTTAAAGTTAAATAGCTTCACTTTGAAATCATTCTTTTAGTAATAGTCACGTGCTACACATAGACAAAGAATAGCATCATATAATTCAAAAAAGTACAAATGACTATACTGCTTGCTCTATACTTAAATCTAAATTTAATCACTCTTACACCCCCCCCCCCCTCTCGCCACACCTATTTACGAACAGTGCTTTGCTAAGCAACCTCCAAGAGATTACTACAGTTTTTGTAAGGACGCCAAATAAAAAAAATCCTCTTCCACATTCTTCGTAATCTCAATTGTAACTAAAACAACTGACGGAAAAAATTGTTGTTCGGAATTCGTCGTTCGGAAGTTTCGTATAATCTTATTTCTATGAAAGAGATTCGATAAAATTAAAACATGACCATTATTTGTAGATTACCGTTGTTTGGAGTGACCGTTGTAAAAGTTTTCACTGTACTATTAGAGTAATTTATTAGTGAAAAACAATAATCTTAAACTAAGAAGAAATTTATTCACAGAATATACATATTTATGTTTATAAAGATTTAAATTTAATAATAAAATAATAAAAGTTAAGTTTAATCTTTTAAAGTTGTTTGCAAGAATTTTAATTTTAATTTAAAACATCTTGCTTTTTATGTAGGAAATGTAATGAAATTAATAAAAACGTATAAATTTATAGAGAAAAAAAATAATACATATGCATATGTAAATAAGTACTCCAATAACATTAATTAAAAAAATCTGATTTAAATAAAAAAAATCCATTTTAAATAAAATAAATCCGATTTATTTATTTAATTATTTATTTTTAATCGTGATTTTTATCAACCCTTCCACAGTAATAACGACAGAAAAAAGGCGGGGATATTTGAAGCCGTTTCTACATAAAAGTAATTTTTTATTAATTGTTGCCTCAATTTCTAGATTGTGTTCTTTTATGAAATTATAAAGATGAATTATCCTTAATACGATTTATTAATAAAATTTAAAACTTAAAATATTTATTTCATACATCAAAAACCTTGTCTTTAGCTCATATATCATAAATTCAAATTTAGGACGCACGTTGCAAGCATGTGGGCCAGGTGTTTCTAATACAAATGATACATTTCGTAAGAAACTGCGACGATGGAAAGAATCACATGATATTTTTTGCGCCAGTGAGATGCGCAACCAAAGGCAAATATTGGATAAGCTGCAGCATAGTCACGAAAAATTGGATATAAAAGGGGGGATTTTTCAGACAGAAAGCACACAGGATCGAAATATCCTAATCTAGCAAGATGGGTTCAATCACTCGATTTGCGATTCCTTTAGTACTTTTTGTACTATGCTCTATTAACGATGTTTCGTACGGAAGTCATATTGGCTCGCCATGGGACAATTCAGGAATGGCAGAAACTTTCGTGAGTGTCTTCGCAAGAGATATGGCACAGTCTGGTACTTTGACTCCGGGACAGATATCAGACATGGAACTGATATCGGACACAATGGTATCATCGATAGAGAGGATGGCCAGTTCCGGTAAAAGCTCCACATCCATTCTACAAGCTCTAGATATGGCGTTCGCCTCCTCTGTCGCAGAAATTGCTGCGTCTGACGGAGGTGCCAGCTTAGGCCAAAAAACGAACGCGATAGCAAATGCACTGTCATCAGCATTCTTGCAGACGACAGGGGCAGTTAATTCAAATTTTATTAACGAAATTACACAACTCGTGAGCATGTTTGGACAAACAAATCTAAATGAAGTTGGAGCATCAGCTTCCTCATCAGCTAGTGCTAGGTCATTTTACAGTAAAGGAGCTGCATATGGCTATGGACAAGGAGCTGGAGCTGGCGCAGGTGCCGGAGCTGGAGTAGGCACTGGTGCTGGAGCCGGGGCAGGTTATGGTGGAGGTGCCGGAGCAGGAGCAGGAGCCGGTGCTGGAGCTGGAGCAGGCTATGGTCAAGGTGCAGGTATCGGGTACGGTTTCGGACAGGGTGCTGGAGCAGGTGCAGGGGCCGGAGTAGGTACCGGCGCAGGATTTGGAGCAGGATATGGCGGAGGAGCCGGAGCAGGAGCAGGAGCAGGAGCTGGTGCAGGCAGCGGATACGGTTATGGACAAGGTGCTGGAGCAGGTGCAGGTGCAGGTGCAGGTTATGGTAGAGGAGTTGGAGCCGGTGCTGGAGCTGGTGCTGGTGCTGGTTATGGAAGAGGAGCTGGAGCTGGTGCAGGAGCAGGTGCCGGATATGGTTATGGTCTGGGTGCTGGTGCTGGAGCAGGAAGAGGTGAGTAAAATTAATTTATTTGTACATTTTTGCATAATCTTATTTGTTCCATTGTTAGTTATTATATTTAGATATATAAAATAACTGACTGATAATCAACGCGCAGCCCAAACTGCTAAATGCTTAAACATGAAAATTAGGGAAAATATACTTTTTATGATGTAAGTGTGCACTAAGATGGGATTTTCTAAAATTCCCAATCTAAGGGAGGTAAACGGGGGGGGGGGTCGAAAATTCTGCAGCATCATCCTTTATCTTAGCAGCCATTTAAGGTAGAAGCGTGAAATTTCAGAAATTAAATCTACTAAAAAAATAATTAAACACGTATTTTAGCGATTTTAGAAATTGCCCTCTGAGGGGGATATAAAGGAGGGTCCGAAAAATTTTGAACATATCTTTCATATTATGAACTTTTCTTTCCGCGCCTCAATTTACCCTCGCCCTCGGGGAGGGCAGTTTTCGATTTTTTTTGAAATTGTAATGTTTCTATCATTACAGATTGGATTTTTTTTACGGGGCCCCTCTGATAAATATTATAATATTCGAAAATTTCAATGAGATGGGAAGGTTTTATACGTGATAGTTGAAACTGTTGTTGCCCTGTGGGGGAGGAGGGCAATTTTTTAAATTTGGCCTACATCCTTCGTGTGATATATTACTGCAAATCACTCTGACCATTATTTCAAATTATACACCTCAAGTTCCTCTGATATATTTCGTCGTATCTCAGCAGCAGGTGTATGTAGAAGCAGGAAATTCAAGATAACACACCTAATAAAAAACAGAAGCTCAGGTACTTCAGTCATTTTAGAGCTACTTTGTCTGCTATGTCGTCAACATCGACTATGAGCAGGATAATGCAACAATATACGAATAAGACAACAATTATGGATGTTTGATTAGATATCATGATTTTTAAAAATATTTACTAGATGTATTTTGTTTGATTCGGGATTCCTTTAGATAGAGAAACCGATCAGAGTAGCGGGCGAAGACTGCTAATTATTTTATAAATTTCTAATTGTATGAAAAAAAAAAAAACTTAAAATTACACTATATGTAAGTTGCTTAAAGATGACAAAAATATTTTAAAAGGTGTTGATGTAATTTTTTTTTCTAATATTTGATTCAAAGCATGGTGAAATTTTTTTTTTGTCATTTATCATCCTTGACATTATGAAGAAAAACAGTAAAAACTTTCTTAAACATTTAAAACTGAATATGCATTTTTAAAAATATCACATTGGTGTCTTCTCTGTTTCCAATTTTAGAAAGAGTGACGCCGATGTGACGCGCCACTAAATTGAAGTTCATTCTTCTGCGCACCTCTAGATAACAAAATAAAGGCTAACACAGAAAAACCATTATATTAGAGGCCTGTTTAAATGGTGTATTACTCCGCTCTTTTATGTTTCTATCTTAGTTGTATTGTTGTATTTTAAAACATATACTAATTGCATTAGTTATTCAGTTCTTAGATTCACTGATTTAAAAATTGATGTTCGAACTTTAAATAAATTACAATATAATCATTCCATTTCAATAATTCATGAAATTGCAAAATACAACGCTTTAAACAAGGAAAAAAAAATAAACAATTCTAAATGACATACATGAGATATTTGATAAGAAACGGACAACACGTGACACTTATGTAAATACCTGTACTTAATAAACTTAAAAATGCTTTAACTTAAACTAGCATTGAAAATAACAGAAAACTACTGTAATGTAAAGGGTAATGCTAATGGCTAAATGGTAAAGTAGTATTGCTAATGGTTTAATATTTATATGGTAATGGTTTAGTGTAAATGGCACGGGGCAATTTAAAATGAAAATCGACATTTAACGTTCAGTAGCGCGAATAAGAGTCTCGACTGAAATTGCACACAGACCAAAAAAATTAGAAGAAATTGAGCATTTGCAATTTGGTGAATCTAATTGTTTGTTTACAGGATCTGGTTCAGGAGCAGGAGCTGGTTCTGGAGCTGGAGCAGGATCAGGTTCAGGCGCTGGAGAAGGATCTGGTTCGGGAGCAGGAGCAGGCTCTGGAGCTGGTGCTGGATCTGGATCTGGAGCAGGTTAGTAAATTATATTAGACAAATGACTGCATTAATAGAGATTTATTACATCCAAAATGATCTAAACGTTTCACTTATAATATTATTTCAGGATCTGGTTCAGGCGCAGGTGCAGGTAGTGGAGCTGGTGCTGGATCAGGATCTGGAGCTGGTGCAGGTACGAAAATTTGCAGGAGTAATTGTAAAAAAATTTATAAAAATTCGAATAAAAGGATTTAATTCATTTAAAAATATTTTACAGGATCTGGAGCAGGAGCTGGTTCAGGCTATGGTGTAGGTTATGGAGCTGGATCCGGTTACGGAGCAGGCTATGGAGCTGGAGCCGGTTACGGTGCAGGATATGGAGCTGGATCCGGATACGGTGCAGGTTATGGAGCTGGCGCCGGTTACGGTGCAGGTTATGGTGCTGGATCTGGCTACGGCGCAGGTTATGGAGCTGGTGCTGGATCAGGATCTGGAGCTGGAGCAGGTTAGCAAAATGTGATATTTTAATAGATTTTATTCGTGAAATTAATTTATGAAACGTATATTAATACTTTTATATTTATATTATAGGATCTGGTGCTGGAGCAGGATCTGGTTCAGGAGCAGGAGCTGGTTCTGGAGCTGGAGCAGGATCAGGTTCAGGCGCTGGAGCAGGATCTGGTTCGGGAGCAGGAGCAGGCTCTGGAGCTGGTGCTGGATCTGGATCTGGAGCAGGTTAGTAAATTATATTAGACAAATGACTGCTTTAATACAGATTTATTACATTCAAAATGATCTAAACGTTTCACTTATAACATTATTTCAGGATCTGGTTCAGGCGCAGGTGGAGGTAGTGGAGCTGGTGCTGGATCAGGATCTGGAGCTGGTGCAGGTAAGAAAATTTGCAGGAGTAATTGTAAATAAATTTATAAAAATTCGAATAAAAGGATTTAATTCATTTAAAATTACTTTACAGGATCTGGAGCAGGAGCTGGTTCAGGCTATGGTGTAGGTTATGGAGCTGGCGCCGGTTACGGTGCAGGTTATGGTGCTGGATCTGGCTACGGTGCAGGTTATGGAGCTGGTGCTGGATCAGGATCTGGAGCTGGAGCAGGTTAGCAAAATGTTATATTTTAATAGATGTTATTTGTGAAATTAATTTATGAAACGTATATTAATACTTTTATATTTATATTATAGGATCTGGTGCTGGAGCAGGAACTGGTTCAGGAGCAGGAGCTGGTTCTGGAGCTGGAGCAGGATCAGGTTCAGGCGCTGGAGCAGGATCTGGTTCGGGAGCAGGAGCAGGCTCTGGAGCTGGTGCTGGATCTGGATCTGGAGCAGGTTAGTAAATTATATTAGACAAATGACTGCTTTAATACAGATTTATTACATCCAAAATGATCTAAACGTTTCACTTATAATATTATTTCAGGATCTGGTTCAGGCGCAGGTGCAGGTAGTGGAGCTGGTGCTGGATCAGGATCTGGAGCTGGTGCAGGTAAGAAAATTTGCAGGAGTAATTGTAAAAAATTTTATAAAAATTCGAATAAAAGGATTTAATTCATTTAAAATTACTTTACAGGATCTGGAGCAGGAGCTGGTTCAGGCTATGGTGTAGATTATGGAGCTGGATCCGGTTACGGAGCAGGCTATGGAGCTGGAGCCGGTTACGGTGCAGGATATGGAGCTGGATCCGGATACGGTGCAGGTTATGGAGCTGGCGCCGGTTACGGTACAGGTTATGGTGCTGGATCTGGCTACGGCGCAGGTTATGGAGCTGGTGCTGGATCAGGATCTGGAGCTAGAGCAGGTTAGCAAAATGTTATATTTTAATAGATGTTATTTGTGAAATTAATTTATGAAACGTATATTAATACTTTTATATTTATATTATAGGATCTGGTGCTGGAGCAGGATCTGGTTCAGGAGCAGGAGCTGGTTCTGGAGCTGGAGCAGGATCAGGTTCAGGCGCTGGAGCAGGATCTGGTTCGGGAGCAGGAGCAGGCTCTGGAGCTGGTGCTGGATCTGGATCTGGAGCAGGTTAGTAAATTATATTAGACAAATGACTGCTTTAATACAGATTTATTACATCCAAAATGATCTAAACGTTTCACTTATAATATTATTTCAGGATCTGGTTCAGGCGCAGGTGCAGGTAGTGGAGCTGGTGCTGGATCAGGATCTGGAGCTGGTGCAGGTAAGAAAATTTGCAGGAGTAATTGTAAAAAATTTTATAAAAATTCGAATAAAAGGTTTTAATTCATAAATTACTTTACAGGTTCTGGAGCAGGAGCTGGTTCAGGCTATGGTGTAGGTTATGGAGCTGGATCCGGTTACGGAGCAGGCTATGGAGCTGGAGCCGGTTACGGTGCAGGATATGGAGCTGGATCCGGACACGGTGCAGGTTATGGAGCTGGCGCCGGTTACGGTGCAGGTTTTGGTGCTGGATCTGGCTACGGCGCAGGTTATGGAGCTGGTGCTGCATCAGGATCTGGAGCTGGAGCAGGTTAGCAAAATGTGATATTTTAATAGATTTTATTTGTGAAATTAATTTATGAAACGTATATTAATACTTTTATATTTATATTATAGGATCTGGTGCTGGAGCAGGATCTGGTACAGGAGCAGGAGATGGTTCTGGAGCTGGAGCAGGATCAGGTTCAGGCGCTGGAGCAGGATCTGGTTCAGGAGCAGGAGCAGGCTCAGGAGCTGGTGCTGGATCTGGATCTGGAGCAGGTTAGTAAATTATAGTAGACAAATAAAGGCTCTAATAGCTAAAGAAATATAATAATAAAAGCTCAAATCTAAGATTCATTACATTCAAAATGAGCTAAACGTTTCACTTATAATATTATTTCAGGATCTGGTTCAGGCGCAGGCGCAGGTAGTGGAGCTGGTGCTGGATCAGGTTCTGGTGCTGGTGCAGGTAAGAAAATTTGCAGGAATAATTGCAAAAAATTTTATAAAAATTCGAATAAAAGGATTTAATTCATTTAAAATTACTTTACAGGATCTGGAACAGGAGCTGGTTCAGGCTATGGTGCAGGTTATGGAGCTGGATCCGGTTACGGGGCAGGCTATGGAGCTGCAGCCGGTTACGGCGCAGGATATGGAGCTGGATACGGATACGGGGCAGGTTATGGAGCTGGAGCCGGTTACGGTGCAGGTTATGGTGCTGGAGCCGGTTACGGGGCAGGTTATGGAGTTGGTGTTGGATCAGGATCTGGAGCTGGAGCAGGTTAGCAAAATGTGATATTTTAATAGATGTTATTCGTGAAATAAATTTAATAAGCGTATATTAATACTTTTACATTTATATTATAGGATCTGGTGCTGGAGCAGGTTCTGGTTCAGGAGCAGGAGCTGGTTCTGGAGCTGGAGCAGGATCAGGTTCAGGCGCTGGAGCAGGATCTGGTTCAGGAGCAGGAGCAGGCTCTGGTGCTGGATCTGGATCTGGAGCAGGTTAGTAAATTATATTAGATAAATGACTGCTTTAATGGGTGATTCTACGATAAGAGGTTCAAAAACATGGAGAATTCGGCCAAAATGAAAAGTTTGAGTTTGATCAAAAACCCTTAAATTATGATTTTTGTCCCGTTTATTTACTTTTTCATATAAAGGCAAGTCACTTTATACATATTTTATAACTTTTTCTGGTCAGTGACTCGCTCCCCTGGTAGTTATCGTGCCAGGGGAAATACGGCAGGGGAGAGACATTTTCGTGTAAATTTAAACTTTTTAACTGACTGAATTAGTTTTTCGGTTAATTGTGTATTTCACTTTAAGTATTACCGTATTGTTTAATTAGGGCAGTAAATGCAATTGAATTAAATGAATATTATAAGTTTTATGACTTACCAGGGGAGATACACGATCACTGTCCGAAACCACTATAAAACACGGTCGCGTCGCAACAACTAAAAATGGCGACGCTTAAATGGCTTGCGCGTTTAGTATTGCTAACTTCAAGCCAATAGATGTCCTTAAGCACTACTTCCAATATAGCCATCCTTGAATTTATATTTGTTTCAGCGGAACGAAATTTGACAGGGGAGAGACACAAAAAAAGCGGGACAAAAGTTAATTTTAAAAATTATTTGAAATTAACAAAAATATTTTATTTTTTATTTTATAATACGTAAGTATAATTACTTAAATTCCAATTAAACATACTTTAGCTAAGCATCTGGCGGAAAAAATATATGTATTGTTTGAAAGTTAAATTGAAACCGGCAAGGGGACATGCCAGGGGAGGGGACTTTTTAGACTTTGTAAGAAATTTCAGAAAAATATGTTTAAATTAGGCATTCAATCGTGATGTTATTTAATAAAGTATATTAAGATTATGCGATTCATTGCAAAAAATAGCGACATATAGAATAAAAAATCTGTTTTAAACGGATTGCCGTACATATTACCTCTTATCGTAGAATCACCCTAATACAGATTTATTAAATTCAAAATGATCTAAACGTTTCACTTATAACATTATTTCAGGATCTGGTTCAGTCGCAGGTGCAGGTAGTGGAGCTGGTGCTGGTTCAGGATCTGGAGCTGGTGCAGGTAAGAAAATTTGCAGGAGTAATTGTAAATAAATTTATAAAAATTCGAATAAAAGGATTTAATTCATTTAAAATTACTTTACAGGATCTGGAGCAGGAGCTGGTTCAGGCTATGGTGTAGGTTATGGAGCTGGATCCGGTTACGGAGCAGGCTATGGAGCTGGAGCCGGTTACGGTGCAGGATATGGAGCTGGATACGGATACGGGGCAGGTTATGGAGCTGGAGCCGGTTACGGTGCAGGTTATGGTGCTGGAGCCGGTTACGGTGCAGGTTATGGAGTTGGTGTTGGATCAGGATCTGGAGCTGGAGCAGGTTAGCAAAATGTGATATTTTAATAGATGTTATTCGTGAAATAAATTTAATAAGCGTATATTAATACTTTTACATTTATATTATAGGATCTGGTGCTGGAGCAGGATCTGGTTCAGGAGCAAGAGCTGGTTCTGGAGCTGGAGCAGGATCAGGTTCAGGCGCTGGAGCAGGAGCTGGTTCTGGAGCTGGAGCAGGATCAGGTTCAGGCGCTGGAGCAGGATCTGGTTCAGGAGCAGGAGCAGGCTCTGGTGCTGGATCTGGATCTGGAGCAGGTTAGTAAATTATATTAGATAAATGACTGCTTTAATGGGTGATTCTACGATAAGAGGTTCAAAAACATGGAGAATTCGGCCAAAATGAAAAGTTTGAGTTTGATCAAAAACCCTTAAATTATGATTTTTGTCCCGTTTATTTACTTTTTCATATAAGGGCAAGTCACTTTATACATATTTTATAACTTTTTCTGGTCAGTGACTCGCTCCCCTGGTAGTTATCGTGCCAGGGGAAATACGGCAGTGGAGAGACATTTTCGTGTAAATTTAAACTTTTTAACTGACTGAATTAGTTTTTCGGTTAATTGTGTATTTCACTTTAAGTATTACCGTATTGTTTAATTAGGGCAGTAAATGCAATTGAATTAAATGAATATTATAAGTTTTATGACTTACCAGGGGAGATACACGATCACTGTCCGAAACCACTACAAAACACGGTCGCGTCGCAACAACTAAAAATGGCGACGCTTAAATGGCTTGCGCGTTTAGTATTGCTAACTTCAAGCCAATAGATGTCCTTAAGCACTACTTCCAATATAGCCATCCTTGAATTTATATTTGTTTCAGCGGAACGAAATTTGACAGGGGAGAGACACAAAAAAAGCGGGACAAAAGTTAATTTTAAAAATTATTTGAAATTAACAAAAATATTTTATTTTTTATTTTATAATACGTAAGTATAATTACTTAAATTCCAATTAAACATACTTTAGCTAAGCATCTGTGGAAAAAATATATGTATTGTTTGAAAGTTAAATTGAAACCGGCAAGGGGACATGCCAGGGGAGGGGACTTTTTAGACTTTGTAAGAAATTTCAGAAAAATATGTTTAAATTAGGCATTCAATCGTGATGTTATTTAATAAAGTATATTAAGATGATGCGATTCATTGCAAAAAATAGCGACATATAGAATAAAAAATCTGTTTTAAACGGATTGCCGTACATATTACCTCTTATCGTAGAATCACCCTAATACAGATTTATTAAATTCAAAATGGTCTAAACGTTTCACTTATAACATTATTTCAGGATCTGGTTCAGGCGCAGGTGCAGGTAGTGGAGCTGGTGCTGGTTCAGGATCTGGAGCTGGTGCAGGTAAGAAAATTTGCAGGAGTAATTGTAAATAAATTTATAAAAATTCGAATAAAAGGATTTAATTCATTTAAAATTACTTTACAGGATCTGGAGCAGGAGCTGGTTCAGGCTATGGTGTAGGTTATGGAGCTGGATCCGGTTACGGAGCAGGCTATGGAGCTGGAGCCGGTTACGGTGCAGGATATGGAGCTGGATTCGGATATGGTGCAGGTTATGGAGCTGGCGTCGGTTACGGTGCAGGTTATGGTGCTGGATCTGGCTACGGCGCAGGTTATGGAGCTGGTGCTGGATCAGGATCTGGAGCTGGAGCAGGTTAGCAAAATGTGATATTTTAATAGATTTTATTTGTGAAATTAATTTATGAAACGTATATTAATACTTTTATATTTATATTATAGGATCTGGTGCTGGAGCAGGATCTGGTTCAGGAGCAGGAGCTGGTTCTGGAGCTGGAGCAGGATCAGGTTCAGGCGCTGGAGCAGGATCTGGTTCAGGAGCAGGAGCAGGCTCTGGTTCAGGAGCAGGAGCAGGCTCTGGAGCTGGTGCTGGATCTGGATCTGGAGCAGGTTAGTAAATTATATTAGACAAATGACTGCTTTAATACAGATTTATTACATTCAAAATGATCTAAACGTTTCACTTATAATATTATTTCAGGATCTGGTTCAGGCGCAGGTGCAGGTAGTGGAGCTGCTGCTGGATCAGGATCTGGAGCTGGTGCAGGTAAGAAAATTTGCAGGAGTAATTGTAAATAAATTTATAAAAATTCGAATAAAATTATTTAATTCATTTAAAATTACTTTACAGGATCTGGAGCAGGAGCTGGTTCAGGCTATGGTGTAGGTTATGGAGCTGGATCCGGTTACGGTGCAGGCTATGGAGCTGGAGCCGGTTACGGTGCAGGATATGGAGCAGGATCCGGATACGGTGCAGGTTATGGAGTTGGCGCCGGTTACGGTGCAGGTTATGGCGCTGGATCTGGCTACGGCGCAGGTTATGGAGCTGGTGCTGGATCAGGATCTGGAGCTGGAGCAGGTTAGCAAAATGTTATATTTTAATAGATGTTATTTGTGAAATTAATTTATGAAACGTATATTAATACTTTTATATTTATATTATAGGATCTGGTGCTGGAGTAGGATCTGGTTCAGGAGCAGGCTCTGGAGCTGGTGCTGGATCTGGATCTGGAGCAGGTTAGTAAATTATATTAGACAAATGACTGTTTTTATACAGATTTATTACATTCAAAATGATCTAAACGTTCCACTTATAATATTATTTCAGGATCTGGTTCAGGCGCAGGTGCAGGTAGTGGAGCTGCTGCTGGATCAGGATCTGGAGCTGGTGCAGGTAAGAAAATTTGCAGGAGTAATTGTAAATAAATTTATAAAAATTCGAATAAAATTATTTAATTCATTTAAAATTACTTTACAGGATCTGGAGCAGGAGCTGGTTCAGGCTATGGTGTAGGTTATGGAGCTGGATCCGGTTACGGAGCAGGTTATGGAGCTGGAGCCGGTTACGGTGCAGGATATGGAGCAGGATCCGGATACGGTGCAGGTTATGGAGCTGGCGCCGGTTACGGTGCAGGTTATGGTGCTGGATCTGGCTACGGCGCAGGTTATGGAGCTGGTGCTGGATCAGGATCTGGAGCTGGAGCAGGTTAGCAAAATGTTATATTTTAATAGATGTTATTTGTGAAATTAATTTATGAAACGTATATTAATACTTTTATATTTATATTATAGGATCTGGTGCTGGAGCAGGATCTGGTTCAGGAGCAGGAGCAGGCTCTGGAGCTGGTGCTGGATCTGGATCTGGAGCAGGTTAGTAAATTATATTAGACAAATGACTGTTTTAATACAGATTTATTACATTCAAAATGATCTAAACGTTTCACTTATAATATTATTTCAGGATCTGGTTCAGGCGCAGGTGCAGGTAGTGGAGCTGCTGCTGGATCAGGATCTGGAGCTGGTGCAGGTAAGAAAATTTGCAGGAGTAATTGTAAATAAATTTATAAAAATTCGAATAAAATTATTTAATTCATTTTAAATTACTTTACAGGATCTGGAGCAGGAGCTGGTTCAGGCTATGGTGCTGGTTATGGAGCTGGATCCGGTTACGGAGCAGGCTATGGAGCTGGAGCCGGTTACGGTGCAGGATATGGAGCTGGATCCGGATACGGTGCAGGTTATGGAGCTGGAACCGGTTACGGTGCAGGTTATGGTGCTGGATCTGGCTACGGCGCAGGTTATGGAGCTGGTGCTGGATCAGGATCTGGAGCTGGAGCAGGTTAGTAAAATGTGATATTTTAATAGATGTTATTTGGGAAATTAATTTATGAAACGTATATTAATACTTTTATATTTATATTATAGGATCTGGTGCTGGAGCAGGATCTGGTTCAGGAGCAGGAGCTGGTTCTGGAGCTGGAGCAGGATCAGGTTCACGCGCTGGAGCAGGATCTGGTTCGGGAGCAGGAGCAGGCTCTGGAGCTGGTGCTGAATCTGGATCTGGAGCAGGTTAGTAAATTATATTAGACAAATGACTGCTTTAATACAGATTTATTACATTCAAAATGATCTAAACGTTTCACTTATAATATTATTTAAGGATCTGGTTCAGGCGCAGGTGCAGGTAGTGGATCTGGTGCTGGATCAGGATCTGGAGCTGGTGCAGGTAAGAAAATTTGAAGGAGTAATTGTAAATAAAATTATAAAAATTCGAATAAAATGATTTAATTCATTTAAAATTACTTTACAGGATCTCGAGCAGGGGCTGGTTCAGGCTATGGTGTAGGTTATGGAGCTGGATCCGGTTACGGAGCAGGCTATAGAGCTGGAACCGGTTACGGTGCAGGATATGGAGCAGGATCCGGATACGGTGCAGGTTATGGAGCTGGCGCCGGTTACGGTGCAGGTTATGGTGCTGGATCTGGCTACGGCGCAGGTTATGGAGCTGGTGCTGGATCAGGAGCTGGAGCTGGAGCAGGTTAGCAAAATGTGATATTTTAATAGATGTTATTCGTGAAATAAATTTTTGAAACGTATATTAATAATTTTACATTTATATTATAGGATCTGGTGCTGGAGCAGGATCTGGTTCAAGCGCTGGAGCAGGATCTGGTTCAGGTGCAGGAGCAGGCTCTGGATCTGGAGCAGGTTTGTAAATTATATTAGACAAATGACTTCTTTAATATAGATTTATTACATTCAAAATGATCTAAACGTTTCACTTATAATATTATTTCAGGATCTGGTTCAGGTGCAGGTGCAGGTAGTGGAGCTGGTGCTGGAGCAGGATCTGGTTCAGGCGCTGGAGCAGGATCTGGTTCAGGAGCAGGAGCAGGCTCTGGAGCTGGTGCTGGATCTGGATCTGGAGCAGGTTAGTAAATTATATTAGACAAATGACTGCTTTAATATAGATTTATTACATTCAAAATGAGCTAAAAGTTTCACTTATAATATTATTTCAGGATCTGGTTCAGGCGCAGGTGCAGGTAGTGGAGCTGGCGCTGGATCAGGATCTGGAGCTGGTGCAGGTAAGAAAATTTGCAGGAGTATTTGCAAATAAATTCATAAAAATTCGAATAAAAGGATTTAATTCATTTAAAATTACTTTACAGGATCTGGAGCAGGAGCTGGTTCAGGCTATGGTGCAGGTTATGGAGCTGGATCCGGTTATGGAGCAGGCTATGGAGCTGGAACCGGTTACGGCGCAGGATATGGAGCTGGATACGGATACGGTGCAGGTTATGGAGCTGGAGCCGGGTACGGTGCAGGTTATGGTGCTGGATCTGGCTACGGCGCAGGTTATGGAGCTGGTGCTGGATCAGGATCTGGAGCTGGAGCAGGTTAGCAAAATGTGATATTTTAATAGATGTTATTCGTGAAATAAATTTATGAAACCTATATTAATACTTTTATATTTATATTATAGGATCTGGTGCTGGAGCAGGATCTGGTTCAGGAGCAGGAGCTGGTTCTGGAGCTGGGGCAGGATCAGGTTCAGGCGCTGGAGCAGGATCTGGTTCAGGAGCAGGAGCAGGCTCTGGAGCTGCTGCTGGATCTGGATCTGGAGCAGGTTAGTAAATTTTATTAGAAAAATGACTGCCTTAATATAGATTTATTACATTCAAAATGATGTAACTGTTTCACTTATAATATAATTTCAGGATCTGGTTCAGGTGCAGGTGCAGGTAGTGGAGCTGGTGCTGGATCAGGATCTGGAGCTGGTGCAGGTAAGAAAATTTGAAGGAGTAATTGTAAATAAAATTATAAAGATTCGAATAAAAGGATTTAATTCATTTAAAATTACTTTACAGGATCTGGAGCAGGGGCTGGTTCAGGCTATGGTGTAGGTTATGGAGCTGGATCCGGTTACGGAGCAGGCTATGGAGCTGGAGCCGGTTACGGTGCAGGATATGGAGCTGGATCCGGATACGGTGCAGGTTATGGAGCTGGCGCCGGTTACGGTGCAGGTTATGGTGCTGGATCTGGCTACGGCGCAGGTTATGGAGCTGGTGCTGGATCAGGATCTGGAGCTGGAGCAGGTTAGCAAAATGTGATATTTTAATAGATGTTATTCGTGAAATAAATTTATGAAACGTATATTAATACTTTTACATTTATATTATAGGATCTGGTGCTGGAGCAGGATCTGGTTCAGGAGCAGGAGCAGGCTCTGGAGCTGGTGCTGGATCTGGAGCAGGTTAGTAAATTATATTAGACAAATGACTGCCTTAATATAGATTTATTACATTCAAAATGATCTAATTGTTTCACTTATAATATTATTTCAGGATCTGGTTCAGGTGCAGGTGCAGGTAGTGGAGCTGGTGCTGGATCAGGATCTGGAGCTGGTGCAGGTAAGAAAATTTGCAGGAGTATTTGCAAATAAATTCATAAAAATTCGA
Organism: Maratus speculifer; assembly: GCA_964019185.1. Lineage (NCBI taxonomy): Eukaryota > Metazoa > Arthropoda > Arachnida > Araneae > Salticidae > Maratus > Maratus speculifer. Next base: position 76,303,723 of record OZ025303.1, read on the forward strand.
ATAAAAGGATTTAATTCATTTAAAATTACTTTACAGGATCTGGAGCAGGAGCTGGTTCAGGCTATGGTGTAGGTTATGGAGCTGGATCCGGTTATGGAGCAGGCCATGGAGCTGGAACCGGTTACGGCGCAGGATATGGAGCCGGATACGGATACGGTGCAGGTTATGGAGCTGGAGCCGGGTACGGTGCAGGTTATGGTGCTGGATCTGGCTACGGCGCAGGTTATGGATCTGGTGCTGGATCAGGATCTGCAGCTGGAGCAGGTTAGCAAAATTTGATATTTTAATAGATGTTATTCGTGAAATAAATTTATGAAACGTATATTAATACTTTTATATTTATATTATAGGATCTGGTGCTGGAGCAGGATCTGGTTCAGGAGCAGGAGCTGGTTCTGGATCTGGAGCAGGATCAGGTTCAGGCGCTGGAGCAGGATCTGGTTCAGGAGCAGGAGCAGGCTCTGGAGCTGGTGCTGGATCTGGAGCAGGTTAGTAAATTATATTAGACAAATGACTGCTTTAATATAGATTTAGTACATTCAAAATGATCTATACGTTTCACTTATAATATTATTTCAGGATCTGGTTCAGGCGCAGGTGCAGGTAGTGGTGCTGGTGCTGGATCAGGATCTGGAGCTGGTGCAGGTAAGAAAATTTGCAGGAGTAATTGCAAATAAATTTATAAAAATTCGAATAAAAGGATTTAATTCATTTAAAATTACTTTACAGGATCTGGAGCAGGAGCTGGTTCAGGCTATGGTGCAGGTTATGGAGCTGGATCCGGTTACGGAGCAGGCTTTGGAGCTGGAGCCGGTTACGGTTCAGGTTATGGTGCTGGATCTGGCTACGGCGCCGGTTATGGATCTGGAGCCGGTTACGGTTCAGGTTATGGTGCTGGATCTGGCTACGGCGCCGGTTATGGATCTGGTGCTGGATCAGGATCTGGAGCTGGAGCAGGTTAGCAAAATGTGATATTTTAATAGATGTTATTCGTGAAATAAATTTATGAAACTTATTATAATACTTTTATATTTATATTATAGGATCTGGTGCTGGAGCAGGATCAGGTTCAGGAGCAGGAGCTGGTTCTGGAGCTGGAGCAGGATCTGGAGCTGGTGCTGGATCAGGATCTGGAGCTGGTGCAGGTAAGAAAATTTGCAGGAGTAATTGCAAATAAATTTGTAAAAATTCAAATAAAAGGATTTAATTCATTTAAAATTACTTTACAGGATCTGGAGCAGGATCTGGTTCAGGCTATGGTGCAGGTTATGGAGCTGGATCCGGTTACGGTGCAGGTTATGGAGCTGGATCCGGTTACGGTGCAGGTTATGGAGCTGGAGCCGGTTACGGTGCAGGCTATGGTGCCGGAGTAGGAGCTGGTTATGGCGCTGGATCTGGCTACGGAGCAGGTTATGGAACTGGTACTGCAGCAGGTTTGCCAAATATGATATTGTAATATAAGTTATCCGTGAAATAATTTCATGAAACGTATATTAGTTCTTTTATAATTGCATTATATGATCTTATTCATTCGAAATATATGATTATATTTCGAATGTAATGCAAAATTCATAAATTTTTATATAAAGAACCCTTTTTCCGTCTGTGTAAAAATTATCAGGACAGCAAAATAAAAATTACAATAACGAAGAATAATTTATTTATTATGTTGTGCGTGCACCGCAGATTTTAGTTTAAAAATATGTATGTAACTGGTATTTGAAAACGGAAATTTCACCAAATTGGCGTCAGAAAAATAACGCGCCAATGTGAGCATGTATGACATCTGTGCTGATAAATTAAGAACTCAAGTATTTTTATGCAAGCTTGGCGCAGATAATAAATCGCTAAATATTGGACCCGTGGAATTTTTTCGTATTTGATTAATTTAAATAATTAAATAATAATATAATAATATAATCCTTTCACTCATTTCATTTATAATGCATAATTTTAATTTGAAGCTAAAAAGTTTAAAATTCAAAACTTTTATTTTTTTTTTAAGTAAAAAGAACAGAAAAAAAAATAAAATAAAAATAATGATATTTTGAAGCTCCATAATGGAAAAAATTGTGTTCTTCATGGACATTATATATTTTTAACTCATGTCGGAAAATCTTTAATGATAGGTCCGTATATTAAATATGAAGAAATATTCCCTTTATTTTTTTAAACTTGTCTTTTCGATAACGATTTCAGATCTTCCTATCTCTTTCGCAATAGTCCAAAAATTCATTTCTGAAAATATTCTACGTCATCTTTTTTAAATTCAATCAGTTTACGTAGTTCCTGCACTTTCCATAAAATTAGCACAACTCTTAATGGAAAACGTCTGAGAAAATCATTATACACAAGAATTTTCAACGACCAAACCAATAACAGTCATATATAACTGTTCTATAACAAATAATGCGTCCTTAAAATTTTACACTGGCGAAAATGACGCTTGTTTGCGTAATTATTATTTTTCCGTAATGAAAATCGCACAGTAACATTTTATTGACGTTTATATTATTAATTTAAGTTTACGATCAACAATAAATTTACATTTCAAATATATCATTTTATAACTTTCAGAATTGAAACTATTTTATTTCTGCTTTTAATTTTTATGCACATTGAAGTTTATTTATAATTATTCTATAGGATCTGGTTCAGGAGCAGGATCTGGTTTAGGAGCAGGAGCTGGTTCAGGAGCAGGAGCTGGTTCAGGAGCAGGAGCTGGTTCAGGAGCAGGAGCTGGTTCAGGAGCAGGAGCTGGTTCAGGAGCAGGAGCTGGTTCAGGAGCAGGAGCTGGTTCAGGAGCAGGAGCTGGTTCAGGAGCAGGAGCTGGTTCTGGAGCCGGTGCTGGGTCAGGTTCGGGAGCTGGTTAGTAAAATTTGATAGTCTAAATAAAAAAAACGCATAAAAGAATAGTTTAATTCAAAATAAAATGCTTTTTACATTGATAATATCATTAATCGCAACAGGTTCTGGTGCTGGAGCAGGCGCAGGATATGGTGCAGGCTACGGTGCAGGTTATGGAACTGGATATGGAATTGGATTAGGTGCAGGTTTTGGAAGAGGAGCAGGAGCAGGTGCTGGTGCAGGCGCAGGCGCTGGAGCTGGATCAGGACCGGTCTACGCATACACTCAAAAATTTGGTACCGAAACTACAACAACTACCGTGTACAAAACTGTCTCTAGGATGTCTTCAGCTGCTGCATCTTCCCGAGTTTCTTCAGGTGTTTCCCATATCGTATCAAACGGTGGTGTGAACACCAACACTCTCTCCAAAGTTATCTCTAACATCTCAGCATCTGTTGCTGCTGCCCATCCTGGACTTTCCCACTGCGAAATTCTTGTTCAAACACTGATGGAAGTAATATCTGTCTTGGTTCACATTTTAGGTTCAGCAAATGTGAGCAACGTCAACACTGGTAACATTGGCTCAACTGTCTCCACAGTTTCTTCAGCCGTTAATCGAGCATATGCTTGATTTACTTCGGTCTATTAGTCCAATAACGGACTGTTAATTATTTCTATTACATTATGTAAAGAAAATGACTATAATAAATATTATGATTTAATTATTGCAGTTTTTGTGTTTTACTCATATTACAAATGCTTGGGATACTTTCATTTCAGTGTCTGAATGCATTAATATATTTATAAAACATAACACAGGCAAAAAGTACCTCAAATATTTCAAGGGTTCAAAGGATTCTTTTTAATAAAATAACAGGTTTTTTTTCTTACAACATTTTCAGTCTCTTTTAACATTGTTTAGTTGACTTTGGACAGTGAAACATTTTTAATGAGATTTAAGATATTTTCTTGTGACGTCTAATTTAATATCGATGTTTGACAAATGAAGCAAGCACTATTTAGCAATTTTATTACCAAGCAGTTATATTTTACATAACAGATCTATTCGAAATATTAATGTCTCTCTGTTATATAGGTGTAATTTGCTTGTCTTTATTATGATAGCTGTCTTTATCATTTATTTCTTGCATATTAGCTGCTAGTGTGTAAGTTTCGTACTTACGGATAATATTGGTTGTTATGTTAGCGACAAAAATTTTTCATGGAGTGTAAACGAAAGTTTTGACTGTGTTTTACCATTACAGGTCTTAAGTTAAATAATGCCTCATAAATCAATGGTTATACAAACTAAAAGCTTCTGCCTTGTATTATAGTAAATCAACAATAGCTATTGTTAATTATGTGTGTTTCAAATAATAAAATTCTCTATTTTTTTCAACTACTACTAACTTATCAATATTTTTGGAAAAACTTTCAAAAAATGCCCATTTTTCTCATGTCTTTTACAGAATTTTTAATCTTTTATCACCAGTTTTTTTAAAACAGAGATTTTTCCCTAATTGAATCGGGAAAATGCTCGGATTGATTAATCCAATATTTACAATAAAATTTACTTTTGAGGAAAATAAATCACGATTGGAAAAAACACTTTACCCATATGATGTAGCCAAATGAGGAAAGTAGTTAATAATGATACTCATCATTCTAAAGATGTAGTAGTCTTTCAGAATTCAGTTAAATCACGTTTTATCTGAGAGTTGTTTCTGTATCATAACTCTGGTATGTCTAAAATTATTCCTCTGATTTTCACATGTTAAATTAAAAGTCTGAATCGATCATTCTCCGAAAAATGTAATTAAAAAAAATATATATATATCAGAAATAAAATTACTTCCACACCAAAAAAGATATAAATAAAGAAATAAATAAATAAATAAAAATAAAATAAAATACCTCGAAATTTCGTCTTTAAGTGCTTCTTTGCTGTATTGATCAAAAAAGAATATAAATCAAATGAAATTTTTGTTTTTTCATAATTTAAAAATACGGAATGACAGATCACTCTTAAAAAGAGCTGTAAGAACAATACACTTCAGCTTCAATACTATGCAATCATTTTCATACATAACAAAATTTTTTTCGTGTAGACCGTAATGTAAAAAAAAAATCTTTTGAGCTTCTCTGCAAGCAAGCTATAGATGCTATGAATTTCATTTTCAATGATAAGCAATCTTTTTCATACATTAAGAATTACTAGCCACCCTTGGCAACCAGTAATGGTTTCCCTTGAATGTATACTAAGCATTAAATCATATTGTTTTTATTCATAATTTATTTTAATTTCTCATTTTACTTACCCATCATACGTAGTATAGGGAAAGTCTTGCAATCGTTTTGAAAATCGAAAAATTTTTTTGACGGATTTACACGTTTTAGATAGTAGAGGTTCCGAAAAACATATTTTTAGAAAAAATTTTTGCCGTCCGTCTGTCTGTCTGTCTATCTGTAAACGCTCTATCTCCCGAACAAATTGAGATATAGACTTGAAATTTTGTATGTAGTTAGTATGTAAGAATGGGACGAACCCTATTTAATATCAGCAACCTCGATTATCCGGAACTATTTTTTTCGGACTCTCGAAAAATTCGTTCTGATGAAAGGTATATAAAAATTTTCGATTTTTTTTATTCTAAGAAATGGACGTAAAAGGCAATAAAATAACACACATTTTGCATATAGAACGAAGTCGATCGAATTATTAGTTGCCGAGATATTTGTAATCTTGTTTTCCACATTCTTCGATTTTTCATGACCCTGTATTTCATTCAAATTTCAATTCAGAAGTATATTTTAATTGGAAATGAGACGTTTAATCCGACACAGTTAATTGTTAGTTAATAGAATTATTATTTTTGGAGTTATAAGGATGTTTCTTTTACGCAATTCGGTACTACTTGAGTAGTTTGGTGTTTTATATAATTTGTCGAAATTGGTACATCAGCAGTTCTTTAATATAGCATTACTATGTATATTAACAATATTTAAATTTTGTTTATGAATTGCAATGCATTGTATAAATAGTTTCACATGTTTTATTTTCATATACATATCCATGATGGGTAAGTATTACGGTGGCCCCCAACGACTAGTTTTTGCCAAATTAGAAGATTCTGTTAGAGAAATAGACACAGGTGCCATATGCTTGTTACACTGGCGCGATTGCAACAAAATGTCAATTATATGTGCCTCACATGGTAACCTGGCTATTGTTATTTATTTATTAATAAACTGTTTGATAACTTTTATTTTATTTTTAAAAAAGATATAAATTGTTTTATTCTACATATTTATTCTAAATGTTTGTTCCATATGTTTGTTCTATATGTTTTATTCTAAATATTAACTAAACTTTTTTTTAAATTATTATTTCCTTTTTAAAATAATAGGAATTAGTTTAAAAATATGTATGTAACTGGTATTTGAAAACGGAATTTTCACCAAATTGGCGTCAGAAAAATAACGCGCCAATGTGAGCATGTATGACATCTGTGCTGATAAATTAAGAACTCAAGTATTTTTATGCAAGCTCGGCGCAGATAATAAATCGCTAAATATTAAACCCGGGGAATTTTTTCGTATTTCATCAATTTAAATAATAATATAATAATATAATAATATAATAATATAATCCTTTCACTCATTTCATTTATAATGCATAATTTTAATTTGAAGCTGAAAAGTTTAAAATTCAAAACTTTTATTTATTTTTTTAAGTAAAAAGAACAGAAAAAATAAAATAAAAATAATGATATTTTGAAGCTTCATAATTGCAGCGAAGGAACAAAACAAATCCAGTTTACCTCAGCATAAATCTTACCAAAGGAACTTTTGCATACTAACCCATAAGATGTGTTTGATTTCCATGTTGCCATTAAACAAGTAACAAATAATCGTGATTTTTGTGCCAAATACGTTAGCGTAATACAGTGGCGTAGCTAGGATGGGTGACACCCGGGGCGGATGTAAATGGTGTCACCCCCCCCCTCCCTTCCGATCCGTCATATTTTTTCTATCACACTTCTATGTTATTAAAAAATGACCATACCATTATTTAACTTTTGTCCTCCTCTATTAAAAAAAAAAAAAAAAAAAAAAAAAAAAAAAAAAAAAAGAGGAGCGAGTTATTACTCAACCCACAGTCCGAATCAGTCAATGTGGTGTCTATATGTAGAAGAAAACTCTTTCTTTAAAAATTTCTTTTTGCTACGCTCTTGTTGGATTCCAGGTGCTTGTCTTATTTAGATACACCACTCTGAATAAAATTTCACATTCTCAAAGAAAAGAAAATGAACTAAATTGCGTCGTGTCAAGGGCGGATCTGGAGAGTCCTCAAGGGGGTGGGGGGGATTTTAAAAATTGGGAGACTCGAATCTCATGCGCAGGTCGGGGCTAATATTTTTACTGCGGGTCGGGTTTGGGTCCGGTTATCTTCTATATTTTCTGCGGGTCGGGTTTGGGTCCGGTCGACTTCTATTTTTCAAGCGAGTCGGGTTTGGGTCCGGTCGACTTCTATTTTTCAAGCGGGTCGGGTTTGGGTCCAGTTGATTTCTATTTTTTGCTGCTGGTCGTGTTAACTAATCAGAGGTGTGCGAAGAGAAAACTGCGCCTGGGCAAATTTTCATCAGTTTGTCCCCCACCACCTACACCAAACGACTTTTCTTGTGACAGGCCAAAAATGACTTGGTAGTATAAATTTGACGTCTTTTAAATTTCCGGACCCGAGGCGACCGCCCCCTTCGCCCCCACACCCTTTCACACCGTGATGTAACTAATACTTTTTCTGTAGTTCGCATTTGGGTCCGTTTGACTTCTACTTTTTGCAGCGGGTAAGGTTACCTTCTTCTCTTTTGCTACTTGTTGGGTTTGAGACCAGTTGACTATATTTTGCTACTGGTCGTGTTGACTTCTGTTTTTTTTTTTTTTTCTGTAGGTTGTGTTTGGGTCCGGTTGACTTCTTTTTTGCTGCGGGTCGGGTTAACTTCTACTTATAATATAAATCATAATAGTAAAGCTCTACAATAAGAACAAAAGTAAATATTTAAAAATGTATTTCTTAAGATTTCGCTAAACAAATGTACAACATAAATATATTTTTTACGAATAACAAATAAGATGCCAGTCCAAATTGGGCTCGGAGTGAAGAATTGCACGAATCGCGGTCGGGTCAATAATGCTTATCATACAGGCTGGGTCGGACACGGAACAAACGTTTAGCTTTTACTCAGGGCCGAGCCTCGACCTGGAAATTTTGATCAGTACAGACAAGACATGAGTTCGAATGGATCTTTTTCAGAATTTTCAGACTTTTATCAGAATTAGGTCCCAACCGAGCTCGACGATTTTAAATCTGAGCCCGCCCAAACCCGAAACATTTTGCTTCATCACAGCCCGAACCCGATAACGAAAGCATACAGTAGAAAAAAAAAATGCATATTTTTTTTTTTTTTAATGTTCCAAAAAAATTATAATTTTTAAACTACATTTTACATTGAAATGTTCTCTTAAACGAAAGTTTAAATTTAATATTATCAAACGAAAAGTTTGGTATAAAATAAAAATGTACTTTATACATAAAAAAAATTCTCATATTTTGTCTCCTTTAATAAGAAAATATTATGTACATGTTAATGAAGTGTGTTTCATGAATAAATGCATAAAACATGTAGAAATTATTGTCGATTATTTGTCGAATTGAATAACATATATCAATTTTCTATAAAAAAGGGCACATTTTTAACTATGACCATTTCATTCGTCATAACAATCTTTTGGGATAGGCATGACCCAGACAATAACATTAAATTAAAACTTTTAAATTCCGATGCTTTTATAGAAATAAAGGAAACACTGCTCAATTGCTTTCTATCTGAATAATATGGAAATTAAATTTACTTACGACCAAAAGTGACTTCGTAAATTGCAGAGTAACAACTTCAGCATCGTCCGAATTCACAAAAAAGCAACAATCACTAAAATTATATCTATATGAAAAGCAATTACGACCTGTGTACGCTGTGTACAATAGTCATCTAAGTTATGCAAAGCAAACTAAAACTGGAAGAAAATATCCTCTTCCCATTAAATGTCTAAATAATAATGATAATAAACAACCCTATTGCAAAATAACCTCTGTTACAGATAAAAACCAAACTACAGACAAATTCATTGTTCCCGCTTTTTTGTTGGCGCCAGAACATCGTCGGAAATGGCTAAAATAGGTTTGTAGAAGTGACTAATAATTTACTTTCAAAATAGCATTCTAATGTTAAAACAGAAAAAAAAACACAATTTCTGCTTACCCTTCATTCTAATCAAAATGTCAATAAAATGATTTGAAAAGGAATAAATAATGTTTAAGGGGGGGGGGGAGTTCTTTTAATATTTTCTATTCATTGACAAATAAAATTTATAGGTTTCAGAAAAAATGAGTCCAGGTCCGAGCACTGTCTCATCTCTAATACAGACATTTAGGAAGACTGACTCCAGGTAGGACTCGACATGGAAGAAAAACAAGTCTGGCCCGACCCAAATCGTCAGAAAAATAAAGATCAGGACACGGCCCGACTCTAAAAGTCAGAAGACCTAACCCAGCCCGACCCTAGGGTGTGCGATCACCCCTTCGCCATCTCTAACCCCCATCATAGATCCGCCAATGCTGAGTCATCAATTGGCGCGGCCCGACTCGGGCCGCGCCGCGCCGCGCGGAGCTTCAACCCAAGTCCTATTTCATGAAGATCTCTCATGTTGGTTTGAAAACTTTTATGGGCCCAAGGGGGAGCGATCGCCCCTTCGCCCCCCCCCCCCCTTAGATCCGCTATTGCTTGGTTCATAAATTGGCGCGGCCCGACCCGGGCCGTCTTATTCCACAAAGATCTCTCATGTTGGTTTGAAAACCTTTATGGGCCCAAGGGGGGGGCGATCGCCCCTCCCCCCCCCTTAGATCCGCCATTGCGTCGTGTGCTAAAATTTCATTTTATTTCAGAATTCCTTTCCAAAATCTAATAAGATAACATTTTTTAGTTGCAAATAAAGATTGGGTGTCACCCCTCAGAGGGTGACACCCGGGGCGGACCGCCCCCTCCGCCCCCCGCTAGCTACGCCACTGGCGTAATATATATATAGATTATTACTATCTCTATAATAAAAGCCTAAGGGGCCGTCCATTAATCATGCGAGGCTCGAAAGGGGGGGGGAGGGGATCACGAAACATCACAAGGGGAGAGGGGGGTGTAGTAATATATCACGAGTATTTATTTTTTCGGCAAACGCGCGATACTGAACCGAAAAGCGGCGTTTCGTGTATTTATTTTTTCGTCAAACGCGTACAAAGTCGAAAGCGGCTTGTAATGTGACCTTGATTCACCGTTGCCAGGCAACGAACGAAGTGAAGTTCCCGGGATAGAGATTCTCTGCGTAGTGCACGAAAATGATGACGCCGAGTGGCTTGATGAAACCGATGTTAATCTTCAACAAAGCACTGTGCCTACAACTAACTTGCAAGATGCTTATCCAGTTATTGGTGTTGAAGAAAGTCTTACTAATCTGTGGTCTGAGGACATTGTAAATTAAATTATGTTTATGTATTACTACAAAAAAGCTTTTCGCATTTCTTTCACTATTTTTATGTCAGTCCAAAACAACTTGCAACCTTTCTGTTTACCTCTTAAGGTTATTATTGTAGTTTTTTTTTATTTTCTATAATAAAATTTGATGATACTTGAACCTGTATTTTATAATAAATATTCTAAAAAAATTAAGATTCTTTGTAGATACTAAAAAATACACGTGATGTAGGGTTGGGGAGGGGGGGGGTAGTCTTGAACCTCACCATGTATCACCAAGGGGGAGGGGGGGGGGGTTAAAAATGCCAAAAAACACATCACATGATTAATGGACGGCCCCTAAGTCATCTGACTGTCATCAACAGTTCTGGGTTGACCGCTTCACTTTTTATAAGCCAAGACTGCCATTTTGCTACTTTTATGTTAGCCAAAGGTAGGTGATAAATTGCCATATCATATTCTGCTATCTTCATTTCCTTTTAAATAAAAATCTGTCAACAATTCAAATTGAAACACATAAATTTAAAATACATTTTAAAAATACATTTAAAATACACGTCGTTCTGTTATCTCATTTAAAATACGATAAATAAATAAATAAGTAAAAGTATTTTGGTTAATTCTTAGAATAACCCCCTTCGCCAAGGCGCCATTTTTTTTTGGCACAGTACACACACACACACATATATATGTATGTAAACACACACACATACATATATGAACGTATATGCAGATATATATGTATACAATAGGTGTATATGTAACATTGGCTTGCATTATGTATGTATGCTACACCTATGTATATATATGAAATCGAAGCAATTAGGCGATTTTTGAAAATCACACCTTGACAAAGAGGATTGTTCTGAGATCGCACCAGTACTTTTTCAATATAGGTACCTGGCGAGAAAAGCCATTAACTTGCTAACTAAATGTAGAAACCAACAGGGTGAAAAATGTCTAAGCCGGGGATGAAACCCGGAATTCATATATTGAAATAGCAAGTGATAAATCACGTATTAAAACATTCAATAATTTCAAGCGTAATTTCACTGCTGAAAATTAATTAAAATTGCATATATGTTCATGGATGCCTGGTTTGTTTGTGTGCTCATGAGGACTATTTTGTCTTGTTCTGCAGTGCAGCCTTACCAACATATGGGTGTGAAAAATGCTAAACTGAGTATCGTCCTAATAACATAAATGGTAAAGCACTTGGGGTGCTATTCCAAGAATTCCGAGTTCGATCCCCGGCTTGGGTATTTTTTACCATGTTAGTTTCTGTGCTTAGTAGTTAGAGATCACAGTATGTGGAATTTGCCTGAATTTACATTTCTAAAATCAAAATGCACCAAAACATAAAATAATGTTTTTGCTTAATAAAGATGCAAAAATAGTAAGAAAAATATTGTTAATTTCGAATATTTAGCTTATATAATACTGCTTCGGGAATCCAAATAAATCATGACTTTTGCTAATTACATACATAAATAGTTTAATTAGTTTTTCTTTTTTTTAAATATTCTGAGTATGTCCAGTATGGAAACCTTCCTTGCCTATACCTATATTGTAAAGATATAAAGTTTGTTTATTTGTAGGGGGGTAATCTTCTGAACTCTCCGTATTCAAAAGTAGTGTTTCTAAAATGATGGTGTTCACCCCGAATAAAAAAAAAGACTTTAACTTATGTCGATGCCACTAATTCAAAAGAGTGCAGGATCAAAAAATGTTCCAAAAATGCGATTTTTGTGTTACTAAAGGTCCTAGAAACATGTAATTTGGTATATTAATTACTTATAAGCAGTGTTCTCGCTGACATTTGAACAACGTTAGTAATTTGACTAATTAAAAATAAAAGACATTCGCCAAATAAAAAAAGTATTAGTCAAATAGATTCGCCGTGTAGCACTAAGAAAATACCTTTAACCTTAAACATACCTCCCCCCTCCTTTTTTTTTTCTCAAGACGTTCTAGAATAACCTAAGTTTTTTATAATTGCGACAACGATTATTTTTAATCTAATTTCAACTATCCACTACAAATATGTTAAAACTAGTAAATCTACAGATCAGGAGCCTCAACGCCAGCTTTGCGCATCTTTTTTTAAGCACACTTTGGGTAATATTCAACTTCCTGGAAACTGTAATTTAAAATTTTCAAATTACGTAATTATTTATAAGAATAAAATAAGAATAAGAAGTTTTCAACCATCAAAAGCGTAAATTAAAGAGTTAGTTATGCTAGGATATTCTGAAATTTTCATGATCTATTATTTTTGTTTTTTTTATTATAACATAGTAGATTTCTTCAGTGGGGGCTCCGCCCCCTGAACCCCCCGTAGTCTCATTAAATTTAAATTTGTAACTTTCTATCAATTTGCTAATGGTTATCGTATATCTTGTATTTCTTTATACATTTTGAATTATAAGGATAAGTAACAGTTTTAATAAGCAATTTTCATTATCCTCATACTTTTACACACCTGCCCACCACAAACATTATATCTGATGTATCAGGAACTTTTGAAAGTGTAAACTCAGTAATCTAGGGTTTTACAATTTTGTTTCCGAAAAAAAGAAGTTTTGATTGCATTTTTGTGGCAGTTATCGCGGACAGACAGACAGAAGAACAGACTGACAGGCGGAAAACAATGAATTTTGTGTCGATAAAAAAAGCATTCACTAAAGTTTCGGCAATGACGTCATTCTTCATGAGTTATTGCTATCCATGTTTCTTGTATTTTTAACGACTATTATAAAATACCTGTTTTATTTCAACTATGACGTCAAATTTTACCAAGTGAAATATTGGTTTAAAATATAATTATTTTTTATTTCTTTTACTTCTAATTATGTCCCCATTTTTGTCAGAAAAATTCTTATTAACGAAACAAATTTCCGTGTTTAATATTTAACAAAGTACTATATTTATTTTTATTTTTATTCCGACATCATGTTTATTTTTTTATTTATTTATTTATTTTTTATTTTTTTGTTTTTTTTTTGTTTAATTTTTCGAATGGAAATTGCTCAATTGAAACTTATTGCCGTTGAAAAATTATTCCAGATTTCGAATTTTTTTGGCAACGATAAAAGAAATTGGTTAAATTTTATCTAAAAAATTGCGATTGATTCTGTATGAAAAAGAAAGAAATTTTGAATTATTAAAGAAAATATTTGAATAAAATTTATAAAACATAGCCTATGTTCTGTTCTGGGTTATGTTATATTTATACGCAAAGATACAAAGACATTAATTAATTCATTAGTTTTGACGCTGACTTCATTTAAATTTTCGTACACGCATTCAAATTTATAACATTATAAAATTAAGGATTAGGATGAATGGTTGCTTAGCAATCATTAAGAGAAAATAAAGAAAATGAAATAAATACATTTGAAATAAGTAAATCTCTGAAACAAATCAGTTTATATTATTGGAAAACATTCATAAAAAAAAACCTCCAAAATTTACAGTAATAACTTTAAAAATCTGACAAATACGCAGACAAAATTTCAAAACAATACGAATAATTTAACTGGTAAATTTCAGTATCCATTTATCACATCGAATTCCATTAATGAAATGTGTCATTTTCTCTCAAGGAAAAAAATTTAAAAATCATTGGATTTGCCATAGAAAAGCATTATTGCGCAAAATAAAATAATATTTTCCGATCGAATGAATCAAATCTAACAAAAAACTATACAGCTTAATTCCAGTTCCTCACTAACATACCCACTTAATTTCAAGCCAACCGGATGTTTTTGCATTAGTTATCGCGGAACAGACAGACTGACAGACAGAAACCAAAAAATTTCGTGTCTCCAAAATAAGCCTTCACTGACGTTTCGGCAATAAGTCATCTGTTAAGATAAAATAATTAAGCAAACACAACTATTTTGTTTATATAAGTAATGTGTACTAGAATACATATTTGGGTATATTTGGCTATACACTATTATTTCCCAAAATAACAAACTTTTGTAAAAGATTTCATGAAGTGTTTAAAGTGCTTCGTAATCTATGCTTAACGCATGATTTTTCTTACTTGTTGTGAATTCTGCCCACTTATGTATTATGTTTTTTGCCCGCTTTGACAAAATGTGTGCTCGTTTAGAGACTTTGTGACTTACTTGTTTAAATTTTTTAGCAGAGAATTGTAATCATAATACATTAAATGCATCTGCTAGTGCAATACAAATTGTTTAAAAAAAGAATTGAGCTATCAAAAATATAAAAATTACGTACTTTCTATTTCGAAAGAAATTTCCCTTTATATTAAACAAGTAAGAAAAATCATGCGTTAATCATAGATTATGAAGCACTTTCCAACACTTCATGAAATCTTTAACAATACTTCTTTAATTAGGGAAATAAGGGGTATATAGCCAAATATGTATTCCAATGTTTTTGAACAACCCTGTATTTGATCTGTCAGTTGATATACATATTATATAATGGGAAAATTTAATTTAGCTAGAAAAAAGCTTAAAATTCTTTTTGAGCAATTTGCACTAATAAATGGAAAACATACTTGAAAACTTTTTTTCAGCCCTGTAGTTTACCTTGTACCTTTATTACACGTTAGTAAGAAGCTAAAATTAATTTTAAAATAAAACATTCTTAAAACAACTGAAATCACATTGTTATAAATTACCATTCATAGGTGCATACGATTTTCATAAAATTTGAAATGACTCGACATCTAATAATTATATATATTTTATGTTTCAAACTATTCGGTTGGGTAGTTTTTGAGTTGCTACATGCGAATAGAGGGACGGACGGACAGAGAGACGAATGCGCAACTCGGGAACCCGGGATTCTTTTCCCTTCAATTCAAAACAAAAGCGACTTTTCTAAGTATCCGGGATCGGAGGAGATAGCGTTACATACATGCATACATACGGTCGGATTTTAATAGTGTAGATTCTTGGTTGTAAATTTTAATTTGCTGACAGATGATTTTCGCTTCTGTTGAAAAAGTTCATTAATGAAACGTCAATGTTTGAAAATATATTTTTAGTTTTAGAAAATTTATTTTAATTTTTATACCATCTGCACAAATTGAAACTTAATTCTTTTTAACTTTAAAGAAAAAAATAGCTTCAAAAATACATTAATCAGTTTTATTTTCCCCTTTTTTCCGACAAAAAAAAGCCTTCCACTGCTAATTTTTAGTTTTTAATGAAGTTTTTTATCTGTATGTAACTTATAATTTAGTATTCGTAAAAAATATTTCTTATCCATTTTAAATATGACGTCATTATTTTTCTAACTCCATGAATTACTGCTATCCATGTCCCGTTTATTTTTAACGACTACTATAAAATAGTTCTTTTATTTCAATTATGACGTCATAGTTTACCAAATAAATATTTTATTTAAAATATTTTTATTCCTTTTATTTTTAATTATGTCGCCATATTGACAAAAAAATTCATGTTAACGAAACAAATATTAGTGTTTAATATTTAACAAAAAATAGTATATTTATTTTTATTGCAAATACGACGTCATATTTATTTTTTTCTTTTAAATTTTCCTTAGTTTCAGTTTTCGCATGGAAATTGCTCAATTGAAAATTTATCGTCGCTGAAAAATTAATATTCGAAATTTTGATTTTCTTGGCAACGGAAAGAAAATTGATTAAATTTTATCTAAAAAATGCCGATTGGTTATGCATGAAAAAAAATGAAATTCAGAATTATTAACGAAAATATTCGAATAAAATAAATAATACATAGCCTTTGTTCTTTTCTGGCTATAATTATCTATACGCAAAGATACAAAGTTGAAGTTATGCTATTGAAGCATTGAAGTTATGTTATTCAAACTTCCGTACACATTTTAAAATTTATAATATTATAAGAATAAGAATTAGGATAAATGGTTGCTTAGCGACTATTAAAAGAAATGAAGAAAACGAAATAAATACATTTGAAATAAGTAAATCTCTAAAACAAATTAGCTTATATTATTGGAACACATTTATAAAAAATGGCCAAGATTTACAGCAATAATTTAAAAAATCTGACATATGCATAGATAAAATTTCAAAACAATATGAATAATTTAAGCCCCGTACTGGCAAATTTCAGTATCCATTTATCGTTGAATTCCATTAATCAAATGAGTCATTTTCTCTCAACAAATAAAAATTTGAAAATCGTTGGATTTGGCATAGAAAAACATTATTGCGCAAAATAAAATATTCTATATTTTACGAACGAATTAATAAAATATAACAAAAAACTATACAGCTAAATCCGAGTGCCTTACCAATATACACACTTAATTTCAAGTCTTTCGGATGTTTTTTGCGGTAGTTATCGCGGAACAGACAGACTGACAAACTGACAGACAGACAGACAGACAGAAACCAAAAAATTTCGTGTCTCCACAGTAAGCCTTCACTGACGTTTCGGCAAATATATATGTATCCATATGTATGAAAAACGAAAAAGAAAAGAAAGAAAAAGCAAAAACTGAGCATTAGCAATTTGGCGAATCTAATCGCTTGTTTACTCGCCAAATGAAGAATTTAGTCGCGATTTGGCGCAATGGCGAGCGACAGCGAGAACACTGCTTATAAGATATATAATTGATCACTAAGAACATTTGTTAAAAAACACAAAATTCAAAGCGTGTAAAAATGCTCGGAAGCGTTCTATAAATGTTCTATGTAGCTATTTTTTAACTATTTCGGGAAGTAACAATGTAGGTAAATAATAATGAATAAATTAAAAAAATAATGATGTCAAAATGATGGTGACAATCCTTGCTCCAATATAGGCTATATCTTATGTCAGTTTCACAATCCGAAAAAAAATGAGGAGCGAAAAACGCTCTAAAAAAGCAATTTTTGTGTTACTGAGGGCCCCAGAAATATGAAATTCAGCATGGAAGTTACTTATAAGATATAAATGATCTCTAAAAACAAGTCCCCAAAAATTCGAAATTTAAAAGGGGTAAAAATACGCGAAAAGCGTCTAAAAACCTTTTAAATTGCGATCTGTAAGCAATCTTGCCAAGTTGGCGAAACTTTTGGTGAATGATTCTTGCCGCCATATTTGGCGATATATCTCCAAGTTCACGACAAACTTGGTGACATCTGATGACAGAACCAGATCCCTCTGATGGTAAACCCTTGCAATTTCGTGGTATATCCGAAGATTTCCTTTGTTCCATTTCTAAATTGTTTGGCCAATTTCCAAATCATTACTTTTAGTAATCTATTTGTATATAGTAAAGAGATAAAGTTTGTTTATTTGTAGGAGGTAATCTCCTGAATTGCAGAGCTGATTTCGAAATTAATGGTCAGTGCGTGCGAAAGGGGGGGGGGGTGGGAGGGACCGCCGCGGGCGCGGAAATTTAGGGGGCGCCAAAATATATACTACCAACGTCATTCTTGGCCTGTTACAAGAAAAAGCGAAGGGGGCGTCAAATTCTAACTTTGCCCCGGGCGCAGTTTTCTCTTCGCACGCCCCTGTTAATGTAACCAAAATGGTGGTATTCGCTCCGAATCAAACATAGACTATGGCCGTGTTCAAAAGCGGCTTTTTTTGTGCGCGCGCGCTCAGAAGATTCTGCTTGGAGTAGGTGCTATCGAAGAAGAGAATTTTAAACTTATTCAATTATTGCATTATTTTTATGGTTCAGAATTGGTAAATACAAATACCATATCTCTTTATCCTTTCAAAATATGATTTTGGTAACAGAAATACATACCTGTGACCACTCAAATAAAATTAAAAGTATTCCGGAAAAGTATCACGTGACCTATTTCATGTAATTAAGCCCGATTAGCATTTAAAAAATGACAATCAACCCTGCTCAAACCTTGACGCGCGCGACGCAAAAAAAAATGATGGGCGATTTGATCACGTGATTGTGCGTTTTGTGCTTATCTCTTATTGGTTGCACGTTGTTTGTTGTCAAAGTTGGTAGGTTGACTGATACAATTTAACAATTGGTGATTTAATTTTTTTAATAATTTTATTTTTATTTATTTAAAAATCATTTATCAGTTGCTTTATACTTTTCGTATTAAATAATAGAATACTGTTGATTCTATTGTTGTAATTAATAGAATGCTGTTGATAAACCAAGGTTGAGATATCCACACGGGGGACTAGCTAAGGGGTGGGGGTACCCTCCCAAAACATTGACAAATGTTGTTACACTTTGTAAATTTAAAACTTTTATGTCAAATTTAATTAAAATTTTAATAAAAACTGCAATACATTTTCTATTTTTGATAGAATTTGCAAAAGTTACAACTCTAATTGGGAATATTATTAATTTTTTTACAAATAAGAATTGTATTACATTTTCAAAGTGCGTTAACTTGGCAAAATTATAAAACGAGTTGGCGAATATAAAAATTTGACTTGACAATATTAAGGTTTTCTCCCCCACCAATAAAAAGTCTTAGCGATGGCCCTGTATCCACATATTACAAGATTGATTTGTAATCTACAATACTGGATTGATTTCAATGGAATTTGCATTGTTAGTTAGATAATTTTTCAGAAGTTTTAGTATGTATATATTTCTTATTTAATGATTGTATATTTTAATACCGTGTGGATAACAGGCCAAAATATGTCATAAAATATGAAAAACAAACGACATCCGAAATTATGTTAGTATAAGCAAAACACTTATTTATACTTTTAATAGAAAAATTATAAACATTCTAATCATACTTTATTCATTATAAAACTAGAAGGCAAACTCCAAATATTTCACTTCTTTAAAATATATGTATGCAGATATTCTTAATTTAAAAAAATGTATATCTTTTACATTTTGCTTTTATAATATTTTCCATTTTGATTTTAACACCGTAAAATATCCACGCATGCATTATATTTGCATCCTAATCTCAATAAAAAATTACTTCTAAAATTTTCAAAAAAAAAAAAAAAAAAGAAGAAGAAGAACATTAATAATTATTTTATGCGTATACGGATATTTTCGCAGAAAACTTTTTTTTTCATTTTCTTAATATATATATAAATCACTTTGGAACGATATTAATATCGTTCTAATTATCCTTTTAATATTCTAAATTTGGAATATTAAAATTTTCTCCGCAAAAATCTCATTTTCTCATATTTAAATAAGTATTTTATTATTATAATAGAAATACATGTGCTTCTGTATTATTAATATAAATTTTACCTTTAATAAAAATGTCTTATTTATTAATAAAAAGCAACCAAAAAAAAAAAAAAAAAAACACAAACCAACTTTTGGCCCGCGCAGGTTTCAAACCCGTATCGTCTGGGTTCAAGCTCAGCACTCTGACCATTCGACCAGCCAGCTCACTTTTATTTGTAACAGATTATCTTTATAATTGGCACTACAAGTAATTACATCCTTGATCTGTTCTCCATCTGTTACTGAGCGAACAGTTACAGTAACTGGTGGCACAGTAGCGAGGACTGAACGCACATCCCACCATGTATAAGTATCCACTCCATGTCCGTGGCTCCTAGCGTGCGCGTGCAGCGCGCGTAACAGCTGAACACGGCCTATATCTTTTGTCGATGCCATTAATCTAATGGAAATGAAGGAGCAAAAAACCTCTAAAAATGCGATTTTTGTGTTACTAAATGTTCTAGAAACATGAAATTCGGTATATTAATTACTTATAAAACGTAATTGATTACAAACAAATATACAAAATTTAAAACGGTTAAAAATACGCAAAGAGCGTTCTGAAAACGTTTTAAAAGGCAACTCGTAAGCAATCTTGCCATGTTGGCGAAACTTTTTGTGAGTAATTTTTGCCGCCAGATTTGGTAATTTATCTCCAACTTCGCGACAGACTTTTAACATCTGAGGACAGAACCGGATCCCACCGATGATAACCTCTTGCGGTATCGCGGTATCTCCAATGATTTCTATTGTTCCATTTCTAAACAAACGTTTGGCCCATTTCCAAATCGTTAGTTTTTTTATTCCATACTTATATTATAAAGAGGTAGAGTTTGTTTATTTGGTAGTGCCACTATTTTTCGACAAATGGTAGACCCTTAGAATAGAAACTTGAATTTTGATATGATGATTAATTTTAAGATGTAAGTGCATACGAAGATTGTTTCTACAAAATTAAATATTTCAGATGAATAGTGAAAGGACCATATAGTCCAAGAGCGGACCGCACAAAACCCTAAGTCATCGAGCACAAGAGAAATTTCTTTATTTAATGGAATAATAGTCATAGGGGAATCTAATGATCTATGTCTGCCAGAAGCGAAGTGGTGCATATGTTAAACCTATGAGTCAACCACTAGTGGTATTACTTTTTGGCTTATGCACCACTTTGCTTACGGCAGACGTGGATCATTAGATTCCCCTATGACTACTCTTCCATTAAATAAATTTTTCTTGTGCTCGATGACTTAGGGTTTTGTGCGGTCGACTCTTGGACTGGTATGAAACAATTTTAATTTGAAATTAGAACAATATTTTTCAAGTTGGGAAATTTTTAAATTCTCCCCCCCCCCCCAAAAAAAAAAAAAAATTGTTGCTACGCCTCTGCATGTATGCTTATTATTGTTGATTGTCTTTTTATTTTTTTTAAATAAAATTATTTACTTTGCAATGTGCGTATAAGGATAACAATACTTACGTATTAAAAATAATTCCTTTTCAAAAAAAAAAAAAAAAAAAAAAAAAAAAAAAAACATAAAAACTAGATTTATTGCTATTTTTTCAGCATGAAAATAAAGATCAGGAGAAAAAGAGATAAAGATCATACTTTACCCCAAAGGTTAAAGAAACAATTTTAAATAATACAATAAAGGTAAGATTCAAAGTTAGAGACACTGCATACATTTATAGAAAATTATATAAATATATGAAATAAGGAATAAAAAATGTTACACAAAGAAAAATTGTAACGATTGCTATTGCAAACTTACATTGTAATTTTTTTCCATTTAACATTGATTCTTCTGTTCTTCAAAGAAGCCCACCTAAAGATCACATCGTCCAGTTTAAGTAAGCCCTCTATTTCATTTTCATATTTCAAAAGCAACACGTTTAAGTTCAACGCGTCAGTATTACAGCGTATGCTGATGGCTTTCTTCATTTGACGGACTGCTTTCATATCCATATATTTGTTCCGATTTCACATTGTCCACTTTTTTCCTTTTACGTACCGAAGCATCGAATGGATTTTTAGGGGCTCCAGTTTCCTGCAGAGAAGCTCTATTCCTATTATGATTGTTTTTTTCATGCTGAGATTTATAGTCATTATTAAATACTGCTTTACAAATATAACATTGAACTTTATGTCGCTTTGGTTTCATATTTTATAAACTGGTAAAAATATAACAGTTTTTTTTTATCCGCATACAAACAAAGTAAACTAGTCGTTGGGGGACCACCGTAATACTTACCCATCATGGATACGCATAATATAAAATATGAAAATAAAACGCATGTAAACTATTTATAAAATGCTTCGCAATTCCAAAATAAAGTTTAAACGCATATTTAAATAGTTTTAATATACATAGTAATGCTCTATCAATGAATTGCTGATGAGCCGATCTTGACAAATTATATAAAACTCCAAAATACGCCAATAGTACCGGATTGCGCAAAAGAAGCATCCTTATAGCTCCAAAAATAATAATCATATTAACTAATAATTTACTGAGTCGGATTAAGCGTCTCATTTCCAATTGAAATATATCTTTGAATTGAAATTTGAATGAAATGCAGGGTCATGAAAAATCGAAGAATGTGGAAAAGAGGATTACAAATATCTCGACAACTAATAATCCGATCGACTTCATTCTTTATGCAAAATTTGTGTTATTTTATTACCTTTTACGTCCCTTCCTTAAAAAAAACATTTTGAAAATTTTTGTATACCTTTTATCAGAACGAACTTTTCGAGAGTCCGAAAAAAATAGTACCGGATAATCGGGGTTATTGATATTAAATAGGCTTTGTCCCATTCTTGCATATTAAGCACATACAAAGTTTCAAGTCTCTATCTCAATTTGTTCGGGAGATAGAGCGGTTACAGACAGACAGACACACAGACGGACGGACGGCAAATTTTTTTTTCTAAAAATATGTTTTTCGGAATCTCCAGTATCTGAAACGTGTAAATCCGTCATAAAAATTTTTTCGATTTTCAAAACGATTGCAATACTTACCCTATACTACGTATGGTGGGTAAGTAAAAGAAACACATTTATCAGAATCAATAATTTTTTGAAATCACATTTGCTTTTATAATTATTTTTTCTTCACGACATAGGGTTACCAATATTTTTTCTGGCGAAAACTCATCAGATATTGTTGCCCAGTTGCGTTACATAGCAGGTGTAGCTACTATTATAGAAATTAGGACTCCCGCTTATTTTTTAACCGACTTCAAGGAGAAGGTTATGATTTCGACCCGTATGTATTTCTTGTTCACTCATAACTTCCGTTAATATGAACCGATTTTAATAATTCTTTTTTTGTTTGAAAGTGTAAGATGTCCAGATGGTCCATATCAATTTTATCAAATTCTTGCGATTAGAACTTTTAAAAAATAAAAACATTAAAATTCCAACTCTTTTCGAAGCAGTCATCCAATTAGAAGCGTTCATTTTTCAGGAAATCGCAGGCTTTCATGTCGAGCACACAAGTCAGATGTGTGTGTATAATAAATAAATAAAATTTCAGGCTATAACTCTTACACCGATACGATATTTTTTTAACCGTATTCAAGGAGGACGTTATGACCTTTATGATTTCGACCTGTATGTATTTCTTGTTCACTCATAAATTCTTTAAATATGAACCGATTTCGATCATTCTTTTTTTGTTTGAAAGTATAAGATACCCATGTGGTCCCATTTTAATTTTATTAAATTGTGATAATTAAAATTTTTTTAAAGAAAAATATGGATTTGATTAAAAAAAATAATGATTTGTCGCAAATTACAGTAGAACCTCCTTAAGTTGACCACCTAAGGGACTGTATCTAAGTGGTCAATATACGGAGGTGGCCAACTTAGGGAATTTTTAGAAAATATTTAGCACATTATCAACAAAAATTTAGTAAACTTTTCTAAAATCTTTAAGGAAAAATTTAGAAATAAAATTAGCACTTACTCATTTTTATTTTGACTGAAGATTCAGCACATTTTTATAGTTTTTGAAAGAATAATTCAATTTTTGTTTGAGTCCTCTTTTTGTTCATTATGTAACTACAAAAAGCACTTTCACAGTTTATAAGTCCATTAAGCATGCTTGGGCATTTTTCTGCCGCGAAATCTTTAAGTTGCTCCATCATGCGCTTTACATCCTCTTCCTTCAGAGTTGAATACTTCAGTGGCGTAGCTAAGGGGGGGGGGGGCAAGGGGGGCGTCCGCCCCGGGCGCCGAGGCCTAGGGGCGCCAAATTGAGACAAATTGTTATATATCTATATTGGGGTGGGGGCGCAAAATTTCTTGCTGGCCCCGGGCGCCATAGGATAGGCCAAAATATAGCTACGCCACTGGAATACTTTTCAGTTTCGTCGTCACTTGGATCATCATCATCTTCGCCATTAATTTCTTGTACCTTAGAGTCCTCGCTGTGCTTAGTTTCAGAGAGTATATCATTAAAAATTGTCTCTGTGTCTGGTTCAGCAGATGTTGCTAACTCATCATCCATAGTAACATAATCTTCGAAATCAAACTGGCAAGGGAGATAGAGGAAGCTCATCCTCTTGCACCGATGTTCTAGCTGTAACAAATCCAGCTTTCTTAAAACAGTTCTTAATCGTAGTGTGCGTCCCTTTATTCCAAGCAGAATTAATCCATTGAACGGCATTCTAAGCATTTACTAACGCAGCTGTTGACGATGCCAATGCAGAAGGACCAAAGGTTAGAGCTTTCATAATCACCCATTCCAGAAGTTGAGCTCTGTAGTGCACTTTGAAGGACTGAATAATGCCTTGATCTAAAGGCTATGTTTTCGAAGTTGTGTTTGGGGGCAAAAATTTTAGCTTCATATTTTTGAGATTATTTACTTCTGGGTGGCAGCGGCAGTTGTCTACGAAAAGCAGAATAGACCGCTTCTTTTTCCTCATTTCTGCGTCAATTCCTCTAATCCATTCTTCGAACAAAGCACTGGTCATCCAAGCAGATCTATTCGCTCTCCAAAAAACAGGAAGATCTTCCGGTTTTACATTTTTAAATGCATGAGGTTTAGCTTATTTGCCGATCACCATGGGCTTCAATTTTCCCCCAGTCATACTACAACATAGAAGAACAGTAAAACGCTGTTTTAAAAGTTTTCCTTTTTTGCAAGTATCACCCTTCATTACTAAACTTCTATCAGGCATTGCTTTAAAGAAGAGACCGCACTCATAAGCAATAAAGATGTCCTCATCCTTAAAACCTTTAGCAATCTCTGGGAGTTTTTCAATAAACTTCTCCACCACTTCAGCTGAAACCTCATTCGATTCCCCACACAAAACTTTTTGAGAAATCTCGTATCGTAGTTTGAATTTTTCAAGCCAATCTGCTGATGCTTGGAAATCCTCGATTTGAAATTCTTTTGCAAATTTTTTTTATACTTCCTAAAGCATAGGTCCTGATATTTTTTCATTGATTGATCTCATCTCTTTAAACCAACGAAACGTGGCTTCGTTTACAGTGTTGAGGGATGTTTTTCTGCATTTTCTTTGGAGTTCCCCGTTTTCGGAAGAATATCTTTCTAGATATTTTGCCTTGCGTTTTAAAATATTGCTTACAGTTGTCTTGCTCACACCAAAATTTTCCGCTCTTTTTCTTTGGCTGCTGCTTTCCAGAAAATTAAGTAGATCCACTTTCTCCTTTAATTTAAGTTCGTTTAGAGCTTTTCTTTGCGCCATTTTTATTGAAAATTTGAAAATAAACGTCCGGTCCTGTCACAACGCAATATGCAGAAAAAAGAGCGGAATGTATTTCACACGTGTATTTCGGCAATCCCTTCATTTCTCAACCAGACGGCAGGCGCCAGGGATCACGTGACCTACAAAATAATTGATATTAAAAACATTTTTTTTTGTTCTTTTAGTTCAAGTAATGTAAAACTAGAACGCTGTAGTAGACTATATTATTTCTTGATCTGCCAAAAGTGGAATAAAATTAAATATCATTTCAATGTTAAAAAGAAAAGAGTTGTTAAAATATTAATTGTTATTTAGAATCATGAGTTCTAACAAAGCAACTTAATATGCTCATCTGTAACTATGTATATAATGTATATTTTGATTTAAAAATAATGTACAGAAAGTTCTCATGAATATGATTATTTACAAATAGTGAAACAAAACTTCATACAATACGTGAAATTAAAAATAGAATCGGGACTTCTTCAAACATGCTCTCATCACTATTTTTTATCAATTGTGATATAACGTGGGAAAAAAAACGGAGGAAAAAGCAAATTCAAGAAAATATCAGTGGTCAAGTTACAGTGAGCAGAACCCGCTAAAAAGTGGTCAACATACAACTTACTAAGGTGGTCAACATAGAGAGTTAATTCTCTATTGAAAATGCATTGCGACCATTCAAGCTAATAAATTTCGGTCAACATAGAGAGGTGGTCAATATTAAGGTCAACTTTGGATGTTTTACTGTATCTTTCATTGCTGCAACCGTTTTCAAACCATAAGCATATTAAAACTATGCATTCATATGCGTTAGCGCCAAGTTGTCGCCAATTTTGATCCTTTTTTTGAAGTCGGTTAGTATTTTTTAAAGCATATTTTACTCAGAATCTTTATTGGCGCCTGAATATATATATATATATATATATATATATATCAAAATTACTTATTTTAAGTTCTTTTAATACTACTAGGGGGGCCCCGCCCCCCTGCTCGCTATGCTCGCCAACCCCCCGCGTAATCGCTTCGCGATTCCAAATTATTGTCTACCCCTGCCTGCTGCGCTCGCCAATAACCCATGTTATGAATAAGCAGTTGCAGACCTTTCAAATGATGTGCCACACAATTGGTGTTGTAAAGAAATTACAAAATGTGCCCCCCTGGGGGCAGAGTGGGGGATGACACACAACACATCCATAATATGAATAAGCAGTTGCAGACCTTTTAAATGATGTGTCACTCAACTGGTGTTGTAAAGAAATTAAAAATGTGACCGCCAACCCCCCTGGGGAGAGCAGAGTGTGGGGGTGACACACAAGACATCCATAATATGAATAAGCAGTTGCAGACCTTTACAAATCTTGTGTAACACGACTGGTGTTGTAAAGAAAATAAAAATGTGTCCCCCCTGCGGAGCACAATGGGCGATAACACACAAGACATCCATTATATGAATAAGCAGTTGCAAACCTCTCAAATGATGTATCAAACGACTGGTGTTGTAAAGAAATTAAAAATTTGGCGAAATATTACAGCTATCGCCAAGTTGACGTCACTTTTGACAACTAATTTTGGTCGCCAAATTTGGCGATATATCGCCAAGTTGGCGACAAACTTGGCGATTGTTGGCGATGGTAACCTTTCCTCTCTTTATGGTAACCCATATGGCGATGCATAGACGGAGCCCTTTCCTGATTGGTCTATTCGACTTATGGAAGGAGTGGACAACCCGGATTCGTTAGTTCCGGAAATCTTCCACATCAGCATCATTCCAAGAGTCATTCCTTTTAAGGCTAGTTTTTTTGAAGTGAAAACTTCTTTAGCGGCGCTGAGCACTTTTTGTATGGGTAAAAACTTCCAAACTCGCGTCAGGGTCACGTGATGCTGATCGAAAAAGCGTAAGATCGAGGGGAAGGGAGAGGAACTAGTATCTCCCAGTCTTTCTACCGTGCTTGAGTGTGCTGTTTTTTTAAATTTTGAATTGCATTTAAAGTTTAACAACTTATATTGTTATCAAATGGAATAAAAGTTAAGAAAGAAAAGACATGACATTGCACATCAATTATGCTGCACTTTCCAACTAATTTCTTTAAATTTTAATTGTATTTAAAGTTTAACAACTTATACTGTTACCAAATGGAATAAAACGTTAAGAAAGAAAAATGCGACATTGTGCATCGATTATGCTGCACTTTCCAACCACTGTTTTCGATTTTTTAAAAATTTTTCAATGTATTTAAATAATAACAAGATAAATTGATACCAAATAGAATAAAAAGTTAAGAAAGAAAAAACATGACATTGCGCATTGATTATGCTGCACTTTCCAACCATTTTTTTTTCAATTTTTGATTGTATTTAAAGTTTAACAACTTATATGGTACCAAATGAAAAAAACATTTACTAAAGAAAAAACATGATATTGCAAATCGATTATGCTGCCCTTTCCAATAACTTTTTTTTTATTTTTTAAATTTTCAATTGCATTTAAAGTTTAACAACTTATATTGTTTTAAATGGAAAAAAAGTTAAGAAAGAATAGACATGACATTGCACATCGATTGTGCTGCACTTTCTGACCAATTTCTTTAATTTTAATTGTATTTAAAGTTTGACAATTTATACTGTTACGAGATGAAATAAAACGTTAAGAAAGAAAAGGTGTGACATTGTGCATCTATTATGCTACATTTTCCAACCACTTTTGTCAATTTCTTTGATTTTTGATTGTATTTAAATCTTAACAACATAAATTGATACCAAATGGAATAAAAAGTTAAGAAAAACAAAACATGACATTGCACATCAATTACGCTGCACTTTCCATTTTTTTTATTTGATTGTATTTAAAATTTAACAATTTATACTGTTACCAGATGGAATAAAAAAGTTAAGAAAGAAAAAACATGACATTGCACATCGATTATGCTGCAATTTCCAACCATTTTTTTAAAATTTTAATTGTATTTAAAGTTTAACAACATATATTGTTACCAGATAGAATAAAACATTAAGAAAGAAAAAGTGTGACATTGTGCATCGATTAAGCTGCACTTTCCAACCACTTTTTCCTTTTATTTTTTATTTTTGATTGTATTTAAATAGTAGCAACATAAATTGATACCAAATGGAATAAAAAGTTAAGAAAGAAAAAACATTTCATTGCGCATTGATTATGCTGCACTTGCCAAACTTTTTAAAATTTTTTGATTGTGTTTAAAGTTTAACAACTTATACAAGATGAAATAAAATGTGAAGAAAGAAAAAAAGATATTGCACATCGATTGTGCTGCACTTTCCAGCCATTTTCTTTTATTTTTTTAATTTTCAGTTGTATTTAAAGCTTAACAATTTATACCATTACTATTCAACTGTGTTGCAAGTTTCAGAAGACACGATCGTCCAGCCGAAGGAGTAGCTATTCATAAAAGCGTGTCTGATGTAAATGGCATATTTTGCACAAATCTTATGGACGTGCATGCGAGATACACCAGTATGTTTAGTACTATTGTTTCAGATATTGGTCATATATGTATTTTTCGTTGCCACTCTGAAAATGGACAGCAAATTGCAATAGTTGACGTTTATATTTCGCCGGATAAGTTTTTAAGTGCAATACGAGAATGTTCGTATGAAAATTTATTTATTTATTCTAAAGACGCTTCTGCATTACTTGAAGATAAAATTGGAAAGAGATCTGATGATTTGCCAATGATTTAGACTGAGGATTTCAACATCATTTTTGCGGATGATAAAAATCGACAATTAATTGAATTTTTAAGTAGAGAATTTGATTTAACGATGTCCGATGATCACAATCTTAGCACAACGAGATAAAAAACTACAATTTATGCAGTCTTTAAAAAATATATAAATAGATTCGAATTAAAATTTTTTGTCTCCTATTTTAGTTACCATTAACCTATAGTATCAGTTCTGGAATATAATAATAATAATGATGATGATGATGGAAGACTTGTTGAAATTGTGGATGAAAATTCATAAGTTTCATTGGTATTCATTTCGAAGAATACCAATTAATTAAATTTCATATTTCATGTATTTGTAAATTTACATTTTAAGCAGTAGATTGCAATGATTTTATGTAAAATGCTTTATTTTTCATGTACAATAGCGCATTAAATGAAAACTGTAACATATTTTTAGTAGTAATTGTTCATAATAATTAATAAAAAAAACTTCATTTAAAAGTATTTCTTGCACAATAAAATATTCCTTGACGATTCAAAAAATACAAACGTAACTGATCAAGTTTTCACTTCTATCGGCACTCCCGGAGTGCCACTAATTTTTTTTTTTTTACTATAGAAGGATTTGAGATTAGCATAAAACGGAAACACAAATCGCATTTTTCTTTCACAATATTAGAATAGAATGCTATTTTGAAATAAAATTTACAGATTTAAGCTTAGATTGACTCGACGACTAAAGCCGTTGTATAAATTCTCTGGCGACGCGACGACGGGTTAAATGTAAAAAAAAGTAAATATTTTGTTGTTTTATTTTCATTTTGACAGTAGAATATGTTATAACTGGAATGTTTATTGTTATTTTAAAAGATCTATTGCGATTTCTTTTCTTTCGTCAACCATCATTAGTTTAAAAATTGCTCTTTTTTGTTTACTGTCCTTGCTATCTATACATGTCTTTTCCGGCTGGAATTTCCAGATCAGAGCACGGCTTCGGCCACACATAAGCTATCTTGGCCCAGCGTGGTCCGATTTTAAAATTGAAACTTTGGCTCGAGCCGGACCTACCGGATCTATATTTTCACAGTTCACGGGCCGGCCTGAACAAAAATCTTTGAAAACAGGCCCCGCTTGTATAAAAAACAATTAAATCAGGCCCGATCCGACCCAATTTGATTTCTACAAAAAATTCCGATTTTTCTTAACGTACAATTAAAATTTGTTTAAAGAATGCTGATAAAAAGAATCGAAAATAATTATTTTCTTGCACATTTCTGAATTCGCTTTTGTTCGGAAACGCATAAAATTGGTAGATGTTCTTATTTAGAACAAAATGTTATCGAATGGCGCTTTCCTTTTTTTGGAATGAAAGCAAAAGATATTTCAGAAAATACTGTCAAATATTGGTTTTGGATTCGATTTTCAAAACGTCATAGCAAGTAAAGAAGAAAAACCTGTCGTTATGTGACAATAATCGCCTGTAATTGGATAAGTAATTTATTTATCGAAAAATGGAAAACGCTATTCAATTCCAAATCGTTTCAATCCAATCACTTCAGGCTTGTCAATGTTATGCCTTTTCTTTTAAAAATTAGTCAGAAAATGTTTCAGAAAGTTTTGTGTTATTCAACAAGGAATTTGAGAACCACTTCAAGGCACATTTCCGATGATCCCTTACCAGAAGTTCGTTATTATTATTACTTTTTTTGTAAAGCAAAACTGTCTGACCGACACATGCCAAGAACAACCAAGTCCAGTTCCGGCCCGATTCAACTATGCAGAAAAAAAAAATAATCCTCACCTCGACCTAGCCCGAGTCCAGGGGCGCCATTTGGGGGAGGACAAGGGGGGACATATCCGCCCCCCCAAAGCAAACAGACATTTTTGATCGCAGACTCTATTACAAGGAAAAAAACTTCCGGAAGAAAATGTGTGAGATTAATGAAGATGTTATTATATGACTATGAACAAGGTAGTAAACAATCTGGAAAGCCATTTTGGGGGATCTGGCGATGTAAGGGGAAATCCCCGCCTCTCGTAGGGTATTTGATATTGCACAGTGTTCTTCTCTCATACTCCTGACAAAAAATAGCTTGAAAATTTCCCTCCAAAGATAAAAAACTGTCTAAAGTGAAAGTTTTCATCTGTCCTTTGCGACTTCATATTCAAAATTTTTACTGTTTTTGCATCTATGATTCAGTAGTTTTTCTGGTTTGAGGATTAAAAGAGAAGGGGGTAATAAACTGACGCTTGATTACCCCACGCTTTACTACACCACTGCCATCAAAGAAAACTTTGCCCCCCTCTCCACAAGAAAATTCTGAAATGTGCTCCTGCCCGAGTCTGCAAAAAAAAAAAAAAAAAGCTAAGCTCATGCTCAGACATGATTAACTATCCGATGACGTTCTCTACATATTGGACATAATATATTTCTGCATTAATGTTGTCAAAATAAAATCGGCTCATGCAGCACATTTATACATATTCTTATAAAACTCATATTTATTGAAAATAATTCAAATTTTATGAGCTTCTTTTAAATTTTTATATCAGACTGGTGGACGCACTCTGTTTGAAAGTTTGCCTTTCATTTTGCCTGCTCGGTCCACGGGCCATGCCAGTACCTTGGACCAAGCCCATGTCCGGACAGACTTCTAGTATATGAGCCATTATCGTTTTTCATACGAAAATAACATAGTCACGGACTATAATTTGAAAATTTTCAGAAATGAACAAAGTTTTAGAGGAAATAAAGGAGGGGAGAAGGCTGTTTAGAGTGAGATATTGATACACAGGAGCAGAGACATTTAGGTCTAATAAGTGTATGATGTTTTCGTAGAACTGAGAAATACAATAACAAATTGAGTCTGGTTGATTTCTTTTGATAATTTAACTTGTTTGCTAAACCATAGTCTCCGAAATAATAAAAAGTTCATATATTTCTTACAATTATTAAAAAAAAAAAGTCTTTCAAAAATCTAGATTTTCCCAACTCTAAGCTCAAATTTCCCAACTTCATACATATTGGGGGGGGGGGAGGCTGCCCCCCATACCGCCCCCATGGCGACGCCCCTGCATACCTGG
Source organism: Maratus speculifer (assembly GCA_964019185.1). Lineage (NCBI taxonomy): Eukaryota > Metazoa > Arthropoda > Arachnida > Araneae > Salticidae > Maratus > Maratus speculifer. The sequence goes on from OZ025303.1 coordinate 76,335,834, forward strand.
CAAATGTCTTAAACGGGGGTCTGATCTTGACTTATTTCTCATTTTATAACGCTGTGTTAATAAAATTTTAAATAAAGATACGCACTCTTCTTAGAACAGTTATCCCTTACGAAATTTAGAAGTATTATCTACTTTCCAAAAAAAAAAAAGTCCCTTTACAACAAATACAGTTGCCTAGTTACACAGCTTTGAAAATAATAATTATATTTTATTCATGGAGTTTAACAATCATTTTGAAAACATTTTTATCAAATCATGGAACAAGAAATAAAGGGGATACTTATTTTACCAGTAAAAATTTCTTTTGAAGTAATAATTGTTTATTTAACGCGCATGCTAATTATTCATCTCAAAATCGTGATCTGGGATTTTTACGATACATATAATAAAATCCTAATGAAAACAACGCCATTTGGATAAAATTAAATTTAAAACTTTAATTTTTACTTACTCATCATACGTAAATTTGGCGTGCACTTAGTATGTACTAATGGTAAAAAAGGAATTTGAATATTAGTAACCTCGATTATCCGGAACTATATTTTTGGACTCCCGAAATATTCGTTCTGATGAAAGGTACATAATTTTTTCGATTTCTTTTTAAATTTTATTTTAAGGAGTGAATGTCAAAGACAATAAAAAAATCATAAATTTTGCATAAAGAATAAAATCGATCGGATAATTAATTGTCGAGATATTTTCGATCCTATTTTCTACACTCTTCGATTTTTCATGACCTTGTGTTTCATTCAAATTTTAATTCAAATTTATATTTTGATTGGAAATGAGACATTTAATTTGACGCAATAAACTGTTAATTAATATGATTATCATTTTTGGAGTTATAAGGATGTTTCATTTGCACAGTTCGGTTTTACATGATTTCTTTTTAACCAAACAACTATCCATCTATCTATCTATATTATAAAGGCCAAACGTATCTGTGCGTAAAGCATACGCCATTTTGCGAATGGCAGCATTTTTTGAGGAAATTTCGGTTTTGCAATTTTTGCTACTGCAAATTTTTAAACTTCTAGTCATCGCACATCTTCAATCTTTACACCATTGTATAGGGGAAAATTTGTTTTTAAATGCATTTTGTACTTTTAAATGCAATTTGTTAAAAAAAAAACTGTATCTATATCTATTTTTGAGATATTAATATTTTTGTATTTTTTAATTCAATTTTTATAAAGGTGGCAACTTGAGTACTACATTTTTGTGCGAAGTAAAGGGATAATATCAATAAAGTAAAAAGAAAGAATAGAGAGGAATTATGGTGACAGGGAGTGATGCAAAAAATGCAATCCTGAAATCCTCTACATAAAGCCAAAACCCAATCGCCTGTTTTCGCACAAAAGAAGAAAAATTTTAGTATTATGGTTTTTAGTTTATAATAAAATGAAATGCTACTTTAAAATGCCTTAGTATAAGTAGATCGTTTTCATTTAGAAAAAAAAATGTACAGATGATTTTAAGGAATTCAGTGCCTGTTCCATGTGATTGATTTGTTTGGGCCGAATGAATGCATTTAAATTTGAGTGGTAGCGCGCACCTTATTGGTAGCTGTTTTTACGTTATTCTGCAGCTCCATCCATCTCTTTAATCCATGGAAAATAGCAAATTGCCATACATGTTTGTTCGCATTTTTCCATTTCAACATAAAAAATTTGTAATTAAAATATTTCTATTTGAAGAATATAGTCTGCTATAAAATCCCGTGTGTTTTGGCATTATTTCGTTTTTATACATCAATCAAATTATTTTTAGTTTATTGCAAACATACTTTACAAAACACATATAAATTTCTCTTTACAAAAATGTATTTTAAAGAATATTTTTGTGATTTATTTGTTTTTCAACATTTAATTCACATCAAAAATCTGAAGGAATACAATTTGATTAATCTATAAAATGTAATCTGATTTAAAATATAATTGAATGTTTGATTTGGCATCATGTATAATGGTGATTCTCCGATAAGTGGGTAATTTCTGTCCCTTAGGTTTACATGCTGTTTTTTGTCATTCATATAGTTGTTTTTTAGCATAAAATGTATTTTGTAATGTATTTCTACAATTTCAAAAAGTATTTTCGAGAAAATAACTGTAAATTTTACTGCAATATTATTTTAAACATTCAAATTGTCACTTCTGTCCCTTGTCCCTCACCTCATGTACTGATCTTCTGGAACAATTTTAAGTATAACAACAGACTATTATTAATAATTTTACCACCAAAAATAAAAATCTGTATTCCAAAATACATAATAAAGTATTTTATTGTAAATTAAAAATAGTTTTACATTTGTTCTGAGTCAGAGAAACGCTGTCCCCTAGTTTTAATGTCACTACTGTCCCTTTGTATAAAACATCGAAAATGACCACTAGGTCGCCAGATAAAATTTGTTGAAAAGGTGCATTTAGTAGAAGGAGCAATCTTAATTGCCCAGAAGAACACTTGGCGCAATTCTAAGGAATTCAACAGTAGTTACAAGCTACAAAATGGATAGAAAGATAAGAATATGTTTATTACTTGTCACTACTGTCCCCTACTTAAACTGTCCTTGTTATTTTGTCATGATATAACATTATTATTTAACATTATTATTTTGTCATTATAATGTCACAATAAACATTATTATTTTGTCATGATATAACATACTTTTGCATAGTACAAAATATCATATTGCAGTCTTACTAAGCCTAACTTACTATTGTACACAGAAGCAGTTTTCTTAATTTTGTCACTACTGTCCTTGTCACTTCTGTCCCCTTTCAAATTATTTATTTGAGGAATATTCAATCTCCGAAGCAGACATTAATGCCATATATGACTTGAAGACAAAGGATACAGTGATACCATCTATTCCACATCTATTAATCTAAATTTTACTAAAATCCTGGTTTATAAAGTAAACGACTGGGGGACAGTATAGTGACATTGATTACCAAATTATTGGGTCGTTCGGAAAGTCCTATCCGTTTGGAAAAATCAATTTGCACTGGAAAATTTTTTTCATTAATATATAAGTATTAGATATCGGAAACAATATCTAATAATTAAATAACAGAATTTTCCGGTGCGAATTGAATTTTTCAACCGGAAAGGACTTTCCGAACAATCCAATAATTTATAAAATAATTTTTACAAAAATATATAAAGCTTAAAGTATATGCCGGAGTGTTGTTTATTACTCAGTAGAATATGCTGTATCTAATTATTAAAAAATATTGCTTAAAATTTTACTTTTATTTTTCACCAAATCAATGAGTGAAATTACCCACTTATTGGAAAATCACCCATAAAAATAAAGATACGTGTGTTACACGGAAAATACGGCATGTTCTTTGCACGTTGAAGTGACTTCAGGCAATGTTTGTTTTGTTTAATTTAAAAAACGAATTTTAAATTTGTCATAGAGTTAACTTTGGAACAAGCTATCATTCAAAAAATACAAGTGCTGTCGTTCTTTTACTTTTGCATTTTATTATACGCGTAAGATTTTTCATATGCGAAATATATCTATCTATATTATAATGAACAAATAAGTCCGTGCGTAACACTGACGTCATTTTGCGAATGGCAAAATTTTACGATGAAATGACTTTTTTGCAATTGTTGTTACTGTAACTTTTTATTTTTACTCTGCCAAATAAGAAAAATATACTTTGAAATGTAATTGGTTTAACCTACCTACCCTGTTGAAATTTTACTCAAACTTGATTAAAATATTTCACGCCAGGATTTTTATTTAAATTCATTTAACATATTTATTTAACTTAAATCTGTGTGTTATTTATTTAATTTACTTTATGAAAAATTTTCCGGTTTGAATCGAATGAAACGCATTATAGGTCTGGATCGATTAGACCCATTCAGGGTAGGAAGGTTAAAACTGTATTTCAGTTTACTGATTGGCTGTGTTTAAATAAAAAAATCAGATATGAATTATTTTTGAATTTATCTCTACCGCGTAAAACTCGATTACGAAAGATTAATTTATTTATTCTTAAACAAAATAATATGAATAAATACAAGTTTAACAGACATGTGATTGAAGTACGCGCTCGAAGCACTGAAATGATCAGAAACAAAATTACTGCCATAAATAACAAAATCTTCGGCTGATAACTTATAATATGCATTTGATACGGAAATACAACTTTTGACAAATTCAAAGCTTTGTTTAATTCCATAATTAATGCTTTTGTTTAAGCGGTCCAGCCGCGTTTTTACGCCGTGTAAAATTTTAATTCAAAAACTGGTTAACACAAGACTGACATTAATGTTATTTTTTTTTTAATTGTATAAGTTATAAAGAATATTTAAAGTTTTCAAATACAAATCTTCATATCAATATTTTTAACAGTTAATATTTTATGAATAACACACGAATGAAAAAATCTGCAAGACGCTTAAAGGATTAAAATGCTTCTTTAGTGTTACTTGGCAATCTAAAAAGCATAATTTTTTTAGAGTTTTCAGTTTTAAATTTAAAAAGATGGGTTTTTTTTTTAATCTTTACTATTTTACCCGGGAAACTCGGGTTCGATCTACTAGTTTGATTAAATGCCAATATAGGCTTATCGTAAGTGTCACATTCGTTTTACATTAAGGGAGACCCGTAAGAAAAAACCCAATATTTTTATTATTGATTTTAATGAATTTTGGTGTACTATTTAAGGATTTTCTTGTAAGGAATAATCAGCAAAAAAATTCACTTTTTATTAAAAAGTATATTTTTTATGGGGATTTTTATGATTTTTTTTTGTCGAAAAATACACTTTTTAAAATTACTACTCCTCATTCAATTTTCAATATTTTGATAATACTAAAATTTCTTAAATAGTGTTATAGTATATAGAAAAGAACTAAGGAGAGATATTTTTAATTTTCTATTTTAATCGGCAAAAAAAAAAAAAAAAAAAAATAAAATAAAATAAAATAAAATAAAATAAAAAAAAATAAAATAAAAAAAAAATAAAAAAAATAACGCATGGTAAATTTTCTTAAATTCGTTATAATTTTCATGTTTACCAATTTATGTAAAATTTTCAGAAATAGTTAAAAAAAAATCTCTCCGGTTGCAAATTTTTTTAAGATTCTAAAAACATAAACACTTTGTTTCTAAATCATTTTACGACTGAGCCTTAGTACTTTGAACTTAGGCAAAATATGAAAAAAGTCATTTTCAGGAAACGTTTTAAATGGCCGCTAGTCCTTTCAACTCTAGTGACTACAGTTAAAAAAAGCTCATTTTCTACCTGTTCCAAGTGTCCCCGAGTTCTGAAATTTTGCATGGATATTCGCAAATATGTATTTTATCGTTTTCTGAGAATTTTTTTTTTTTTTTTTTTTTTTTTGAACTTTTGATGATTTTTAGCCGAAAATGGGGTTCGGGTCTCCCTTAAATACGTTACACGCGTTTGTTACATCATCAATAGATTTTTAATTGAACGTTTTATTTGTATTTTTATTAATCTTTTACTAACTTATTTGCTTTTTTCGTTATTTAAAATAAATATTATGCCGATTTGCATAATTTTGCAAGTAGTTTGGCGATTTATATAATTTGTCGAAATGGGTGGACGTGATAATAGTATCTGCAATTCCGTGATAGAGCATTACTATGTATTAAAAATATTTACATATACGTTTAAATTTTATTTTATAATTGCAATGCATTTTATAAATAAGGTACCCTGGGGTAATAACGCCACGTTAAGGTTCTACCAATTTTCACGGCTCAGTTTTAGATTGTATTTTTCAAACAAATATATGATTTGATACAGCAACTCATTGACCTATATAAAAAAATAATTTAACAGATATGTGTTCATAAAATGTAATGGCGTGATTTTTTGACCAATGCTATTTGGCGTTGTTACCCACCTATATGGGTAATAACGCCATGCAAACAAAACTATGAAATAAGATGGAATAATTGCATGTAGATTGCCCAGTTCTAAAAATACAAACTCTACAAACTTAGAAATTGACAAATTGCATTCTGAGCTATTGAAAATGTTCATTTTTGTGTGAAAGTGTGAGAAAAATAAAGGTGTGGTGTGGGGGGGAGGATGAGGCAAAAGAATATCAGACCGTGAGTTTCTTTTTGTTTAAAAAGGACCGCTTAAATAGAATTATTAGAAACATTGCACAGTTTTAACTGTGTTTATTGGAATCAGTATTTAGGATGTAGTTCGGCCACTGAAGGGAATCAACCGGAGTATTAATGCCAAGGATTGGCGTTATTACCCCGTTAAAGTTATTGCGTTGTACATTTTAAATTACAAATTATCTCGAGAACATATCCAAAATCTTCAACAACATTTTGAAAGTCCATGAAATGTACTACAAATTTATGTAATTAACAAAGTATTTCCGGATAAAAGAAATAGTCTTCACATCACAAAACGTATCTCACAAATTTTTGATCAAACGTTAATTTTAGTTGCTTGTAAAAACAATAAGACCTAAAAATGAAACAAATTAACTTGAAGCTGTTTTTTGAGATTTATATGACTCAAAACCCTTCTGCGCAGAGCACATGGGTGTCATTTATCAGATTATTTCATAATTATGCATAATATTAGCACTTGGCGTTATTACCCCGCCTGGCGTTATTATCCCAGACCACCTTAGTTACACATGTTTTATTTCCATATTTTGTATTATGCATATTCATGAAGGTAATAGTCCAAGAGCCGACCGGACAAAACCCTAAGTCATCGAGCACAAGAAAAAATCCTTTATTTAATGAAAGAATAGTAATAGGGGAATCTAATGATCCACGTCTGCCGGAAGCGAAGTGGTGCATAAGCCATAAATGAATACTAATAAGGGTTTATTAGTAGGCTTAGCATTGTGTTTGCCATACAATCAAAAGTATGAAAACACGGAAAACTGGGTGAAGAAAAACATAATGCTAAAGATACGAGCATGAACATAGATAGAGGGAAGGACTTCCCACGCAATGTATTAACATGAACATAGATAGAGGGATCCCTCTATCTATGTTCATGGCTACGAGTCGATCACTATTGGTATCAATTTTTGACTTGTGCACAACTTCGCTTCCGGCAGACACGGATCATTAGATTCCCCTGTTACTACTCTTCGATAAAATAAAGGATTTTTTCTGGTGCTCGATGACTTAGGGTTTTGTGCGGTCGGCTCTTGGACTAATAGTATGCTATACAAAATATTCAAATTTAAGAAGAGTGTATTACGCTGCAGTGAATCCGCAGCGAAAGTATAATGGAAATTTTTTATTTTAGTGAATGTTTTGGTAACCTCTTGGTTACGTTGTTGATATCGAAATGTCGACAGATGTATTTTTCGAATCACGCAATGCATAGGTTAAAATATTACTTGAATTTACGATAGGAATATCTTTTATACTATTTTAATCATAAAGTATCAGGTAGATCCAGCCTCGCTTGATAGTTCTTAAAATCTTTTATGTAACACAACGTAGGTTTTGTTATAAAATTTATAAACAAAGTCGTGAATATGATGACAGTACACAATTTTAGTTAGAGTACAAGCTTTAAAAGTACAAAATTCCAAAGAAAATCGCTTTGGAACTTGTCCAGGTCAATCTGTAGCCAATAGTGCTAACTCATTTGTACAAAACTTAATTTATTTTAGTACCAAAGTGATGTATTTTTGCCGAAACGTCAGTGAAGGCTTACTGTGGAGACGCGAAATTTTTCGGTTTCCGTCTGTCTGTCTGTGTGTCTGTTCCGCGATAACTGTCGCAAAAAACATTCGATTGACTTGAAATTGCTTATGTTGGTGAAGTACCCGGATTTAGTTTTTTGATATGTTTGGTTCATTCGTTCGGAAAATATAGAATAATTTATTTTGCGCAATATTGCTTTTCAATGGCAAAACAAAGGATTTTTCCATTTTTATTTGTTCAAAGGAAATGGCTTGTACTTTTGAAATATTTAAATGGTAAATTATAGATGTTGAAAGTTCCAAATAATGTTTTAATCTATTTCTATTATTTTGAAATCATGTTAATGTATTTGCCAATTTTTTAAAAATTAGGTGTATATAATTTTTCGTGCAAATTTAGGCATATTTTTCAATAATGTAAAATTAGCTGCACCCGTCGAAATTCGACGCAGTGTTGCCAGATGGGCTACTTTTTTTAAGTTCAGATTCTTGATTGGCACCATTTTTTACAAATGATTAAATGTGCCTTATTCAGTCGCATGATAATTAAGGTGAAAGCAAAGGGTAATTTACCGTTTCAAAAAAGTGGTGTCAATCAAGAAATCTGAATTTAAAAAAAGTAGCCCATCTGGCAACACTGATTCGACGGAAAAGAATATATATTAGATATGATAGATATCAGTCTTATATACACAATAAGATGTATACTGAGCGAAATAAACAATTGCCATATATTAAAATAGGGATAACATGTCTTTTCATGATGATGAATCACAAACTTCTCAAAATAACAAAAAATATGGAAAACAACTCATAAATTATTATGTTAGACTTAACTTTAGCTACAAATATTTTTTAATGCGGTTTCTAAACCTTAAACATTGTTTAAATGCCAAATTATTTAGGAAGTTAATATAGTACCTCAGAAGACGAATTCAAAAATATCTGCAATAGTTTATTTTTCTCCGTTTAAATATCGCTTGGTAACTGTACAAAAATTATAATATCAATAAAACATTTTAATTATGATAGAAACAGTTCGTTACTAACCGACCCACTACACATTTACAGCACTTTCTATAAATTTGATTTATTTATTGGTTTGTAGCTCTCCATGAACTTGTCAAAATTAATTTTATTGTTATGACAACGAAAGGAAAAACGATATCTTTATTATTAAAAAGAATAAAATTTTTGCGTTTGTTGCTGATAGGCAGAAAACATTTTATTATTTTTATTTTAAATAATAACTTAATACAACGAAATGATTTTAAATAATTTTTAATATGTAAAATAAAAATATCGTAATACTGGCATATAATAGGTTTTATTTTATTTTATTTTATTTTTTTCTAATATGACATCATTTACACCTTTTGTTATACTCACCCTTTCCGAAATAAAAGCTTAATTTATGCAGTTATTTAAAAATTCTTTAGTTTCATAAAGTATTTATTAGGATGAGCGAAGCGAATCCTCTACTAGGCCACTCAAATTACAATTTGTCGTACACTTTACAAAAAAACTATTCAATATTTTGACTTCAAATTAAACACAAAAATAAAATATTATCTGTAGATTTGCAGAATATAATTTTTTTACAGTAAAACGTTAAAAAAATATTATTTTAATTAATTTATTTTGCATGCATTTCCAATACGGACGCATTTTAGCAAATAAATAAAAAATGAAACGCGAATATTTTCAGAAAAAAATATAAATCATGGAGTAAGGGATTATAGATAGAATCACGATTAATTTAATAAATAAAATATGTTTTCATTATTCAGCGAAATCGTTTGCACAAATGACACTTAAACATTTTAAAAGAATTGTATTATGGATTTTTTTTTTTTTTTTTTTTTTTTTTTTTTTTTTTTTTGTAAAGTTTTGTAAAGTGGAAACAAAAGAATTGTAAACAAATAAAATGAATTGTTAAATTTGTTATATAAATGAAAAATTAAAAGAATTGCGTGAACTTGTTGCCTCGATTCAAGCTCTTTATAAATGTACTAAAGGAAAAGTTGGCCGATTCAGTAATGACAAGTGGACTTCAACCATTTCTTACTTTATCATTTGTATCGAAAGTAATGTTACGTTCTTATTTGTGGACCGAAAAAGGTTTAGTGAACGGGACTTTAGACTTTGTTGCACGTATTAAAGAAAATCACAAGCCACCAGACTAGATACCGCGAATAATCATGGATAAATTTGAATACTACAATAATTTAACTTAAAAGAATTGGTGCGTACCAATTCCCCCAATACAGTAGACTCCCTCAAATCCGCACAGCTTGGGACCAGAGATTTTGTGGATTTTAGAATTTTGCGGATTTCTGGTCATCGCTTTGTTTACATTTTTAAAACAGTAATTTGAATGCAATTAATAATCCAATTGAAATTATTACAATATAATAAAATATTAAAGTAAGTAATAAACTAAAATAATAAAAAATTAGATCTTTTTTAAAATGATTAAAATATTAAAAACAAAGGTCTAATTAATAATGTATGATTAAGTGTTCATTATAAAGATGAAATGTATTTTGAATAAATTATTCAATGAAACTTGCCTCATAAATAATGTACAATACTAATTCAGATCAAAATAATAAAGTAAGGAGGTTTTATTCCAGGTTTAGCCACACTTAGTGACAAAAAAAAAAAAAAAAAAAAAAAAAAAAAAAAAAAAAAAAAAGCTTGATTAAGACATATATATTTGGTAAGATTATGATTATCATTGATAACAGGAATATCTTGAATTTTTTCAGAAATAAATTTATTTTTCCTTCAAGAGAAAACATTAAGACAGCAATAGTAACAAAAATTACAAATTAAAATATATTTGGAATTGATATAAAACAAAAAAAGTAAAATTTTGTCCTTATATCTGAACTGAATGCTTCATTGTTTACATCCGTAAATTATGTGCGGATTTTAGGTTTGCGGATTTGAGGGAGTCTACTGTAATTGAATTCTGGAAATATGGAAGCATAAATTGCTCAAGGAAAGAATTTCTTCTGCAGTTAGCTTTTTCTGTTACAATTCATAAATCCCAAGGTTTAACATTAGATGAAGCAGTTGTAGATATTGAGGATATATAGGCACCAGTTGGCTTAAAAACGTACGTAACGTTGTCAAGAGTGAAAATCCTTCAAAATTAAGCATTCCATAGAAATCTTCCTTGCGAAAAATTCTTTAATATCAAAAATTCTCATGCACTAACATGTATAGAAACGAAGCAATTAGACTAAAAAGTTTTACAGTTAAAAATTCATAGTATCGACGAGAGCAGATTTCAAATGTTTTTCCAGAAAATAGGATTTTGAAGAAGTAACTTTCTTCAAGCTTTCTTCAAATATATTATTCTAAAATAGCTATCAAAGATTATTTGATGTTAATTACAAAGATTGGAAACATGCATATTTCAAACAACTTTAAAAAACACCAGTGGCTACTAGAAATTGTAAAAAAAATCTTTAAAAGAATTTTTAGTTGAAAATTTAAAAATATTTTCTAAAAGTTTGCTCCGAAAATATTTTTTTATGCCAGTCTTACATCATAAATAGAAAATTCCTAGGAAATTGATAGTTATTTGGCTGAACTTACATTTGTAGAATTAAAATGCGCCAAAACATAAAATAACGTTTTTGTTTAACAAAGATGCAAAAACAATATTAAAAAATATTGTTACTTTCAAATATATGCTTTATAAAAAAATGCTTCGCGAATCCAAACAAAGCATGGCTTTTGCTAGTTATAATTAAATAGAAATGGCGCAATTTATAGAAATATTTTCATTTGTGCACACCACGTATCTTTAAATAATTAGAAGTTCATTTTATTTAGATGCAGGAATAAAAGTCGGTGAATATGACATCGTCAGTGACACAGCTTTAGATATTATATTTTGTTAAAGTTTATTTTCTGTTATTTTATTTACATAATACTTAATAATATTACTCAGTAAATAATCTGTATATTGTACCGCGATTAGTGAATAATTATGTGCAATCATTTTATTAAGATTAAATTTTGCGAAAACCATTATTTTTCTCTTTGAAATGCGATTACACCTTCACGGATGAGATCAAGCTCCTGATTGGTGGAAAGTAATAAAGCAAAATAAATTTTTATTATACTGACAAAAGCTTAACCTGTTGCCACTGTTTTAAAGAAATATCACGAAAAAGCTTTTAAAATTAAAAATAAAGTATAAAAATGGAAATAAATTAAAAATTAACCAGAATGGGCACATCTACACATAAACAGCTTTGATTTAAAAAAATAATTATCAAAATTGGGCCAGTAGAAAACTCAAGGCTAATGACTAAAAATACAGCCAGGTCTTTTAAATATATAGATAATTATCAAAATTGGGCCAGTAGAAAACTCAAGGCTAATGACTAAAAAAACAGCCAGGTCTTTTAAATATATAGATATTTCGTTTTTATATTTACGTATTTGACACGATATCTAATCCATTTCTTTCCTTTTTAGTTCGTCAGTTGCTTAGCAACACTTTTCATAGCCGATAATCTATATATTTAAAACACCTGGCTATTTTTTTAGTCATCAGCCCTGAGCTTCCTACTGGCCCGATTTTGATAATTATTTTTTAAAATGAAAGCTGTTTATCTGTAGATGTGCTCATTCTGGCTAATTTTTAATTTATTTCCATTTTTATATTTTATTTTTAATTTTAAAAGCTTTTTCGTGACATTTCTTCAAAACACTGGCAACAGGTTAAGCTTTTCTCACTAAATTTATTTTGTTTTATTCCTTTTCACCAATCAGGATCTTGATCTCATCGGTGAATGTGTAATTGCATTTCAAAGAAAAAAAATAATGGTTTTCGTAAAATTTAATCCTAATAAAATGATTGCACATAATTATTCACTAATCGCTGTACAATACACAGATTATTTACTGTGCGATATTATTAAGTATTATGTAAATAAAATAACAGAAAATAAACTTTTATAAAATATAATATCTAAAGCGAAATTTTGTCGATGGAGAAAATGTCGTCATTGAGAAAACAGATAAGTTTGTTCCATGAATATAATATACATTGTTATAGCAGCTGTTTCAGTGATGATGTCATATTAACTGACTTTTATACCTGCATCTAAATAAACTGAACTTCTATTTATTTAAAGGTCCGCGATGTGCACGAATGAAAATATTTCTATAAATTGCGCCATTTCCATTTAATTGCAATAAATATTTTATGAAACTAAGGAATTTTTAAATAACTGCATAAATCACACTTTTATTTCTGGAAAGGATGAGTGTTTCAGAAGGTGTAAATGATGTCATATTAGAAAAAAAATTTCCTGTGATATAACGGTATTACGATATTTCTATTTTACATGATATCAAAAATTAATTAACCCGGGAGGACGCGCGCAGGGCCTAAAAGACCCGGAGTGCGTATGGTCTTTTACTATTGCAACCACCAATTTTTTTTAAAGTAATCTTCAACTTATTTTATCGCAAGATTTGTAAGAATTGTTTCCGTCTAAATATAGCGACTGTTTTAATTTGATTTTATTGGTGACAAAGTTAAAACCACCCATAACCTGGATAAGCGCGCGTTCTCCCGGGTTAAAATAATTTTGTTGAATTAAGTTATTATTTAAAATAAAAATAAATAAAATGTTTTCTGCTTATCAACAACAAACACAAAAATTTTGTTCTTTTTTATAACAAAGATATCGTATTTCTTTTCGTTGTCATGACAATAAAATTAATTTTGTCAAGTTCATGGAGGCTACAAACCAATAAATAAATTAAATTTATGCAAGTGCTATAAATGTTTAGTGAATTGGTTATGCAGTTTAATTCCCTGTTTCTATAATAATTAAAATATTTTATTGGTACTATAATTATTGTAGAGTTCCAAGAGATATTTAAACGGAGAAAAAATAAACTATGAAGGTATTTTTGAATTCGTCTTCTGAGGTATTATATTAACTTCCTAAACAATTTGGCATTTAAATAATGTTTAATGTTTAGTAACCACATTAAAAAAAGATTTGTAGCTGAAGTTAAGTCCAACATAATACTTTATGAGCTGTTTTCCTTATTTTTTATTATTTTCTGAAGTTTGTGTATCTCCATCATGAAAGATTATATTATCCCTATTTTAAGAAGTGGCAATTGTTTATTTCGCTCTGTATATTACTGTGTATTATAAGACTGATATATATCACATCCAATGTATACTCATTTCCGTCGAATTTTGACGGGTGCAGCTAGTGTTAATTATTTTCGTAATATTTAGATAAAATTACAATATTTTTCAATTGTTTCCCTTTCATTTTTTTTTCTATTCTCGCCAGATTAATTTTTAATTGAATTTTTCTTTGATTCCCAATTCCTGTATAACGCTTTTTAAGCAATTGCCATAATTCTTTAGCTTTATTAACTCCTCTAACTGCCATTGTTTGTTCTGCTGACAACGTTAATATAATTATACCATATACTTCATCATTTTTCTCTAACCATGTTTTATGCACTTTTAAACTAGCGGGATCCTTTTCATTTTTTCTCGGTTCATCATTTTCGATAACATCAAATAAATGCTTCGACTTAATTAAAGCTTCAACCCTCATGCTCCATAATGTAAATTTTTTACTTGTTAAGGGGTCTATTCTAGGAATTCCAAACATATTTGACTCAGACATACTTAAAATACTTTATCTTCCTGAATATTTTAAATGCATATAAAATTCTCACCTCTTAAATTTATCCTATTGGCGGTTATTCCAATCGGAGAAATTATTTTCTTCCATTAGGCCTAATTCCATTCATTTCATATTTTTATTTTATTTATTTCTGCACTCAAAACACAAACATTTTCTCTAAAACCACCGCTTTTCTACCAAAATGTTAATTATTTTCGTAATATTTATAGATAAAATTATAATTTTTTTCATGATAAATATAACTTCTTCTATAAATACAGAAAACATTTATTAGACGGTCACATCACAGTACATATAGAAGAAAACATATCGAAAAAACAAAGAATAACAATAATAACATATCAGCATCATCTCACGTTCATCGTCTGAAAAAAAAAAAAAAAAAAAAAAAAAAAAAAAACCTAATACACGGAGTCATGAAATAATGTCTATTGTTCAAAGTTCTTTTAAACAAAAAGACAATTTAATTATTGCCATGCGATTTCACTTACAGATAAAAAATAAATCATTTAAATAATTTAAACTACGAAAAATTAAGCAGAAAGTCTGTAAGGGAGAAATAAAATAGTTAATTTTTAATAATCTAATGTGCTTTGTCACTTTGCGTCAAATATAAAATATGTTAGTAACATTACGTTTTCAACACTTTCAACCGCGCAGATTATTCGGTCATTAGATAAGACGAATAAAATTACTTTAAAATACTGGTGCCCGGAACGTTTGGAGCACCCATTTACGCGGTACATTAATGGTCCGTGAGAATCAGCTCCCGAGTGCAAAGGGTTAATATTATTGCAATAAATCAAGAAAAAAAATTAATTGTTTGGACAAACAGATGATCGTATCCTTAATAAGTGTGTTTGTTATTAAATACATAGCATCTATAGTCGTCGCATATAACATAGCAAAAAATATCCAACCGAATCATTTGAAATTTAAAATACATATTTGTTGCGTAATTACCATCATACGTAGTATAGGGTAAGTCTTGCAATCGTTTTGAAAATCGAAAATTTTTTTTTCACGGATTTACACGTTTTAGATAGTGGAGATTCCGAAAAACATATTTTTAGAAAAAATTTTTTGCCGTCCGTCTGTCTGTCTGTCTGTCTGTCTGTAAACGCTCTATCTCCCGAACAAATTGAGATAGAGACTTGAAATTTTGTATGTAGTTAGTATGTAAAAATGGGACGAACCCTATTTAATATCAGCAACCTCGATTATCCGGAACTATTTTTTTCGGACTCTCGAAAAATTCGTTCTGATGAAAGGTATATAAAAATTTTCGAATTTTTTTGTTCTAAGGAATGGACGTAAAAGGCAATAAAATAACACACATTTTGCATATAGAACGAAGTCGATCGGATTATTAGTTGCCGAGATATTTGTAATGTTGTTTTCCACATTCTTCGATTTTTCATGACCCTGTATTTCATTCAATTTTCAATTCAAAGGTATATTTTAATTGGAAATGAGACGCTTAATCCGACACAGTTTATTGTTAGTTAATAGAAATATTATTTTTGGAGTTATAAGGATGTTTCTTTTACGCAGTTCGGTACTACTTGAGTAGTTTGGCGTTTTATATAATTTGTCGAAATTGGTACACCAGCAGTTCTTTAATAAAGCATTACTATAAATTAACAATATTTAAATTTTGTTTATGAATTGCAATGCATTGTATAAATAGTTTTCACATGTTTTATTTTCATACACATATCCATGATGGGTAAGTATTACGGTGGCCCCCAACGACTAGTTTTGTTTAGTCATTTCAAATTTTACGAAAATCAGATCCATAGATTAATTACAGGGACAATCAAAAGTATTCCGTTACACTACGTCCTATGGGAAAAAAGTTTCAAAGCATTTTAATAGTGTTAACTCTTTTGAACATATTAAAACTGGTATGCCTCTATGAAGTATATACTAAAATATGCATTCTGTACAATCGGTGGTGCAAAGAATGTTTGTTATTAATTTACAGGGCCACACAAAAGTATTCCAATACATAATAGTATAGGGGGAAACATTGCTTGGGGCATGTTTTCATAATATTAAACGATTTCCCATTTTATGAAATTTATATACGTTGCTGAGGTTTACTACAAGTTACTTCCTGTATAATGGAAAGCGGATAGTATTTAGAGAAATACACAAAAGATTTCGGATATTCTACTGTAACCTAAGTAGTGTATACTATTACAGTGTTGCCAGATGGGCTACTTTTTTTAAATTCAGATTTCTTGATTGACACCACTTTTTTGAAACGGTAAATTACCCTTTGCTTTCACCTTAATTATCATGCGACTGAATAAGGCACATTTAATCATTTGTAAAAAATGGTGCCAATCAAGAATCTGAACTTAAAAAAAGTAGCCCATCTGGCAACACTGTACTATTACACCAATATCTGAATATTTTTAAAACTTCCTTATAGTACTAACGCACCTCATTCGCTTCGCTTGACGTGCAGTTTCCAACTTTTTATCTACGAGTTTACATTGAATCTAGAAATAATCCTGCTGATTAAGAATTAAACGGATTATTTCCATATAAGTACAATTTTACTTAATTTTTAATTAATTTGCAGCATCAGTCAAATTACGCCACAAATTATAAAATATTAAATATGAGAAAATTTTTACATTGCTAACTAAGCATAAACCATCAGAATGAAAAAAGCTTTAGCAATTTTAGTAATCAACGTGAAAGATTTCATGTATTTAATATTCAATAGTTTTGGGTGTAATTTCTCTGCTGATAATTAATTGAAAAAATAATGAAAATTGTACTAATAGGTGTTCTTTCACCTATGCTCGGATTTCTTTCGTATCAGGTTTGTCGCAGGGTTGTGTGCTCATGAAGACTGTTACATCTTATGCTGCGGTTCCGCCTGTATCGATACAAGGTGGAACCCGTCGAATTTCGACGAAAGCAAATGCTTAAGAAGGAACTGTTCCGTTGATTTATAATAAACCTACAAAATTAGCTACAGTGAAAAATGCATCTTACAATGGTCAGTCTAACTCTCAAACAAATATTACTTAAAGCTAAAATTAAGAAGAAAAAAATACTATATGTATAAAACTCAGTTGTCCAAATTATTAAAATTAAACTTTACTTGCATAGGTAAAAATATAGTAATAAAGCAAATTATAAGAAAGATCAAATATTAAGATGAAGTTATTAATTGAGGCTCTTATTTTTGGTATAAATGCCTATGAAAAAGAAAATTCAAATTGACACTATCTTAGAATTTCACGTGAAATCTAAACTCCTCATAATTTTCATCTTCTCAAAATTTACATGGGTACATTTCAGTTTTTATCAATTTTAAAAGAAAATGGGGTATTTCTGTTGCCACAATTACAAAATTCGTACTAAAAACTGTAAAATAATAATAATAATATTATTATTATTAATAATATCTCAAAAACAAATTGAGATACAGCTTTCAAACAAATTGCATTTAAAAGTACATATTTTTCTCTATACGATGGTGTAAAAATTGAAAACGTGCGAGGTTTAGAAGTATAAAATTTGCAGTACAGAAAATTGCAAAACTGAATTGCATGGGAAAGTGTTGCCATTCGCAAAATGACGCATGCGTTACGCACAGATACGTTTGGCCTTTATAATATAGATTTAAGAGTGAAAGATACTAGGCTAGGTATCGTCTTCGTAGCTTAATGGTAAAGCATGAGCAACTATCCCAAAGATTCAGGTTCGACTCCCGACTTGGGCATTTTACCTTTTGCTGGTTTGTGCTTATAACAATTTGAAATTTAACGTTTTTAATTTTGGACTATTTCCAATTAGCCTAGCTGTTACATGCTCTTAGCAACAAGTCTGAAAAATATAAGGAGCAAATGATGATTTTCTAATTAGCCTAAATCTGCTTAGGCTGTTCGTAATAAGATTGAAAAGTATCAGGCTGATTGGAAAAAATGATTCTCCAATTATCCGGGCTCTTTACAAAAAGGCGGATTTCGCAATTAGCCTACAACATGCACATAATCAGGGCCTGATTAACGCACGGGCCTCCGGGGCCTCGGACCTGGGCACACAAATTTTGTGGCTGATTTTTTCCCCCTTAGTCAAGTACTTTTCAAATAATATTGTTTTATAAAATATGAAACGTAAAATTTAAATATTCTGAATGACTCAATAAAATTTTGATATTTGTATATTATACAAATGCTTGTTTGAGAAAATGGACGGTAATTCATTTTTTTTTATTATTCTTGTAAGTTATTTATTTTATTTTATTTTATTTTTTGTAAACTCGAAATGTTTACCCAAACAACTTATCAACTCATCAAGTAAATCTACTTTTTTTCCGTATTGTCGACGGGAATGGGGAGGTAGGGGGGCAGGGGGCCCAATTTTTCAACGCCACCTGGGCCTAACTTCAGCTTAATCGGGCTCTGCAAATACATAATAGTGGTTATCCATATTTTAAAGTTAAAATAAAGCGTCTTCTTACTTCGTGGTACATATGTTTGTTTTTAAGTTAAAAATAAAGCGTAATCAAGCTGTTAATGAAATGTAGTTTTAGAAGCAAGCTTCCTATTTCTGGCGTATGTTATTGACGTGATGACTTTAGCCGTGAAATGTTTGTTTGTTCACTCATGCAGGTGTTGGGTGGCGGTAAGTTTTGCAATGCATCACTAACATAACGCCTTTTCTTACTTCGTGCTTCATATGTTTGTTTTAAAGTTAAAAATAGAACGTAATCAATTCTTTATGAAATGCAGTTTTAGAAGCAGGCATCCTATTTCTGGCGTGTGTTATTGTCGTGATGATTTTTGCCGTGAGATGTTTGTTTGTTCACTCATGCCGGTGTTGGGTAGCGATAAGCTTTGCAATGCATGACTAACATAAGTGTCTTCTTTACTTCATGGTTCATATGTTTGTCCAAAAAATAGTTGAGGGAGGAGTTACGTCATTGGATATTTTTACTCACCGTCGCAGTAACTCTGCTTGTTTTATCGGCCCCAAAAAGCTCCGCTCTGTTTTATTTAATCGATTGCAAATGCATTGTTATTGATAACCGACTGTGGCACCTGTTTTAACTCGGGGCTGGTACCGCTGAACCGCTCACACAAATTTTAGTGCGATTCTCTTCCCGCATTCTATAAATCTATATTATAAAGGCCAAACGTATTTGTGTGTAACGCATACGTCATTTTGTAAATGGCAACTGTTTCCCATACTATTTCGGGTTTGCTAATTTTCGCTACAGCGAATTTTACACTACTAAACATCGCACATTTTTAATTTTTACATCGTCGTATAGAGAAAAAAAATTTACTTTTAAATGCAATTTGAATGAAAGCTGTACCTCAATTTATTTTTGAGATATTAATTTTTTATAGTTTTTAGCACCAATTTTGTAATTGTGGCAACAGAACTACTCTATTTTCTCTTAAAATTGAAAAAAAAAAAGAAAATAGACATTAAAATGCGTATACTAGTATATCAAATATATCATCTGTGATCGTGCCAATTTGGATTTTTTTTTACATTCGCATTTATACCAAACATAAGAGCCTCAATTGATAACTTCATCATAATAACTGATCTTTATTAGATTTCAATGATTACATATGCAATTAAAGTTAAATTTTAATAATTTGGAAAATTAAGTTTAGGCGTCAGAGATACAGATTTTAAGAGAAATGTTCACATCTGTTTGTAGTGCATCAACGTCGTAAGACAGAACAGTTCGCCGTCTTTATTTAGCGTCCACGGCGTTGTATCCCGAAGGTTACGCCCAGCTCGGCACTTTTTTGATGATCATTGACCAAGAACAGGCAATTGAAATTCGAAATCTCGGCCTGAGTTTTATTTACTTTTTTGTATCTTTTGAACAGCACACTTCTGACTTGTGTGCATGACATTAAACTCTGCTTATAAGGCGCGCCACACACCAATGAGACATTAAACAACAAGTTGGAAATTGTACGTGAAGCGTAGCAAATTAGGTGCGTTCGTACGATAACGAAGTTTTAAAAATATTACTCTCATATATCAATCTCTTAAAATTGTAAATAGTGAATTACAATTAAAACGCTCATCAAACAATGTTCTCTCTATACCATTATGTAATGGAATACCTTTGTGTGGCCTTGTAAATAAATAACAAATGTTCTTTTCACCACAAATTATGTACAGTCGTCCCCGTTTAAACGAATATTGATGGTTCCAGAAATAATATTCGATTAAGCGGGGTATTTTATTAAACGGGGAGACACAGAAATGTAGTATTTAATGAGTAATAAAAAGTTAAAACAACCATCTACCGCATAATTAATTAACAGCAAAATAAAATCGTTAATATAATAACGTAAATTAGTAAAATATATACAAATACTAATATAAAATAAGTATGTAATAATTTAATATTAGTACATACAGCTGTAGGATTTACATTACACTTCACTTTGTTTTAATTTGGTTAAAACTTGGCTACTTGTAATTTACGTTATTAACACAAACTAAAAATGTCCTTTAAAATGGTTTGTTTAAGAGGAATTTATGCGTTTACTGAAATTAAGCTCAAAAATCGTGAAAACGTTTTTGTGCGTTAGCACATGCTTTTTGCACAATCTTAGCGCCATTTAATAACGAAACTTTCGCTAAACCCATTCCAGCGCATATTGACCAATGTTATCAAAATTGGAATTATGTTTCCTCTTTCGACCCTAATTTCCATTTTATCTCCGTTCTTTTTGGATATTTTCTGCATTGTGTTTCGTATTGGAAACTCAGGTCTGCGATATTTTAAAACCTTTTGCTACCTGGACTTCTGTTTTCTTATTTAAGACTTCCAAAACTGTAGTTTATCAGAAAGGTTTAAAATTCTCCATTTATAAAAGAAAAAAAAAATAGAATTCATAGCAATGCCTTTTTCTTAACAAAAATGCGACTTAACTTACAAAATGCAAAAATACATTGGCCAACTCATTTTACCCATTCGCAGAAAAAAAAGGGGGGGAAATCATTTGACCTGTCCATTACACATCTGCCGGTCAAAATCATTGCAGGAAGAACTGAAAATCTGCTTTAAGTGTAAATGAGCCGAAAATGACAAAAGATGAGGAAAAATTCAAGCTGAAACGTGTTTTTTGCGCCTGTTTTCAAACATTGGTCACCCAAATGTTATTCGAATATGCGGGGAGATTCGTGAAAAATATTCGGTTTAAGCGGGGGAAAATAGCATGGAACCAATGGCCATAAATTCGGTTCCGGAGAGTTCTATTCGAATAAGCGGGGTATTCGATTATCCGTTACCCGATTAAGTGGGGAGGACTGTAAAATGTATATTATAATATGTACTTTATAGTTTCAAATAAATTTTATTAAGTTCGAATGAGTGTAACACCATTAAAACGTATTTGAAACATTTTTCCCCATTGACCGTAATGTAACGGAATACTTTTGATTGTCCCTGTAAGTGATTTATGCATCCGATTTTCATAAAATGTGAAATAACTCGACAAAATTATGTAATAATTATGCATTTTAAATTTCAAACGTATAAAATACATTTGAAACTTTTTCCCTATTGACCATAATGTAATTGAATACTTTTGATTGCCCCTGTAATTGATCTATGCACCCGATTATCAAAAAATTTTAAATAACTCAACAAAATTATATAATAATTATGTATTTTAAATTTCAAACGATTAAAATGCATTTGAAAATTTTTCCCCCATTGACCGTAATGTAATGGAATACGTTTGATTGCCCCTGTAATTGATCTATTCATCCGATTTTCATAAAATTTGAAATGACACGACAAAATAATGTAATATTTATGTATTTTAAATTTCAAACGATTCGGTTGGGTAGTTTTTGCGTTGTTATATGCGGACAGACAGACGGACGGACAGACGGACGGACTGAACGACCACTATAGGTGCTACGTATTTACATAATTACGAACGCACCTAACAAAGCGTGAGACACGAAAAAATTTCACCCTGTTTAGGCACAACACTAGTCACAGAAAAAGAATTGGGTGATAATAGTAAAGTCTAGGGGAGAGTTCTTTTCAAATATATCGCTCAAATTTTAATATTTTTACATGTTTTTTTTTTTTTTTTTTTTTTTTCATAGGATATTTGAGGATGATCCACAAACGGGCTAGTTTTTACTTTTTCAATTTTGGTTTCAGATTTTTTTAAAAATTACTTTAAATCTGAAAACTGGTTCTGAAATTGAAACTATCATAATAAAAAAATATATAAGCAAAATCGACAAACTAAAAATTAAGCTGGTTGTGGATCGTCCTTAGCTATCCTATGCAATGTATATATATATATTAAAATTTGAGCGAGATATTAGAAAAGAAAGCTTCCATAGACTTTACATTATCATCCGGGTCTTTTTCTATGACTATCATGGGGCCTTAACAAAGGTAAAACCGGTTTAAGTAGTAGAATTTGTCTCCTGTCTCATGATTTTTGTCGCATGTTTCCCTGTTGTGTAGAGCGCCTCAGTTATCGTCAATATACAGGGACGAGACAGCACACGGAAACTTTACAACACGAGAGAAATGCAACAGGGAGCTCCACACAAAGAGGAGTAAAATGGAGCCAGCGGTAATCGAACCAAGAACCTCCTATGCTCTCAAGCGTTTAGCGACGTGATGGTTTAACCACTCGGCCATTGAAATCCCTCGGCTCAAATTAATAAACCCGTTCTCTGAAATAGCAACCTTTTCTTCAAGCGTTCATCATCCTTCCAGCAATCACGTGATGGCGGAGACAATGCGCGCCAAACTGGCTTTCCCGCTACCCCCACGGTTGGCGCTAAATCGCACAACACGTAGGGATAAACTAACTGTAGGCTCCGCCTGTACTAGAAACCAAACGAGCACTATCTACTGCTTAATCCTTTAAAATCATGTTGTGCTTGTTGTTGTTCTTTAAATATGTTGCAGTGCTTTTTAAAGTTGTTTTTTTTCTTTTTTTAAAAGTTTATTAAAAAAAGTAAAAAAAAAAAAAAAAAAAAAAAAAAAAAAAAAACACTCTAGAATTTTATTTTTTATAGTGATATTTTGAATTTATATTTAATAAAAGAGAAATGGTGAGAAAAAAAAATAATAACAAATAATGTTTAATAATTTTAGCTATCAGGTGCTTTCAAATGCTTTTATTCAAATCTTACTTAATTATGCAAATGATATTTTTAGGTGGACGCTAAATCACACTACGCTTAGGGATAAACAAACTGAAGACTCCTCCCACACTTGGAACGAACGCCATCTACAGGCTTTACATTTAATGATATGATCTTATAAACTAGTAAATTAAAAATAAAAGCTTTTTTAAAGTAAAATTAATAAAAAAGAGGAGGGGTACATTTTAAGGCCAACTATTTAATTTAAATGATTTAACACTGAAGTTACGTTTTGTAACTTGACTTAGGACTAGGCTCTTTTATTATTAGTATGTTTTATTTACTTATTAATTACAGATTTACTAGTTTATGATGTCATGCAATAAATTGAAAAAAATATGGCTGGTCATTGAAAAATCCATATGTAATAATAATTATTATTATTATTTAAGAATTCAAAGAAGAGCTTTATTTTATTCATTATTTTTGCATCTTGTTAAAAAATAAGAAAAGTTTATTGAAAGAAACCCCATAATTTTATTTTCCATAGTAATATTTTGAATTTATATTTAATAAAAGAGAAATAGATATAAATATGAAATGGAATATTAACAAATAATTTTTGGTAATTTTAGCTCTCAGTTACTTTCCAATACCTTAAATATGCAAATGATTTGTATAAATTAAGTAGACAAATTTATACAACAGTATTTATAAAAAATTATCTTAGTAATTTTTAAAAAAATTAGTAGAGAAAATAAATCATTTTTCAAGTAAAAACAGCAACAAAAATGTACAATTTATTTAACTTATTTCGGATAAATGACTACTTAAAAACATGTTATATAAAAAAAAGAGAATATACTCACTAGCGTCGCAAGGAGGGGGGCGGTCACCCAGGGCGCTGAGGTCAAGGGGTGCCAAATTGAAAGAGGTTTAAATCGAAATTATGAATTGCCCCAACAGTGGACGACAGGTTCTGCTCTCGAATCTCGTAGATATAATGGGTTCGAATCCAATCGCGCCCAATCGTTCGGAGTTTACCGTGATTTTCTCGGAGCCTTGGATTTCCGTGCTCGGATTAGGTTCCCTTAGAAAGACCCCCACGGAGGGCAGTTTCCCTAGGGCATAACCAGCAACCAAAAAAGACATTTTCTTCTCTTGAGGGAAAAAAATGTGGTTATTTTCCTTCTTTTCTTTGTTTATGGGGCGGTGTGGGCGAAAATTTTCTTCCTTCCCCAGGCGCCAAAAAAAAAAAAAAAAAAAAAAAAAAACATAGCTATGCCACTGAATATACTTTCATATTTGGGCTTAAAATAGTATAAAGGTTTGTTTGTTTTTAAATATATTTTAAATTTTAAATTTAAATTTAGTATAACACAAAAATTAAATAAGATTTATCTGAAAATCTTGGAAAGTAATTGATAGCTAAAATGATTAGAAAGAAACTATTAATTTTTTTCTCTCTCTTTTTCTCTTTTATTAAGAACAAATTCAAATTATTACTATGAAAAATAAAATCCTAGAAAGTTCTCAAAATTGATTTTTTTTTAAAAATTTATTAACAAGATTTAAAGAAAAAAAAAAAAAAGATCTTACTTGAAATCTTCCATAATAATTAATAATCGAATATGGTTTTTCTATTTATTGGATAACATCATAAATTAGTAAAATTATTCTCAAATTATTTTTCTTAAAAAAATAATAATAAAATAAAAATATATAAAAGAAAGAAAGAAATAACAAACAAATAAAACATGCTAATATTAACAGATGTTAGTCTTAAGTCAAGATAAAATATAAAGTATTTCTTTTTTTTTCTTTTTGAATTTTTAGCAGAAAAACTATTTATGAATTTATTATATTGCAGTATACGTACACAAATATACTATAATGTAACTTCAATTTAAAACATATAAATGAAATAGTTGATATTAAAATATATTTCCTCTCTCTTTTTTAACTTTAAAAGGTTTTTATAAATTCAGTTACTTATGATGTCATATCATAAACTGAAAATTTTGATAAAAAGTTTATTAAATTCTATTGAAATGAGGGGATAAAAATATTGTTTAGTGAATGTAAATTATGTTTCATATCAAATTGTTGGCGTAAATCTATTTTAAGAGAGTCCATTGAAATTTATACGCGTAAAAATCTGGTTTGCAATGATACCGTTTCTTTTATTATTCCTAAGTTATGGTTAGAATTAATGAATAAATTCCTCGTGAGAGTTTGAATGGGATGAACCATGTTGGAAATTCTTTTAGATCATGGTCTATATTTTAGTTTAATTTTTTACAATAGAGCGCGTGTTTTTTTTTTTTTTTTTTTTTTTTTTTTTTCTGTTTATATCTCATTGTCGCGTGTCATTTGTATTGACCGTGAAATATTTTGAAATTTTATTTTTATTTATATTATGATTATGGGACTTATTTGACGATTCTGAAACATGTCAATGTCATTTATTTTTATTATAACACTTTTCTTAAGTAAAATTAATTTTTTTTTTTTATTAAACTGAAAATTTTATTGTCAGTCACTGAAAGAATTATATAATTACTTTACAAATATCATGAAAAATGTTTTTAATGAATTACTAAGAAGAAAAAATGTAAAATTAATTTGGATTTAAATTTTAAAAGTAAAGACCATTAAAATACATTTTAAAGTATGTTTAAAATACCTTTAAAAAAGGTTTTAAACAAAAATCTTTTTAATACTTTTTTAAGTCCAAATGTAAGAGTATTTTTATGTTACATGCTCTTAAATTATTATTTATCAAAAATAAGTTAAATTAATTGTGAATCCTTATTTTTGTTTTTACATTAAAATAATTATTTGCATATTCATTTACATATTTTTACATACACAATAAAAAATCATTTACATATTTAAATTATTTACATATTTAAGTAAGATTTGGCTAAAAGTATTGGAAAGTAACTGATAGCTAAAATTATTAGAAATTATTAGTTAACACATTTCATTTCATATTTATTTCCATTTCTCTTTCATTAAACATAAATTCAAAATATTACTATTAAAAATAAAATTATAGAGGTTTCTTTTTAAAAAAATTTCTTGTTTTTTAACGAGATGCAAAAATGATGAGTAAAATAATTCTCTTCTTTGAATTCTTAAATAATAATAAAAATTAAATATGGATTTATCTCTAAGTAGCCGTAGTTTTTTTGTTTTTTTGTTTTTTTTTTTTTTTTTTCAGTTTACTGCATGACATCATAAATATATAAATTTGATTTTTATTTTTATTTATTTTTATTTTTTGAGAAAAACAAATAAATAAAACATGCTAATATTATTAGAGGCTAATTCTATGTCAAGATACAAAACATAACTTCAGTGTTAAAGCACATATATTAAATATATTAAAATATATCCCTCTTCTCTCTCTCTTTTTATTTTTTATTAATTTTACTTGAAAATATTATTTTAAATTTATTAGCTTATGGTGTCATATCATAAAATGAAAATGTTATATGGGTAAGCACAGAAAGAATATATTATTATTATCATTGTTTCAAGAATATAGTGAAGAATGTTTTTAATTCATTGAAGCAAAAAGAAATTTAAAATTAATTTAAAGAGCTCTGCGTGACGTATTTTTAAAGGGTTCGTCAGTAGATGTCGCTCACTTATTAGTGTGGGAGGAGCTTCAGTTTATCCGTATGTGTTGCGCGATTTAGAGTCCACTATATTTTTAATGTAAAAAACAATAACAAAGATGCACAGTTTATTTAACTTATTTTTTATAAATAATTATTTAAGAGGGTGTTACATAAAAAATATACATGTACTCATACATTTGGACTTAAAAAAAAGTAGTAAACAGGTTTTCGTATAATATAGTTAAGTCCAAATTAAATCTGCATTTCTTTTTTTCATTTTAATAATCCATTGAAAACATTTTTCATAATATTCTTAAAATAATATTAATGATAATAATATGATTCTTTCTGTGACTACCCATAAAATTTTCATTTTATGATAGAAAATCATAAGTTAGTAAGTTTGAATAAAAATTCTTTCAAGTTAAAAAAGAGAGAGGGAAGAAATGTACTTTAATATAAAATATATCATTTATTTCTTTTACATTGAAATTGTATTTAAGTATATTTGTGTATATGTACTGCAACAACATATGCATAGATTGTTTTTCCACTAAAAACCTGAAAGGAAAATATATCTGTACATTTTATCTTAACTTAAGACTAAGATCTATTAATATTAGCATGTTTCAGTTTTTCGTTATTGCATTCTTTTATTTCATTTTTTCTTTAAAGAAAAATTATTTGAGATTTCCTAATTTATGATGTCATGCATGAATAGAAAAATCATATTTATTATTATTATTTAAGAATTTAAATAAGACTTTTTTTCTCAATTTATTATTTTTGCATCTTGTTAATAAACAAGAAAATTTCACTTTCGTAAACCCCCCTAGAATCTTATTTTTCAGAGTAATTGTTTGAATTTATACTTAATAAAAGAAAAAAGGGAGAGAGAAAAAAAAAAATAATATTTAATTTCTTTTAGTTTTAGCTGTCAATTTCTTTCCGATATTTTTAGCTATGTCTTAATTAATTTTTTTACTATACTAAATTTGACTTTAAAATTTTAAAGATATTTAAAAACAAAACTTTTTACAGTGTTTAAGCCTAAATATAAGAGTATATTGTCTTTTTTTAAAAAGCGTATTTAAATACATTTATCAGTCATACGTTAATTAAACTTTTGTAGCTCATTTTTACATGAAAATTAATTTATTTTTTCTAGTAAACTATTAAAAATGCTTAAGATGACTCTTTTATAAATACCTCTGTATAAATATGTCTATTCTATTTATAAAAATCATTTACATATTTAAGTAAGATTTAGCTAAAAGTATTGCAAAGTAATTGATAGCTAAAATATTAGTAATAACTAAAAGTGGATATTTCTTTTATTTTTTAATTTGTTGTATGACATCATAAACTAGTAAATTTGAAAGGAATTTCTTTTAAGTAAAACAATAAATAACTATCAAATAAATAAAACATGCTAATATTAAAACGGCTAGTCCTAAGATAAGATACACAACATAACTTCAATGTTAAAGCATATAAATCAAACATATAGTATTAAAATATACCCCCCTCTCTTTTTTATTATTAATTTGTAATTTTTTTTTTTTTATTTAGTAGCTTATGGTGTCGTATCATAAAATTAAAATGTCATGGAGAGTCACAGAAAGAATATATTAGAATTATTATTATCATTTTAAGAGTATAATTAAGATTAAGAATATAATGAGAAATGATTTCAATTCATTGAAACAAAAAGAAATTTAGATTAATTTAAAAAACCCTGCATTACGTACTTTTGAAGTCGAGATAGCTAGCGTTCGCTTATTCTTGTGGGAGGAGCTTCAGTTTGTTGATCCCTATTCCCTAAGCGTTATGCGATTTACAGTCGAGTCGACCAATATTATAAGTGTTTAAAGTCTGCTATCTGCAACATACGAGGAGCCTAACCGAATAGGCGCTCACTCGCTATTTTTATCCCAACAATAATATGGTGCCATGACACTAATTCGAAAAGCTTCATTTCTTTTAAATACATAAAATAACTTCAAAATATTTATGGGATGAGTGTTATTTTAAAAGAGGACTTTATTTTAATTTAAGTAAATTTCAGAATCTAAAGGAAGGTAAATCATTTCGCATGATTTCCATTGCCAGGCTTTCATAATGTGGTCGGACACCATTCGTACCTTTTTTTCCTGCTTGTTTATTGTTCTCGTCCTTGCATTTCTTTGTATATGTCCGTTATGTATAGATGATTCGTTGTTCGAAATGACGAAACAAATTGAACATAGCCAAAATGATTCAGTACTTTTTACTTACTGAACGGTCATAAATTTCTCCATAATTATTTCTTGAATATTACATATAAATAATCTGAAAAAAGAAAAATAGTAATAACAACAATTTTTTTTAAATATATTTTTTAATTATAAGGGGCAGTGAAATAAAATCCGAACACACTCTATAAAGTGAGTACCAAAAAATTTTATTCAAAAATAATTTCCAGAACTGTTAAGACATTTATACTACTAGGAGACGAGACGATCAATTCCAGTCTGTTAAGAAAGAGTTAATTAATAAATAAATAAGCCATCTAATAAACTTCCCCCAAAAATGCTTGCTTTTCCCTTTCTCCCCTTTTCAAATCTCACTAAGTTTCAAAACCTTTGAAAATATTTTAAAATACATTTTCAGCTTTATCGGTATTTTATTTATCTGTATTTTATTCTAACAATAAATAATTGATCATATAATTCCCACACGTCAGTTTGAAAATGATATCTCGCCCATTCTTTCCATGGACAAAAAATTAAAAAATTTAAAACTCTTTTGAGTTAATTTTTTTTGTCCTGTTTGTAAATCTTTAATAGGGAAAATAATCAGTCATCTATTAAACTTTTCGGTACTACTCTGTTATCCCGTCGATCAAAGTACTATCACCAAATTATAAGATTAAATGCCAATAATGAATAATCGTGAATGTTAATTCAATGACAATAAATAAGATACACGTGTTTAAAACGTCATTCAGTGATTTTTATTTCGACTTTTTATTTGTATTTTTATTAATATTCTACTAATTATTTGTTTTTTTTATTATTTAAAATAAAAATTACGTCAATATGTATAATTTGGCTATTAGTTTGGCGATTTGTATAATTTGGCGAAATCGGTCGACGGGATAACAGAGTAGTACCGACTTTTCTTCCCCACAAAAATATATTTCTTCCCTTCTCAGAAAATTAAAAACCTTTCCCTTTTTTATCCTCTATTTGTTACTTTATTGTAATAAACACCTGGAATTCTACATCTGCACACGCAGTTTAAAATCTTTAAAACTGATTAATTTATACTTGTTTTGTTCCTAATTATTAAGTTTTACTAAATATAATTTTTACTAACTAAATATTTTCCAACTGTGTTGGAGAGTATTAAAGCGATACATATACATTTAATTGTGCACAAAATGCATTCTGTATTTCTGTAAGCAGAATAATATTGATAAAAGACATTAGAAATATATTTTTAAATAAAATAGCGGTAATTTTCGTTAAGGTGCAGGTAAATTCTCAAAACTTTTCGCAATCAATTCATTCCGATTAGCTCCGAATTGAATTACCAAACTTAAATACCGAAGCTAACTTAGTTATCGATTGAGCTGAGTAAATCCCTAAAAAACTAGTATGTTGTGGCCATCACAAAACTTTCTTCTATTTAAATCACGATCATGAATGAAAATCATGAAAGACGTGGCATAGCAGCGCCACCTGCAGGCCAATTTACACCAAAACTAGTCAGCGTCTATGTATATCAAGGTCTCACAGAATCTGAAGTTTGGTGAAATTCTGTGCATTAGTTCTTGAGATATAGCAATCATGAAAATCATGAAAAACGTAGTATAGCAGCGCCACCTGCAGGCCAATTTACACCAAAAACCAATAGGCACTAATTCATATAAAAGTCTAACTGAATATAAAATTTTATGAAATTTCGAGCATTAGTTCTTGAGATAGAGCGCCCACAAATTTTTTGTCACATGCATACATACAGACAGACAGACAGACTGACAGACTCACAGACAGACATTTTCCAAAAATAGTCAAAACGTGTTCAGGACCTTCTAAAACGTATAAATCCGTCGAAAACCGGAAGTCGACAATTTTCATGAATCCAATATTTTCTTCTTGTAAAGGTAGAAGAAAGTAATAATAGAAATGTAGATGAAAATAAAAGTATAGTGTTCAACTCAGACACTTATTTAAGGGATTTCTGAGGATCCGGGGGGATAAATTGCATTTTTTGACCATTGGAAATACAAAATCTCAAATCTTCCGAGGGGGTGTAATCGTATTGGTCCGTGGGGGGGGGGAGGGAATGAACATACTTTTCTGTCATTTGATTGATATCACTACAAAAATCATTCTTAACTGACTGTATCATTTAAAAAGATATTTAGTGTTCAATAAGATTCTCTCCCTTACCCCCGAATTCATTCCTATTAAAACACTGAACTTTAAAAATTGTTAAAATTCTCTCCTGCTTTTATAATACGCACATACCTATTAAAATAATCAATTATCAAAATTTAATTCCATCTGAAATTTTCTGCTTCACGGGCCTCCTTTTAAAAGTGCGCATGTTCGAGAAACGAGCCCGGCCCATTTGTAATTTCGCGGTTCACGGACACGCCTAGAGATGGGAATGCTCGGAAAAAACCCGGAAAAATTGGGAAAAAAACCGGTTTTTTCGGGGTTTTTTCCGAAGGCTTATTTTTCAATTTTTCCGAGCTGGAAAAATTGAAATTTCATTTTTGAAATAATATAGTGAAAATTTTGTAATAGCTACATTCTCATACTTTTTATTTTATTTATTTTTATGTTGAATGTCTTATGAAAATTTTAATGTGGGTAATCTGATCTCTGAGCAGAAATCTGTTTGAGAAGACTTGAAAGGATCCTTCACATTTTTTTCTTGTTTGAAACACAAGACCTTTTGCAAAATTTCTCTTGAAAATAGACATTTTAGAAAAAGTTTAATCAACAAATTGAATTTTTCGCAAGTGCAGTGATTGAAGAAAAGAAAAATCTCATGCCATACAGCAGCTGAATCTTATTAAGTTGCATATATGTATGTAAATAATCTTATTAAAAATGTCTAAAAAGGAACCTAAATATAGTAATAATTTCTTATTCAAGAATTCTGAATATATTTTGTACAAATACATGCAAAAATTCACAATTTCACAAAAACTTGATTACATGAAAAAAATCTAGATATGTAATTAAATGCAACTTCTCTTTTTAAAAATTAATTCATGTGTAAAATTATTGCAATAATATGCCGATTAATGGAAATGATAAAATTAAAAATTCAACATAAAATTTTGAAGTATACATTTATTACTTTAATCTATCTTTTCAAAATGTAAGTATTGAATTCGTGAAAAATTTGACTTCTAGTTTTTGGTGTATTTAAACGATTTAGAAGGTCCTGAACACGTTTTAATGGTTTTTGGAAAATATCTGTCACTCTGTGAGTCTGTATGTGACAAATTTTATGGGCACTCTATCTCAAGAACTGATGCACATAATTTCACAAAACTTTAGTTTCAGTTACACCTTGATAAAAACTCGAGATGTTTAATTATTAGTGTATATCGCCAAACCGATGGCGCTGTTATGCTGCATTATTCATAATTTCCACAATCCACCTCAAACTAATGTATGTATTTTTATAAAATTTCAGATTAAGTTAATCTTTGACATAACTTCGTACTCATTACTTTTTGGTGTAAATTGCTCAACAGATGATGCTGCTATGCTGCATTATTTATGATTATCGCAATAGCTTTACCTCAAGGGCGATTTTTTTTTAAAATCAAACTACAGCTTCAGATATATATTAATGTTGTTTAGTTTTTGGTGTAAATTGCCCTATAGGTGGCACTACTATGTTGCATTTTTCAAGATTCCGTTATAGCTGATTAATTGAATGTTTTTTCAAGGTGTTGAATCTAAAAATGACCTCGTTTTACCTCCATGATGTACAGTAAGGTTGCTAAAACATGGGCAGTTTGCATTAGAAAAGTACAACTGCGATGAACCCCCCCCCCCCCCCCCCATATTTTATTACAAGTAACTATGTTCCAAATTATACTTTCCCTCTTGATTAAACTTTGAATTTTTGTAGTTTTCTAAAGCACAGTAGAAGTTTATCTCTGTATGTAACTGCTTTTGTTAATTCCTCAAATAGCATTTTCTATTTGTAGTCTTCTGTTTTCATAACTTTTGAATTCCACTCTTAGAAATATAAAATTACCATGTGGAAACATTATTGAATATGGTTTCTTACTCAAGAATAGAATACCAGATTTTACGGTAAAAAGAAAAAAAAATGCATTTAATTAAACTTAAAATAATAATAACAATAATATTTTTCTGCTTTCAGTGAGTAAAAATCAATAAATCCTACGCTATTTTTTAGTTTCAGACCTGAGTAAACCAAAGTAAAACTTAGTTTTGTTTGAATTCAGATTATAAAACTAAATCAAAACTTTTTTGAGTTGAGATTGGAAAGCTATACCAAAACTAAACATATTTTATAAAGGAAATAAAATTATAATTCTAAGAAAAAAAAGTAATAATGTAAAAATATACATTTTTTAAACAAACAATGGAATTTTTGAATACTGAAACTCATAATAATGACAAAACTGCAATAATTTCTTTAAACTAGTATCATTTACTTAAAAAGTATACTTATGTAAATGGAATGCACAATTTATTTCATTCCAAACTACAGACATATTGGCTCAGGTATTTACATTAGGTCAATTGGTAGCTAAACATGTAACTGAAGGATCATTTCAACAGAGATATGATATAACAAACAATAGCGTTTAATAAAAATTCTTAGGCTGTGGAAAAAAAAAAAAAAAACTAAACTTTTAAAAGCAGGCTTTGCTACTTTCTTTTTATTTTGTAATATAAAGTGAAAATAATTTTCATTTAATACATATGAATGGGAAAAAATATTTATTATTTAATATTCTCTAAGAAAATATAATTTATTTGGGAGAAACAGTCATGAAAAATCAATTTTTCCAATTTTTCCGAAAAAAACCGGTAAAAAACCAGTTTTTTTCCCCACCACTTATATTTTTCCGGAAAAACACGCCTATGCAAAAATTGAAAAAAATCAGACTTTACTCAATTTCTTCAAAAAATTCCGATTTTTCTTAACATACAATTGAGATTGTTTTCTAGAATACTGCATAAATATTTAAGGAAAAATGTAATACTATATTTTATATTACCGTTAAATCGGGTGAATCGGAACACTTTTCAACTTTAACGATAAAAAAAAAAAAAAAAAAAAAACGACAACTGATTTTTTTAATTTTTAATTTTTTTACTAGAAACTTCGGTCTTGTTTTGCTCTTTATTTTTTAAGCAAAAATGAAACATTTTTACTGTTTATATATATATTATTTTTTTTTTTTAATGGTGTTCCGATTCACCCCGCAGATATGGGTGAATCGGAACAAATGTTATAATCTTTATTTATTCCTATTCAAACTTTAGTAGAGTTAATAAAAACAGGTAATAATGATAAAGGAGGAATAGGAACACGTAGTTTCTGTGAAACCAAGCCTTTATTTTATATACAAGTAAAGATATGCTTTTTTAAAATTAGAAAACAACTTTGAAATCAAGAAAAATTAAAATTTATTTTAAGAAATTATATTCGAATTGCAGAAGTGGAATTTAATACAAATTCAGCCCTGTACTGTGTTATCCTTTACTAGTAGTCATTAGGTAAGTGAATCTATTGAGTAGCCCCAATCGCTGCATGTATTAATACGATCTACTAATACGCCCTCATCCCCAGTCCTTATTGCTGTTTGCATCCCTCTCTTTTTTAGTTGGTTTTTCATTTTGAGATGTTTGTGTAATGTTGTGGGTGTCAAAGAATAATTCTGGGCAGTTTTTCTAACTAATTTGCTATTTTTAAATTCTTTTATTGTGTGTTCCATGTCTTTTGTATTAGGCGTCGGCTTTTTTGTTTAACTAAGTAATTTCTTGGCACCTTTAAACTCTTCAAGTAATTAGAACAAACAAAATATAGTTACAATACATATTTATACATATGTTTTCATACATTACATAAAATTATTACTGTATAGAAAAATAAACCATGAGAGAAAACGTGTTCCGGTTCACCCCGTAAATCTTAAACCTCTGATGTTACAAGCTATTTTTCATTTTTTCATTATGTAGTTTAGAAATAAGTAGAATTTAATACAGCATATCGTTTACAGGTCTATCATTAATTAAAAATCCCCTCTCTTAGGTTTAGGATACGAGAAATACTGTAGTTACATACAAAGTTTTGAAGACTTCGAAAAAATGATGTTTTTCAGGATTCTCTTGAAGTTTTTTTATATACCCCAGTAGTGGTGCCAACATGTCAAAACTGAATTTCCCAACTCTTAATGTTATTACCTTCTTATAAAAAAATTGGCAAGTAAAAATATCGTCACATATGTTTTTAATGAATTTATTTGTATGACCGGGAAGTTTCGTTCCAGTTTACCCCGCTGTTCCTATTCACCCCATTTTACGGTACTGCATGTTTGCAAGTCAGAGCTTACAGAATAGCAGTATTAATAATGATTTATACAATCGCTAGACTTTTAAATTCAAATAAAGATTCATTAAAACCATAAAAATTTTCAGAAAGAAAGAAAATCAAAAAGTTTATAAACATTATAACTTAAGCTGAAATAAATAAATAAATATTTCTTCATATTTTATTAATGTATAATTTCAAATTTTCTGTTACCAAAAGTTCATTATGATTTCTAATTTTTACAAAACAAATTGCTTGCCCGTCGAGACTACTTCAGCCACTTGAAAAAAAAATCGTTCCCAAAATTATTCTAATAAGAGAATTTTTTTAAACGTTACCATCGTTTGCATTTCGATGCCTTTATTATTATTTTTTCCCCATTGCATAGTTTAGGTCAATCCCCACAAAGAGTGTTTATAACTTTTTCGATTTTGTTTGTAGATTTTCTTTTGAAGATACTCTCATTTTCGATACCAGTTCTGAAAGTGAAGCTGTTACATTAAAATAACCGCAAACAAAATCGAAAAAATATATAACAGCCTTTGTAGAGATCAAACTCTGCTACCCTTAGGAAATAAAAAAAGTCTTTAAAGATATTGAAATGCAAACAAAATACTTTAAAACATTCTCCCATTGGATAACTTTAGCTCAAATCCGCAACCCTAAAATCCACAAACGCCTAAAATACGCACATCTTACTAGATGTAAACATTGAAGTTTTGAGTTCAGATGTAGGGGCAAAATTACAGAATTTTATAGTTTTATATCATTCCATGTCTATTTTCATATTCAATTCTCAATAATATAACTGAAATCGGGGTTCTTCATGAAGTATAAATTCCTTACTAAAAAATAAAATAAAAATATTGCTGGTATCACTGGTAATCACAATAAATTTACCACACATACCTGCAGGAGGGTTATGTATAATGTCAGGAGTTTTTTTTACCGTAATTTTTTATTTTTGTTCAAATTTCAAACAATAGGTGGCGCTGACGGCGATTGAAGGCCAAGTGATCAGTGCTGAATGAAGCGTCTGCAAGATTCAAACAACTCTAATTTAGCTCGAACAACAGACGATGATTTTCTATGAAAGAAACGTAGGCCGGAGAAGTGTCATTGGGGAATGCCGATGTCAAAAACACTCGGCATTCACCCTGTGACACATTTCTGGCCAAGAAGCAGCAGTTCGAAGAGAAGACATCCTCAATGACTTGTGAAAACCATAATGTTAAGATTCTGAAAAGAAAAGAAATGTTTAAAACTCAATCACCAATTTTAAATAATTATTTATAAATAGATACAAACTAGGTTTAATTTTACAAATAATGTCTTAAACACAAAAAATTAAAAAAAAAAGGTCTTGTTTTATATTTGGTACTAGCATTGCATTAAAGTAAAACATATTTTTTTTTTCATAATATATTAGAAATCGAAAAGTTGGCAGTTATGTTTGTATAATAATATTTCAACAAAAGGCAAAATTGTCAGTTTTAAAAAGTAAAAAAAGTTTAATAAAATGTATTAAATATGAGTTTTATATGAAGGATTATGATTATGTCTTAGAGGAACTAATAATAGGATGGTTGCATATTGCTAAAATAAAAAAATACTCTAATCATACCCATTTCAAAAATGTACTTAACATATAGAATATGTATGTTTTACTATTAAAATAGTCATCTGAAGAACACTAGCCATTTTAAGCTTTAAATTTAACTAAAACATAAAAAATCATTAATGAAAGTCAAGATAAGCATTGGAAAATAAACAAAACCACTAAACTTAATTAAATGCTAAATTAAAAATATTTCTTAGAATAAATTTAATTTCGCAAGATTGTCTTAGAAAACATCGAAGGGAGAAATTTAAAAGTAAACATAAGCTACGTGCTAAGCAAGTATACAAATTATTTAATACAGATCTATTTTTAATTGAATACACAATTAAAAAAAATTAATTAATAAAAAGCGTGCCAGATCTATTGATTGATTAAATAATTAATCTGTAGCACTGACAAAAGCCACTAAACAAATTATTTATGAAAACATGAAAGTATATGGCAATTTATCGTTAGGCTTAAGCACGCATACAAAGCTGTAGCACAAACGTGACTGACCAAAAATTAATAATAAATTTAACTAGTATAAAATTCATGAAATCCATAAAATAATATCTCTAAATGATCATAAGATTCTACAGATTATAAATAAAAGCAATACATACCGATTAGAGACCTGTAACATTGTTAAAATAATTATTTTTTTATAGTAGTCAAGCCTATTCTTAATGCTTTTCTATGGGTAAGCTGAGAGCTAGATTAATCTAGGGGGCGCTGAATGTACAAGCACAGTCGCTACGTAGGGCACTTCAGCGCCAACAGCGGCTGGTGGGCGAAACAGAGTGCGTTGCAGGGAAATCATCCACCTTGCATTGTTTCGTTTTCTTTTCAACCTGATAATTTAACAAGAATATCTCATAACGTGATCATTATGTTAAATGTTTTTATGAAATAATTATTAATCTTATGAATTTTTTTAGTTTCTTTGAGACAAATTCATTTATAGAATTTCGAA
Organism: Maratus speculifer; assembly: GCA_964019185.1. NCBI lineage: Eukaryota > Metazoa > Arthropoda > Arachnida > Araneae > Salticidae > Maratus > Maratus speculifer. Next base: position 76,374,165 of record OZ025303.1, read on the forward strand.
ATAAATTGAATTTTAGATTTCTTTTACTTTGAAATATAGTAATTGAAATATTTGCTTAGTATGAATTAAATTCAGTTAAAGATTCTTCATGCATACAAGGTAACAAAAAAGAAAAAACTGCAATTTTTTTAATATAATTTATTGGATTTTTAAGAACTATACATTTAAATTTTACAATATTTTCTTCACATAAATCAGCCATAGAATCTCAAGCAAATTTTTAGTCAGCACAAATTTGATACAATGTCAAACAACATTCAAGGCGTTCTGATACAACATTCAAGGGCTTTGATGCTTTGAAGCTTGGACAACCATTGGTAGTGAAATGAACATACAGGTGGTTATCAAAATAATGGAAACACTTGTGAATGAAAGGGACATTTAAGAATTCCCTTCATAAGCATTAAAATATAATCTTAGCTACCAGATTTTTTTTAATATAAAAAGTACATGTATTAGGTAGTATGAGAGAGCTCTAGAAGAGTTGTTTACGTTTTGATTTTTTTTGTCAGAAGCGTAAAATGTCAGACCTCACAGATTTTCAAAGAGACCAAATTGTAGGAGCCCGACTAGTTGGAGCAACGGTGACTGAAACATCCCAGCTTATAAGCGTTTCTAGAGGTACGGTGTCTAAAGTCATGACAGCATACACACAGCGCGGAAAGACAAGCTCAGCAAAGCAAAATAGTGGACGGAAGGAGAAGCTGAGTGAAAGAGACCGACGGGTATTGAAGCGGATTGTAATGTCTAAAAAGAAAACAACTGCAGCCAAAAAGACCGCAGAGCTCAATCAGCATCTGGATTCTCCAGTGTCAACAATTACAGTTCGGAGATACCTTCATAAAGAGAACATTTACGGCAGAATAGCAATTCCCAAGACACTTGTCACAGATGCTAATGCCAAACGTCGTGTAGAGTGGTGCCACAACCACAAAACCTTATCGATTGATAAGTGGAAGACTGTTATATGGTCAGACGAATCATCTTTCACATTTTTCCCCACAACAGGGCGGGTACATGTCTGGAGAACACCTGCACAAGCGGAGTCCGCTACTTTAAAGCGAAACCAGTCTACCTCGTAGGTTAGTTATTTCGATAGATTATGGCAGCTTGGCTACAGCAGGAGGATAGTAGGGTTGATAGGTACTGTTATATATCACTATCTTGGCGCAAACTTATTTATATTTTTCTGTAAAATTTTAATAAATCGTTTTGATCCTAATCGACTGTTTTATTCGAATTCGAATAGATACAACCAAGATATGTTTACGTTTTTGTTTACATCTTCTGTATTGTTTTTGTTGTTGCATCTCATTTGATCTTATTTTGCATTTAATAAATGAATATAAAATTTAGAATAAAACCAATATTTTATCACATAGATAATTAATAATTGTACTTATATATATATATTTTTAACTTTTTGAATATTTATGAAAAAAATTTCTCCATGCTCTTAATAGAATGTGGCACAATTTAATACCACTAAAAACTTTTATCAAATCATAATATATGTATTTTTTTTTATTCAAAAAGTTGCTTATTTATGGAACTGCTTATATAAAATAGGAATTGCAGAAGGTGAACTATTTAAAAATACAATTTTCAAAGTGAACAAACCGAAAATTTATATGAAATTTTACGCTACACAATTTAACGCGCTTGCCTTTTATATGTTTTTTTCTTTTTCAAATTTTTATTCTTGAATTTCTGTGATGTGTTAAAGATGCAACATAGTAGTAAAAAATTATCACTTTACCCCTAAGTATAGAGAAAAATTCATTTCTTTATGTGATTTTTTGCAGTTCTATGATAATTATGCTAATCCACATAAGAAACAAATCTGTCATTTTATACCACTTTCTGTTATTTCTATATATTAGGGCAGAGTGGGGTATAGTAAACAACCCCTTATATTTTATTTGTTTTTAAATTTTTAAAGATTTTCTTTTGCTAGTTCATTACAGCACTGGATTGATTACATTTAACATATGGGTCATTCCACGTGAAATCAACCAATTTAAGGAAAACTTGTTGCATCATAGTCACAGATTTTTTATTAATTTTTATCATAGACAGACATAGTACTGAAACCCTCAAATCTGAAATTTAAAAGTAATTTTCACAATATTGGCCGAGATATGGCCATTTGAAAACTGGCCATTTTTACAAAATGGCGGCCATCTTGGAATTGTATCACTGTCTAAATATGGCCATAACTTGACAACTAATGGCTCAAAGTTTATATATCTGGTACCAATTTGAAGCGATTTGTACAAAGAATGAATATTTCACATCAAAACAATAATAAATTTTCATTTTTGTACTTTTTATTATGTGCAAAGTGAAAATTTCACCCCAAAAAAGGGCAGATTGTAATGGCTCATAAAAAAAATGAATCATCATGAATTTTTCTGAAACTTGGTAAAAACGTTGCTCCATCTGTGTGCTTTAAATAAAAAAAAATTGGAAAGGTAAAATTTGTTGTTTTAAAATAAATGGTTTTTTACAGATAAGGTGTCATTAACCAAATAATGATATTTTTAGAATCTGCGAGCATTCCTGATTCAAAAAATAATGGTTAAAATAAATTTTTCTAACATCTAAATTAATGTAAAAGTATAATCAAAACCTCATTTGTACTAATTTTGTAGAAATCTGCCTCCAGCCCCCCTCCCCCCCACCCAAAAAAAAAAAAAAAAAAAAAAAAAAAAAAAAAAAAAAAAAAATTAGACAATTCAAAAAATTTTACACTGAAAAAGATAAGATAATAATTAAGGAATATAATGTATAATTATAAAATACCTATAAATGCAATGCATACATATGGTGATTTGCTTCACATATAGGGGCAAGTGGGGTGGAATGGGACAGTAGGTTTTTCTCTTTAAGTATCATTCTAAATATTTCATCAATCACACATTAGGTGAAGTAATGGTACCCCAATCTTCAGTTGAAAAAAGTAGCTGATTTACATAAGCTTGCAATTATATAAAGAAAAAGATTATTTCAAAAATGAAAAGTAAATTTAGTTCATATACTTTTTACGCTTTCTGTATAATGATTTGATTATGCATAGATGTAACAGTTTCTCTATATATGGAACATTATACTGTAAAATTAGAGAGGTAAAATTTGTTGTTTTAAAAATGGTTTTCTACATATAAGATGTCATTGACCCAAATAATGATTATTTTAAAATCTGTAAGTATTCTTAATTTAAGAAATATTGGTTAAAATGAAATTTTCTAGCATCTAAATTAAAGTATTGTGTTTATATTATATAATTCAATAAAGAAATATCAATTTGCAGTTATTTACACTAAATATTTATTTTTACAGTACTTTTTATTTCATTTCATTCAAAATATGATAATATAATTCTCAAAACATATTTACATAAATATTTTAAATACCTTACTATGGAATGCATGAAAAAAAAAGGCACATAATATTTTCTCCAGAAATGTTGGAGAAATACTAGCTGTAAATTACAGAGTTAAATTATTCAATTGTGTAATTTAAATACAATAAATATATATAAATGAGTTAATTGAGTTGACATTTGTTATTTTTTGTTCACACTGAATTAAAATTTATATGAACAAAAATCTAGATATGATGAGACAAAAAAATAAATAACAATAATATAATACAAATCCAGGGCAAAACATTGAATATGATGAGAAATAAGCCAAAGTTTAAAATTACACATGGAACAAATCTAGACAAAATAAGAAGAAAATATTTACTTACATGCATATAACTTTATAATATAGCAGTTTTTTCTTCAGATTTAAGCTAAAATGGATTTAATTAGTTTTAAAGTTTAAAAATAATGCTTGAATTGTTCGAGTTTCCTCTGAAATTTTGAAGTAAAGCAGCAATCTTTTCTTTAAATTGCATCAGCTTATATAGAACATGATGCAATATTACATCAGCTTATAGAAACATAATGAAATTTTTACATCATGTTTTGAATTCAAAATTTAAAATTTTGAATTCAAGTTTTGATTCTTGAAATAATCTTTTTCTTTATATAATTGCAAGCTTGTGTAAATTAGCTACTTTTTTCAACTGAAGATTGAGGTACCATTACTTCATCTAATATGTGATTGATGAAATATTTAGAATGATACATAAAGAGAAAAACCTACTGTCCCATTCTACCCCACTTGCCCCTATATGTGAAGTAAATCACCATATGTATGCATTGCATTTATAGGTATTTTATTATTATACATTATATTCCTTAATTATTATCTTATCTTTTTCAGTGTAAAATTTTTTGAATTGTCTAATTTTTTTTTTTTTTTTTGGTGGGGGGGAGGGGGGCTGGAGGCAGATTTCTACAAAATTAGTACAAATGAGGTTTTGATTATACTTTTACATTAATTTAGATGTTAGAAAATTTTATTTTAACCATTATTTTTTGAATCAGGAATGCTCACAGATTCTAAAAATATCATTATTTGGTTAATGACACCTTATCTGTAAAAAACCATTTATTTTAAAACAACAAATTTAACCTTTCCAATTTTTTTTTATTTAAAGCACACAGATGGAGCAACGTTTTTACCAAGTTTCAGAAAAATTCATGATGATTCATTTTTTTTATGAGCCATTACAATCTGCCCTTTTTTGGGGTGAAATTTTCACTTTGAACATAATAAAAAGTAAAAAAATGAAAATTTATTATTGTTTTGATGTAAAATATTCATTTTTTGTACAAATAGCTTCAAATTGGTACCAGATATATAAACTTTGAGCCATTAGTTGTCAAGTTATGGCCATATTTAGACAGTGATACAATTCCAAGATGGCCGCCATTTTGTAAAAATGGCCAGTTTTCAAATGGCCATATCTCGGCCATTATTGTGAAAATTACTTTTAAATTTCAGATTTGAGGGTTTCACTACTATGTCTATCTATGATAAAATTAAAAAAAAAATCTGTGACTATGATGCAACACCCATTGGTTGAATTCATGTGGAATGACCCATATCGCTAGCTCAGAATTAGCCATTTTATCCTCACTCATTACTTTTAGCTTCTAAATGTACAATTGTTCAATAAAATGTGGTCCATCTTGCAAAGAGACCACACTAAATCGTTTTATCAACAAACTGCTTTTTAATTTTTGGACTTTAATCTGAATGTGAACCAAGAGAAAATCCCTAATTGTTCCAGAATATGCACATGACTGGCACTTGACCATTCAACGAGTTCAGAGATTAAAAAAAGAAAACAGGCCAGTTAAAAGAAATCTATTTTGTATTTAAAATTTTGTTTTACAAAAAATAAAATTGCCTTCATAAATCATACAGTTTTTTTTTTTTTTTTTTTTTTTTTTTTTTTAAATAAAGCAAATTGTTTCTATTTTGAATTAAGTGATCTTCAAATGAAAGTAAGAAAATGCATTTTCAGATTATTTTTTATTAAATTTTTATGTTAAGTGCAATATGTTTTAGTTTCTTATTTATATTATGGTTGAAAATAGTTATTATCCACAGTAAGTTGACTATTTTGAAAATATCATTTCATGATATTTATAAACCCTGAAAAAAAGAAAAAATTAAGATACATGTTTTGGAGCATCAGTTATAAAGCAATACAGTAGGGGTGTAGTCATAAAAACAACAGAGGATATACACTCTTAGCAGAGGGTATACCCTAAAGTGTGTATACTATAGCTTTCTTGAGAAACAGAGGGTATATGGAATTCCTTTAAAAAATCCAGAAGGTATACGGACTATACCCTCCACTACATTCCTGCAATACAGTAGACTCCCTCAAATCTGTACAGCTTGGAACCAGAGCTTGTGCAGACTTCAGAATTTTGCAGATTTCTGTCGTTGCTTTGTTTAAAATTTTCAATCCGCCATTTGAATGTAAATAATGCAATTAAAATTATGATAAATGCTGGCAATATCATAAAATTTTAAGATATTCAAGAAAAGTTGTAAACTAAAATAAAAAATAAGATAATTTTAAAAATTATTAAAAATAAAGGTCAAAGAAAGGATGTATAGTTTCCCTTAAAAGGTAAAAAATATATTTAAAAAACTCTTCCTATAAAAGTCCCCCTTAATGCATGTATCTACCTTCAAACTGCTGTTTTTACAAAAAATTTTACTTTTTCTTTTATGATTTAAAATTCAAGTTAAAATATTCAGGACTCTAAAAATTGCTTTACTTTTGGTTCAGTGACAATTATATGCATAATTAAAAATATAAACCAGAAATGAATTTTCTGAAACCTGAAATGACCATTTAAATAAATGCAGAAAGGTAAACAATACATATTATACAAAAATATAATATACAATACATACAAAACTATATAAACATTTACAAATTTGGTGGATTTAAAAGTTGCAAATATGCAGTACTGTACTCTGTACTGTACTCTGTACTGTATCAAAATCTTAATTTGCGTTTTCTGGAAAATTATATTTTTTATTGTCTACGCTGTATGAGAAACATAATTGCTTAAAAAGTTTTTAAAATATTGAAATGAAATTTGCTAATAAGTTTCTGTTCATCCGTTGGTATGTTATAAAGCTAAATATAGCTTGTAAGTTTGTATATATTAATTTAAAAACTATTTTCATTGGAATTTTTTTTTCATGTTTTGTGTATTAAGTTTGGTATATGTTAGTAAATTTTAGAAGTATTGCAATTCTTTTACTTCATAACACAAGTATGTGGATTGTTAATATGTTGTTGAAAAAAGAAGTGAGACACAGTAAACTTCCTCAAATCTGCACTGCTTGGGACCAGAGGTTGTGCGGATTTCTAGTCATTGCTTTGTTTACATTTTTAAACAGTAATTTGAACGTGATTAACAATGAAATCAAATTATAATAAATGCTTACAATATAATGAAATATTAAAATAAATAATATAAAATAGTAAAAATTAGTTCATTTTTAAAATGACATAAATATTAAAATCAATAAATATTAAAATTTAAATAACAATAATGTATAAATAAATATGTATTATAAAGATGAGATATATTTTTCCTATGAAACTTGTCTCATAAAGATACATTACTAATTCACATTAAAATCAGTCAAATTTGGTCCCTACATCTAAACTGAATGTTTCATTGTTTATATCTATAAATTATGTGCAGATTTGAGGGAGTCTACTATATATTGAATAGATTTTATTATAGAAGGTTTGATATACGTAATTCTTTGTTAAAATTATTCTAAATATTGCCTAAATTTGGAAAGTTAATTAAAATTTCATTAAAAATTTATTTGAGTTCATAGTTTTATTCCCTGTTTTACCGAAAAACAAAAATGTTTGATAAAAATTTCATGTTTTTCAAAAAAAAAAAAAAAAAAATGTTATGATAATAGACACATATTTTTAAAAAAAGTAATTTTATATTTTAGAAATTATGGAGTGTATAGTTTTGATTTTAGCTAAATTTCATAAGAAATGGGGATATAAGCACATATGGTGGTATATATGCCGTATACTTTCTGGATTTTTTTAAGAAACACAATATACTCTTTGTTTCTCAAGAAAGCTAATAGTACATACAGGTACACTTTAGTATATACCCTCTGCCTTAAGTGTATCTGTCTGGGTTTTTTTATTTTTATTTTTTTAACGACTATATCACTGGTAAAAAATACTACCTATGCTGGAATTTCTGAAAAAAATTTGCAAGTCTATGCCAATCATGTCAAATCACCCAAAAACACTCTCAGTTCGAAACTTATGTAAACATATATAACTTTTTTTAAGGACACAATGATTTCCAAAAATCTGTATAATTATCTTCCGAACTTCTCATAAAATTAAGGGGTAGAAAATCTCAATCAAGTTCATTAACCACAAATTCAGACCAAGGGGGGGGGGGGGGGTTGGAAATAGGGAGAGGTTTTGTGAAAACAAAAGAAAAACATAATTTCTTAATTATAATACTTATCAAATCACTTTGCAATTATTATTGCTTCTTGAAAAAAGCAAAAACTTTATGTATGACAGATTTTTGATAAAATTAAAGATGTGCTCAAGGTAAAAAAAATAGTGAATTAAAGAGAAAAAATCATAATTTAATCAATTTTCAAGATATCAAATTCACTTAAACTTATATATCTTCTTAATACTATCTACAAATTTTATATTGACAAGTTTTTCATCCAACTCTTACCACAGAAAAAAAAAATAATAATGACAAAAAAAGGGGGGGGGGGAAGAAAAAATATTCATAACCTTACCAAATCAAAACATATCAAATCCACTTAAATTCATTTTAAATCTTCTTAATATGTATTATCTACAACTTTTATATTAATAACTTGATCATAGCACACTCTGTTACAGTAAAAACAAGTTTAACAAGAAGAAAAATTATTAACATGATTCAGATCGTATATTAACATGATTCAGATAAAATCTGCTCTTACAGAAAAATGAAATTAAAAAATTGACAAAAGTGGTCAGATAACATTATTAAACTGGGTTTATCTCTAACCTTGGTTTTGTTTTTGTTGATTAAATAGTACTCAACTTTGAATTCTACCTCCGGCTTTAGGCTGAACCAGCAGTGAGCATTTTCTGTCTCATATACAGTTATCTTTGTGAAATCTGCTGATGTATAATCCACAATTATCTATTATCTGCTCTACATATTGTAAAGTAAACAATGAAAATTGTCATTAACAGTTAAACACATAAAGTCAAGTTTAGTACATATTTTTTTTTCTCCAAAAATTAATTTTTCAGTGCATAAATATTTAAATATAAATTGGATTTAAATATTTAAATTTCCTTGAGTAACAAAATTTTAGATCAGAGCAAGAAGTAATGAGTGTTTATAAAGTACAGAAAAAATATGTTGATAAAAAACATCACATTTAGAACCATCTTTTGATGCTCAATAATAATATGTAACTTTTATAAATTTCAGTAACATTTTGTGTTACAAAAAATTAAAAAAAAAAAAAAAATGAAAAGATGTGAGTATGTAAAAATTTGTATATGCGGAAATCTAACAACAAGATTTGTTTAAGGCTTTACATTTGTTTGTAGCATATGATAAATATTTATGAAAAATGATGCTGCATGAAATACCACCATTTTCGAATAGTAATTTCTGGAAAAATCTTAAATTCTTGCTTTAAAGTGCCACCCCCTCTACTTACATTGCAGATACATTAGATAGGTTGCTTACCAGAGTTTTGTTTGTTCAAATATGCTTTTCCTAAGAAAGGAGTGCACAACCTGGTCGTGGAATTTGGAAATAACAGAATGCAAATTTGTTCAATTTAGGAAATCTAACTAGACAATCTGTTTTAAACTTACTGATAGTTCATAATACATGATATAAATTTATAAGAAAGTATACCACATCAAATACCACTATTTTCTAATAGTGATTTCAGCAAATACATTACATTCTTGCTTTAAAGTGCCTTCCCTTTGACTAACATATATACAGAAAGGTTATTCAGTGGAGTTTTGTTAAAATGCAGTTTTGTTAAAAAGGGAGTGCATTCTTTGGTAGTAGAATTCGGAACTAACAGAACACAGATTTGTTACAATTAGGAAATCTATCAAGGCAGCCTGTTTGAAACTTTTAGATAATTTTTAACACATGATATAATTATATAAAAAACATATCGCATAAAATACTACTATTTTTGAATAGCAATGTTTGCAAAAATCTTAAATTCTCGCTGTAAAGTGCCATGCTCTCGACTAATATATCATCAGACAGGTTTTTATAATGAAATTTCATTCAAATACAATTTTGTTAGGAATATAGTGCTCTTCCTGACAGTGTGTGTGCAGCAGGCCTGTTATACTGTCTCCTAGGCAGTGAAGATCTGGTTCAAAATTCGTTTGTTTTCACATTTTATATGAATTCAAGGTTCCCGATGTAAAGATTCGGCATTGCATGTACATCTGACCTGCTGTACAGTGCTGTAATGCAGTGGAGGCACAGTTTGAGATTCTACTTATCTAATGAACACTCAATACTAATTACGGAGTTGCTCATCAAAATGATCCTATATCTAAAATTTGATTGAAATCTAATGATTCGGCATGAAAAACCCATTTATCTAAATTAAGGGAAAAGGGTAAATCCCTGCTCTCTCGTAGACATATCTAATGTGCCCCCCCCCCCAAAAAAAAATAATAATAATCATGGCGGTGCCCTTATTATAATGATTTTATATCTAAAATTTCAATGAAATCTGATAAATAGGCATGAAGAACCAATTTATAGACATTAAGGGTAGGGGATTAGGAGCCGTTACCCCTCTTTGTGTTTTTTCAATGAACATCCTATATTAATCAAAGAGGCGCCTGATTAGAATGATCGTTTATCTAAAATTTGAACGAAATCTGATAATTCCATATGAAAAACCCATTTATAAAATTAAGGAGAGAGGCATTAGCCCCCGTCCCCCCCTCTTATACTTATCAAATGACCTGCAAAAATTAAATAAGGAAATGTCTTATCATAATAAATCCAAATATGTAACCAAATCATACCCAAAATTTCAAGTAAATTGGATATTTTTATCATGTTACATACATGCATACATACACACATAAAGAACGGATGGACACATAATCTCAGGCTTTGATAGTCTGTGAGCTAAATAAAAAAAATATTGCCCTGTTAAACTGATAGCATTGAGCTCATAGGCTACGCATACTAATTTATATTATAGCCTTATGTTTTCAAGGAATAATACCGTTCGAAAAATAAAATAGAGGGTGAAATATCCCCTCTATTTCCTCTCTTTATTTTGAATCATTGAACCCCCAAAACTAATCAGAAATACATGTTATCATATAAAAACCTGTATCCGAAATTCAAATCAAATCGGATAATCTTTATATATATAAATCTTCTGTGTGTGTGTTTGTCACTGAACTCCTCCTAAACGACTGGACCAATTTGAATGAAATTGTGTATGTGTGTTCCAGTGGTTTCGAGAATGGTTTAGATTTACATTTCATCGAAATTGATTCAGTTCTTTTTTAGTAATTAGGCAAAAACTAAGAATTAGTTATTTTTCGCTAATTAAAAGTGTTGAATAAGTTCGATGAATAGAGTGCGGACGGAATGTCCGAGCGGTCTAAGGCACCAGATTCAAGCCCTGCTTCTTGAAGAAAGAGATCGCATGTTCGAACCCCACTCCTGGCAAACGTGTATGCTTTACAATAATGTTTTTTGTACTATAGTTTGGATTAACCGACTTCAGAAAATCGTTAACTTTTAACTAAAAAGTAAAAAATAAACTTTTCTATCAAAAATTGAACCGACTTCAAAACCTACTGCAAAGTGAAAAGTAATTTCCTTACATAATTGTAATAAGAAATTAAATTAAGAGCGTAGTATTTATCATGCGTATTATTATATTTATGTACATTTATTTGATTTTTTGGAGTCGTAGCCAGGACAACGTCTGTCGGGTCCGCTAGTTCTTCACAAAAACCTATTTATATAATGTAAGAGGAATTATCCTCCTCTTTTATACTTAACAATTAAACTTCCAAACTTAATCAGTGATTTGCCTTGTCAGAAAGAACTTACATCCAAAACTTAAAGCAAATCAATAATTCAGCATAGAAACGTATTTATCTAATTTAGAGGGAGGGGGATAATCGCCCATGCTCTCTGTCAGGTTCTCTGCTAAAGATTGGAATTTCCGCTATTTCTCTATCTTAATATTTTGTATTGTCCTGGCTGTGTACTAGAATTTTCAAGGTGACATTCTTTCTTTGTTGAAGGGAGAATTGACAGGTAATCCTCTACAGGTGGTGAGTGAGAAAGAGGAGATTGCTGAGAGGCGTGTTCATCCGTCAGTGAGGTATGTGGATGATGAGCAGACAAGCAACATGTCACAACTCAAGAAAGGAATGTAGAATGTGTCCAATGAATAAGCTCCAAAGGGGGTTGACATTGGGGAAGCACAGTGATTTGAGAAGAGCAAGTCTTTGTCTTAGATTAGTTCAGTTCGTATCTGGGCTCGTACCTAGAGAGTAGTGTAGGACCGAGGTCCTTGTGCGTAGTGTTCTGGGCCGGATATCGTAGGCCGAGTATCTATGCGTTGGGAGATTCGAAATTGATCTCCGATAAAGGGAATCTAACGTGCATTGAGTGTGAGGTGGAAGGTGTAATTGGAATAGTACACAGCCAACCTTTACTGTATTTAATTTAATGTTGAACCGGATCACCTATATCCGAGTTGTAATTGTATATAATTGTAAATAGCGTATTTAGTGTAATATATACAAAATAATATATATATACGTGTAATATATATGTATATACTAAATAAACTGTTAATTCAGTTAATTGACAGCGTCAGTGTTCATTTACACAATCCTCACAGTGGGTGACCGATATCACCTAATAATACCGGTGGTGGCAGCTATAACTACCACGGACTTTCTTCAAAGTTGTGCGGGCTGAGAGGAACGTCCGGCACTCTCCTTTATCGTTACAAAAGAACCCAACATCTAATCAGTTGTTAGATGTCTGACCTCAAAATTTGAAGCAAATCGGCAAATTCGGCATTATTATTCCATTAATTTTTTTTCCAACCGCCCAGAATGGTTTTATCATCTCTGATCCCCAGAGGTACTTCCCAATTTTCAACACAATCTGCAATCTTGTAATATGAAATCTGGAACTGGTCCTCGTTGTATACTGGTCCTCATCATATACCAAATGCGGTGAGTACGCACAACAAAAAGTTGTAGACAAAAAAAAAAAAAAAAAAAAAAAGAAAAAAAAAATCAAAATGACCGAACCTCTGACCGGATCCTTGGGTGTATGAAAAGTGAGGAAAGAGGCATAGGAGCTGCATAATATGAATAAGTGGGCATACTGCTTCCCAACTTTATATCACATGAGGAGTATTGGCAAAATTTAGTATAGTGCCCCTGAGAGGACAAAATGGAGTTAGATTCACCGAAGGTGTAAAACATCAATAAGTGATCACAAACTTTTCCAACCATATGCCACCTGAGAGGTATCGATCTTAATTTACATAAATGCCCTCTCTCTAGAGCGCAAATGGGGGCAGGGGAAAGGGAAGTGCATAATTTGAAAAGTGGTCACAGGACTTTCTAACAATATGTCACATGACGGCTGCTGCAAGTTAGTTTATTAAACTGTAGTCATAAGAGAGGGAAATGCTCCCTTTGCAAGCCGTCTTGAACCGAAACATCAAAAAGTATATTCCATCATTATTTCAGCAATACGTCCTTAACGTACTCATCGAGAAAAAGCAAATAATCTCTCTCATCACCTCCAGGCTTCCTTCTTAAATGTAAAAACAAAGTTCTAGAAAATTCTCTACAAATTAATTAAGAATAAGTTTAATTAAGAATATTTTTAATTTAGAGCCATCTTTTTAAATTTACGCATATTGTAATAAATGTTTTTTAAGGCGAATTAAGAATTTATATCATTTCCATAAAGATTTATAGATTAGATTTGGAAACAAGATTTTAATTTAATAAGTTGAACTAAGTACGGAATATTGTTATAAGGAAATTAATATAGTATAAAGGTTAATCTTGGGGGAAAAAAATAAAATTTTGTAATATATATCATCGAAAAACTTTCTCACCTCTCTTTCATTTTACGAATAGCGATAAGGGGGTGAATTTTTTAAATCGTAGCTATTTCGACAATAAATATCATTTTAGATGTGGAGTTTATGGAACTCTCCGGTAAATATTATTTATTAAAGATAAAGATTTTAAAGTGGGAGCTGTGTCATTTTTAGGTGTATTCTGGGAAAAATGAGTGAACCCACGGGTGGGTGACATATAAATTTTCAAAAAAAAAAATTTTGGACTCATCATGTTATATATATATTATTGGAGAGTTTTCTCACCTCTCTTTTGTTTTACGAATTTTTCTCCTCTTGGAGTTGAATTTCAGGAGGGAGTGGGAGGGGGTTATCTAATAAACTGCCAAAACTAATCATGACGTTGTCCTCATCAGAATGATTCTATGTCTAAAATGTGAATGAAATCTGATGGAAAACCCATGTGTCTAAACTAAGGTTGGGGAATTAGCCCCAGTTCCTCCTGCTTCTACTTTTGCAATGAACACCCAACACTAATCACGGAGGTGCTTCATCAAAATGATCTTATATCTGAAATTTAAACGAAATCTCATAAATCAGCAGAAAAAGTCCATTTATATAAATTAAGGGTGAGAGGTCAGCCCATCGCTCCCCTCTTACACTTATCAAAAACACGTTTCGTGAAAAGGCCACCAAAAACGCGAATTTCGGAAAAGGATCACGAAAAACAGCAAATTTCACCAAAGGATCGCGGCGAAAAACAAATTTCGTCCAAGGATTGCAGTAAAGTGGAAAAAACTCAGCGTTTATTGTACTTGAGGCCGTCAACATTGTTTTTTACTCATTGGATAAACTAGTTTTTCATAGGCCAAATTAGTCTATCCTTACGCCCATAGGATAAACTAGCTTTACCTAGTCCAAACTTGTTTGGCCTAACGTTCATACATTAAACTAGTTTAGCCTGCTATTCATTGGTCTGAACTAGTTTATCCTAACGTTCATAGGATAAACTGGTTTAGCCTACTATTCATTGATCTGAACTAGTTTATCCCAGGCCAATTCAATTTGGCGTGATTTTATTGAACCCGCAGACCGTTTCGGCGCCAACTTTCTAGTTTATCCAAGGCCAATGTAATTTAACGTGTTTTTAGTTCGCAGGCTATCAAAGCATGAAAGCTAATATGCCTTCAGTTTTTGTATGCATGTAACGCGATAACTCTTCATAGGAATAACCAATTTGCTTCAAATTTATTATGCAGGTTTATTCCGATAATAGGCACCCCTGATTAGTTTTTGGGAGTTCATTGGATAAAAGCAAGTAAGGGGGGCGGGAGGCTACTCCGCCCTCTCCCATCAACTTAGATAAATGGGTTTTTTATGCAGAATTATCAGATTTTATTAAATTTTAGATATACCTTTAAAAGGGAGTATAGTACTCGATTCTTAAGAACGTGAATGCGAATATCTAAAATTATCAAACAAATAGAAATGGAACTGAGTTTATGAATGTCCATTTCTACTCCTCTACAGAGATTATACTGTTAAAAAGAATACAAAGATAGTTACTATTTTATCTTGCAATTGTTTCATCCCTTAGTTTTTAACTTTATTGGCCTTCCTTTGCACCCTTTAAGGTCGCATCTTGATGTACAAAAAAGTAATTTTAATGAAAGGCCATGGACGGCAATTTTCAGTTGTCGGCTACCTAGAAATGGTAAAGGGAAGATAAAATAATTTGGAAGGAGTAAAGTCAGGAGCAGCTGCGGATTCCGGAGAAAGTCTGCTTATACAGCCTCAGACCCGTCTCCTTTTCAATGGGCTGACAACCTAGGGGTTTTAGGGACAAACTCTGAACCGGTCGGCTATTGAAGTTTTGTTGTTCGTGATGATCAGGCATCCAATGGTGCATGAGGCTCAGGATGTAGCAGTGCATGTTCCTTTTGCGACAGTGGTTATTCATCGCGGCTTCACATGGTCTTGTGCATGGGACACAAGTTCCGGTGCTGGTGTCCATGGACCATCTTGCCTGACATCCTCTGCAGTTAGTTATGGATTTATAGAGCATAGAGCGTATGTCATTGAACAAAGGCTCAACGCTTGGAGAGATTTTTTTTTGTCCACAGTACATTTTATTTGCGCATGTTTGTCGAAATTTTTGTCCAAACGCTGACAAACATCATTTTAGAATTAGGCTGGTCTGATTGGACCCTATTCTCCATTTGGGTTCGATGCTGTGATTTCGGCAATGTTTCCCCCCAAAACAGGACTATTCTATTGCATGCAGTCATGAGTTACGAAGCAAGTTGTTGCATAACGAATAGTTACGATGTCGGGAATGGTTCCCAAAAGCATGTGACTTTCACGTTACAAGAATATAAGGCCCATGGGCATTTCAACGGAGAATCGTGCGAAAAACGCGCTTTTTAACAAAGAATTGCGTAAAAAATACGCATTCAACAAAGGGACTGCGTAAAAACCCTTATTTTGATTGAGGACCGCATGTGAAACGTAAATTTCGAAGGACCTCGCGAAAAATGCGAATTTTGACTAACGACCGCGCAATAAACACAAAATTCGACAAAGGCCTATGCGGCAATGAGTGACGGGGTTTTGTCAGATATCAAGCAGTTCCCAAACTGAAAGGCGGAAGTGTTGGTGCGAGATTTTTCTCATCTAGGTGGAGATTTCCGTGATCACACAGAAAGGCTAATGGCATTTAGTCTGATCTCTCGAATGACTCTTCCACAATAGGGAACTTGCAATCAGCTGATAACCATTGCATTTCAAGTGGAGGTCAGGGTAGTTCCACCACTCCAGTGTGATGTCAATTGCAACTGTCCTATATCTGAAAAGAGGTTGGGAAAAAACTTTAGCGAGGCGATGTCTGTGCCGTCAGGAGGGGTTTGACCGGTTCCACCGGGTTCCGCAATGGGCATCTAGTCAGAGCTCTTGGATCAGTATGCAGCATGTACGTCCGAAGTGTCGTCCATAAATCGTCCGCTTGGCTCTTTGAGTGTTGGGTGGTGACAACTATCGCAATCAGCTTTCCGTCTTTATTAGGGAATGAGGCTGCGTGACGCGAGATGGACAGTGTGTAGCCTGAAGCCCGTCTAGATGCGTGAAGAGCGACCCAGGCTCAACTCGGACACTTCTATGTGGAGTGGCTTGAAAAAAGTTTCTTCTGTGCCCAGAATTGGGGGGGGTGGTGTACCCAATTTCCCTTAGTCACCATCGTGTTATGAAGCCCCCCTAACCTCAGTTGGCTGAAATGTGCGATTGGCAAAGATCTATATGATATATATGTCTATATGAGAGTGGGAAAATATGTAAAGGGCATATCTTTAAAAAGTTTTTGTCCAAACTATAGCAAACACATACCTCAGAATAATGGCAATTTTCATTTGGATGTATTCAGTTAGACAAGTGACAATAGTTGATTATTAGTTTGGCAATAATGGTCTCTAAGATGTTTTGTCATTAATTTTTCGTCCAAAATAAGGAAAGGGCATGTTTACAAACAAACACTTCTGTCAACCAATCTACCGCTGCATTTTTGTCATAGCGATCATTGTAGGAATCATCTTGACGACGTAGCCCAATCATAGCAAGCAGACAACCATAATAAAATTTGTAGACCAATCAGAATGCCTGAATTCATATGTAGAGTGGGTGCTATAACGAAGCACGGGAGAAAACAGATTGCCCACACTAATAAGAGCCCACAGTGACGTCAGCTGCCCTTTCCTTATAGTTCAAATCAATCAAATTTTATATCTCATATGATGCACACTTTAAACTCAATGGACATTATTCATGAATAGCAAAAGCCGCTTGATCATATGGTAGCAGTCACTACTGCACTACTTTTTCCCCCCTGAATGCATCCAGAAATCGCACAACCTCCCTTTAAAATGTTTATATGTAATAAATTATATTTAGCAGAGAGCTCCATCAAAAAACCACATCTAAATTGAGATTTATTCTCAAAATAACTACGATTTAAAAACTCACATTTTCTCAATCTATCTCATGACGGGTCCAAAAAAGTTTGAAATTTATTCCTCACTCGTGGGTTTACTTTTCCTACCCAGAATACGCCGGGAAAACACGCAGCTCCTATTTAAAAATGTTTTTAATTAATAAATAATTCTTACCAGAGAGTTGTATAAAAAAACCTTTCTAATATATTTATTCTCAAAATAACTACGATTAAAAAAAATTCACCCCTCATCGCTCTCCTTCCGCCTTCCTGAAACTTAACTCCAGGAGGAGAAAGGTTCATAATATGAAAGAGTGGTCCGAAATCTTTCCTATGATATATCACATGATGGGTCCAAAAAAGTTTGAAATTTACTGCTCACCCGTGGCTATGGATTTACTTTTTCTTCTTAGAATATACCCAGATATCTCGTAGTCCCTACCTTAAAAGTTTTGTATTTGATAAATAATATTTACCGCAGCGCTTCATCAAAAAACTATATCTTAAATTATATTTACTGTCAAAATAGCTACGACTTAAAAAATTCACCCCCTCGGATTTTCAGATTACCCTGATCTCGAATTAGTCTTTAATATTATTATACTCCCCCCCCCCCACTTCCGAATTTGGTTTCCACGGCGGGGAGCAATTTTTGAAACTTTTTGTGTTATCATCCTTTTAGAACAAAATTTTTTTTATGAAGCCCTCCAGTAAATAATATTTATACTGTATGAAACTTAGAAAAGCAAGAAATTGAAGTCTGGCCTGTGACTATTTATTTATCTTATATACCTCCCATATACTACCCCTCACTTTGTCCCCTTAAGAGGTTGTTTTCAAAACTTAACCGAGCCACAATCGGCGGTTTTTCCGAGATCTTTTGACGAAATCGGTATTTTCCCATTTTTTAAAGTGAAATCATCGTTTTTTCGACGATCTTTAGACAAAATTTGCATTTTTACGCGATTTTTTCTCGAAAACGGCATTTTATTTCCGCGATCTTTTGACGAAATCGGCGTATTTTTTCAAATATTCTTTTGACAAAATATTTTTAAGCGATTTTTTATCGAAAACGGCGTTTTTCCCGCGATCTTTAGACAAAATCGGCGTTTTCCCGCGGTCTTCAGAAGAAATCAGCGTTTTATCTGGGATATTTGGTGAAATTGCCGTTTTTTCCGCGATCCGAACAGGAAATTCGCGTTTTTTATCGATCTTTTGACAAAGTTCGTTTACAAAAACATTGACGAAATCGTCGTTTTTCCACGAAATACTGACGAAATGTATGCTATTTCGGCGATCCTTTTACGAAATTTGCATTTCTACGTAATTGTTTTTTCCGCGCGCAAAACCGTACAAGTTGGCAACTATGCGGATCTGATAACCCAATTTCAAATTTGAGTAAATTTCTCACGAGAATTACCCCTGGAAGAAAGAATAATTTATTTCTAAAAAAATCAAGATATTGCTGATATCATTTTTAAAGACAATCTTACCAAATGTATTTATCGATTAATCAAGCTTATTTAGTTATCGAGTCTGGCCAAACCTGAAATAAAGCTTTGTTATTTTATGATCCTGATGGGAATTAGTAATGTACTTTTATGAGGCAAGTTTCATTGAATAATTTAGAAGAAACACATTTCCTCTTCATAATAAATATTTAATTGTACATTATTGATTATTAACTTGAAGTTTGCTTTTAGTATTTTAATCATTTTATTATTTTAGTTTATTACTTATTGTAATATTTTAGTACATTGTAAACATTCATTATACTTTTGATTTCATTACCAATTACATTGAAATTACTTTTTAAAAAATACAAACAAAACAATGACCAGAAATCCGCAAAATTCTAAAATTTGCACAACCTCTGGTCCCAAGCTGTGTGGATTTGAGGGAGTCTGCTGTATATGGAAAATGTTAAACCATGTGGATCTGGATAGTTACATTAACCGTGATTATAAAAAGTGTGTGTCCATGTGGCCTAAGTCAGTCTGTGGTTCTTTAACTCAGAACCTTGTGAATTCAATAAACTTTATTTAAAAACAATAAAAAGTGCAAAAATACATACATCATATAAAAAGTGATGGAGCTTAAAACACAATAAAATTAAAAAAATGCAATTTCTCTGGCTGAACAATGGGTATGGCCATCTTTGACAGCTTCCAGAATCCTGAAGAGTTCGTCTTGTGTGTTCAAAAGAGATGTCCTGTGAAAACGAGATAGTTTCACTAATAATTATTTACCTCATCATTTTAAGCATATTTGTCACTTGTCAGCACAATTTCTATGTATCACTATATCATTTGAAAGGCTGTAGGATCGAAGAAAACTGACAACAGTTGCTTCAATGTTGGCAATGCAATTGTTCACACTCAATTTCTTTGGCAAGATCTTCATACATGACAGATTCCGCACTGATAAAAGCTCAACATTCATTGCACACTTGTAAAATAAAAATAATCAGTGTTGAATTCCTGTGAGTGATCTGGGGGGGAGGACTTTTACCCCCGAAGCAATTAAATGCTCCCACCTCTGAAATTTTGTTTTCAATGGTCAAAAAGTGCGTTCCTATTAGAACTCTATAATCCCCCCCACCACCACCACCCTGGAGCCACAGAAGTAACTCCCAGAGAAAAGTGCCTGAATTCAACACTGATAATAATGTTCTTATGATTCAGCCTACTTATTCAACATGTTCATGAAATATGTTAAAATTAATTTTTTTAAATTTTTTCTGCCCTGACGCACATTTATACAGTTTTAATCCAGTTTCTAGTAAGTTGTATAGATAGATTCATATCATCAAGGATATGCTTTTTTTAGTTTTTATTAACTTTTTATAGTTTACAGAGAATTTTATATATCTTAAATTCCCTTTCATAAAGGTTGACTAGTGATTAAATGAAAATCAAATGCAGAAAAATAAATGTACCCAGTACAAATCTATGATTTTGCCCCCTCCCCCCTTCTGCTACATAGAATTTTATACATCTTAAATTCCTTTTTATAAAGGTTGTCTAGTGATTAAATGAAAATCAAATGCAGAAAAATAAATGTACCCAGTACAAATCCATGATTTTGCCTCCCCCCACCCCTTCTGCAATGTAAATTTATAAAGAGAATTTTACTAAGTTTCTAATAGTCGACTTATCTAAAAATGTAATACTGAACTACATAATTAGCTGTCAAATACTGATTTATTAAAATCTTAAAAATGAAATAATCATTTTATGTAGGATACTAATCTTGTATAATACAGCAAAACCTCGGTTATCTGAATAGCATGGGACCAAAGCATTTTTGGTTAAGCTGGGTCCCATAGAAATTTTTGAATAACTGGAAGGTTTTTATGGGGAAAAATTGTTATCGTAATTTAGAACATAGTTGTAATAAAAATGTTGTGGTATAATATTCAAAGCATACTGAAGTAGAAAAACTAAAGAAAATCACAACATATTTTGTATAAAAAATGAAGTGTCATATGTATCTATCTAATAAAGTGCCCGAAATTACGCAATTGACCAAATAAGTAAGTTTACTTTGTTTATTCCATAAAGAATATGCTTTTTAAACACTATTTGCACCAGTGTGTAATAATATTTTTCAAAGTTTTGATTTTTACTTATTTTTCTTTTAATTTTTAAAACTAATATGTATTAAAACAACACTTTAATGTATAAAAATGTTTCAGAATTGTTTAAATCTAAAAATTACAAATAAAACAGTAATTTTAAATTAGAATATGTCAAAAGATGTCATTTGACATCAGTAAAGATAGCATTGACAATAAAGTCTTTTATATTTAAAATGGGCTTTAAGAAATTTTAAGGTTCCGTTAAGCCGATTTTCGGATAATTTGGATTCTACTGTATTTAGATCATTTTATACTTAGACATTCCCCATAAAGAACGATTTTAACAATTCGGTGATAAATGCAGTTGAGAGAAAAAATGATAAAATCATCATTTGGCGGCCTCTTCACCGTTCAGGGCACATACCCCTCAATTTCAGGCCTGAAAGAAGAAACTCATGACACAATCAGCTAAAGTAGAGGCATTATATTGATACATTAATGGTTAAATAAAAAGTTATTGTAACACATATTAAAACAAGGAAATCCCTAAAAATAAAGAATATTTCAAAAGAATTCTGCATTATGTATCCTTTAGACAAAAATATTTTATTATTGAAAATATTTATAAACAGCACAAAGCAAAAAATTGACTTAAGGAAGTATTCAAGAAAATGCAAGGTGAGGCTTTTGCAGGAAACATTTCACTTTAGATTGTTATTATTATTATTATTTTTACAGAGAAAAATAATATAAAACCTGACAATAGCCGATGTTACTGAATAAGCAATATTAGTGAATCAAATTATACGTTTAAGTAAAGCTGACATAGAATGGTGTCATTCTAATCCTATAGAAAATTAGATTTTTTTTATTTTCACAACGAACATCTATAAAATCAGGTGCAATTGAGAAAGTATTGTCAATGATATGATGTGAAATATCAAACCATACAGCAAAGACAATACGCATTCAATCATTATGCTGAGAGTCACTGTATTAATGTTGAATTGGGAAAAGGAAAGCAGGAACTATTACTGAAAAGAAAAAATAAAGTCTCAAACAACACAGATTTAATAAAATACAGTCTTTTAAAAATATAGTCCATGATTATTTTTAAAGTGATGCTGCAATACATTTATATCTACAGTGCGCGAAAAAAGTATAAGGACAACATTTAATTGCATGAAAATATGCTTTATTTTCATTTCACCTAAATGAAATTTTTATACATCTTACTTCTGCTACATAATTTTGTGATAACATTTATACCCGATAAAAAACATAATACAGCTTCAAAATACTGATTTTACAAAATTTAACATTAAAGGAAATACGGAAAAAATTATAAGGACATGTTCCAAAATACTTTGAAAATATTTCAATAATCAAGAAAATTACCTTTTTTTTCAATCACTTGAATAAGCCGAGAGGTCAGAGATCCTGACAGATCTTTTAAAATGTCCACAGATATTTTTTCCCAAGCGTCTTTGATAGCGACGACAAGATCTTGTTTACATTGATACTGTGTGCCATTTTTATAAACTTCTCGGGCTAGAAGTCCCCATAAGTTTTCGATTGGATTAAGATCGGGACTTCTCGCCGGCCAATCAAGTAACTTTACAGAATTAGCTTCAAACCAAAGTTTTGTGCTCTTAGAAACGTGTATCGAAGCATTATCTTGCTGAAAAATATAGTCCCCTGAAGTAATTAGTGGCGCTTCAGGTAACAAATTTTCTCCTAACATATCAACATACCTGTCCGAATTCATTTTATGATTGATAAATACAATTGGAGTGGTTCCATTTGCCGCAAAACCGCCCCATACCATAACTGAGCCACCACCAAATTGACGCCTGGAAAACACTTCCTTGGTCTTTCGCAAATCATACCAAAAATAACGAAAACCATCAGGTCCATCAAGATTGAACTTTTGTTCGTCCGAAAAAAATACATCAGCCCACTTTTGACCAAGAGAAATGTATTTTTTGGCAAAGTCAACTCTTCTTTTCTTATGATGATTTGTAAGAGGGGGACGTGACACTAATTTCCCATAAGAAACTTGAGGATGTTTACTCAAAACATTTTGAACAGTCCTCGTTGAGCATGGTAAACTCAAATATTGTCTAACTTCATTTGCGGTTTCTTTTTTCTCGCAAGCTCTTCTTACAATCATTCTTTTTTGTCGACGAGAGAGAATGTCGGGTCTCCCAGTTCGCTTTTTCATACCATACATCCCAGGATTTTTTAGAAAATTATAAACTACCGTTTTAGATCTCTTGATTCTTTTTGAAATTTCCCATCCACTTAATCCACATTCTCGAAAAGCAACAATTTTTCCTTTTTCAGAGTCAGAAAGTTGAGTTCCTTTGGGCATCGTTACAAATTTACACTGAAAGTCGCCGAGTAGGAAATTTTTTTCGCAAAGGAATCTTTTAACTCGGAAATGTCATTTGTTGCTTTCAAATATGCAAATTTTTAAATAATTACTGGAGAAAAAGCAATGTCCTTATACTTTTTTCCGTTTTCATTTTAGTTCAAAAATCAAAATTTAAATTTTAAAAGATTTAAAATGGAAAATTTTAATTACTTTACGCATGAAATATTTTAGTTTTACATCTATTTTTGCTGCAAAAATTTGCATACGATTCTGATAACAAGGCTTCTAGATTTGGCGATTTTTCGCGTGTCCTTATAATTTTTTCGCGCACTGTAATCATGCAAACTATTTTTTATATGTAAAAAAACGTTTTAAAAAAGTTGTAAAAACTAAGTTAAATCTATGGGGAAGTTATTTTCTACTATCTTGTTTGCATTTCGACATTTTTATTTATTTATATTATTATTTTTTTATTTTTGCATTGGACAGATGAGGTTTATCTTTACATTGTTTCTTTTTAACATTATCAATATTATTTAGCAGCTTTTTTTTTTTTTTGAAGTAACTTTCACTTTTGAAATGCAAAAAATATAGAGAAAATAAATTCCTCATAGATTTGGAGTTAGCTTGTGAATGTTTTTACCTGCAGGGATAAGAGACTTAAGTTACAAAATTTTCAAAGAAATGTAAACAAATTTAATAAAATAAAGAAAGCTTGAAACATTAAAGCAATGTATAAAAAACAAGAGAAAAACATTTTTGCATGTAAAAAAATAGATGAGCAGGGTTTAATTTCTACACAAGGCAATTTGGCCACAGCCTTAGGCTAACTCCTGAGGAAAGCCTCAATTTTAATAAAAGGTTTCTGAAATTTCATGCAATTATTTTCTTAAACATCAAAAACAATTTAGATTAACTTAAAAACTGTGCGATAATCTAATGATAAATAATATAATATTCCCCCCCCCCCCCTAAAAAACTAGCTACAATTTGGTGCAAAGAAATGCCATAAATGTGCAGGGCCTTGGGTCCCATAAACCTTAACAGGGTTCATACAGAGTTTGCTAAATGAAAAATAAGGACTTTGTAAGGGCTTCGTTAAAAGAAAAATAAGGACTTTTTAAAGTTAAAAAAGAACAGTAGATATAAATTACTTACATTAAATTTTAATCGTAAATATATAACATTAGTTGGCTAGTTTTTTTCTGTTGCAGATTTTCTACAATTGTTCGATTTTATAAATAATTGAATATCTTTAAAAAATTTTTACAACAAATATAGATTTTGTATATGCATGTGTGTGTTTGGGAGGGGGAGGGGGGGGCAATGAGGAGAAATCAACATGTTGACTCAACATGTTGACAGTAGAGATACAAATATATATATTTTTTAATAACAAATTTCTTTGCTGGTGAAAAGTAAAATTAAGAATTTATAGGTAGTTTAATATGTAGAACACTGCTAATATTATTGACAGTTTTAAAACTTGCAGTAATACATTTATACTATTTCATTGTATTTACCACACTGTGTTTATATAGTAAAAGCTCACATAATTTGAACAACATTACATTTTTATCTACTCTAGTGCACTTCTCTGGTATTAGTTTCTCGAGATTTTGCATCAATCATAAAAAATCACATTTAGAATGGTTAAAGAATTTTTTACATCTGATAATAGAAGATTCATTTAAGTCACGTGTGAAATAAAACAATAATCAAATAAATGAAAAAGAAGAAATAATAAAAAGACCTTGATCATCCATTGAAAATAATATAATTCTCATTTAACCAGTGCACGTGCAAGTAGGATAAAAAAAAATAATAAGAAATTGAAAGATAAATAAATTAATAAAACACATACTTAAAAAAAATCAATATTAACTGAAAGTAAACAGAACACAGAAGTAATAAAAATTAATAAAATTATATAATAAAAGAATTACAAAACTGCGCGCTAAAAGTACGTACAAAAGCTCTGTCACTAATCTACAAGAAACCGTGTTTACTTCGTAGGTTAGTTACCTGGATAAGCGCCATTAGGTAGCCAAGCTTGCCAAGCTGAAAATATCGCCAAATCGAATGATCACGCGGGTAACTAACCTTCAGGTAAACCGACTTCGCTCTTTTCTGCAAAACTCGCACAAGCGTATGATCCTGATTGCCTCCGTCCAACTGTCAAGCATGGAGGTTGATCGGTCATGGTTGTCATGGTTTTCTGCTGGTCCAATCGTAACCCTGAAAGGAAGGATCACCGGGGAGAAGTATAGAGAAGTTATAGCTGACCAGGTCCATCCCATGATGCAAATTTTGTTTCCTGCAGGAGATGGAATTTTCCAGGATGATAATGCCCCTATTCATGCAGCCAGAGTTGTCCAATCATGGTTTGATGAACATGGGGATGAGGTGGAACATCTACCTTGGCCCGCACAGTCCCCAGACCTCAACCTAATTATTATTGTAATGATATTAATATTGCATTATGCGTGTCTTTAATTTGTTCAAAATGATTATTATTATTTTTATTTATTTATTCATAATTTGAGATTTTATGTGGCATTTGCATTTTGTATTATTTGGCAAAGTAAAAGTGATCCGAATTTGAATATCTGAAACTTTCAAATTCAATTACAATATAAAATGATTTCAGCGGCACATTTTAAATTAGCATGGTTTGGTATCCGATTTCATTAGAATATATATTTTTTCTTTTAACGCAATTTTGATATTGACTTTTTCAGTTGAGAATATTTTCCTGTAATTGATTCACTATTTATGTTTGAAAATAAAGTAAAGTTTTATATTTAAAGTCCAAATTTATCTAATTCCAGTTTATATTTTTATGCATTATTTTTATGAAAAATAATTTTCTAATTTTTGAATATTTTAATTTTAATTGACACTTCCGTTTAGTAGTGTACATTAAAATTAAAACATTTAGATCAAATAACAATTAAAATCAAAATCAGTCAAATCAAATAACAATTGCAATCAAATAAATATTAAATAATTAATAATTAATTGTGTTTTTGTAATTAATTAAGAATACTTTAATAGAACTCTTTAATGCATGGAACTATTAAGAAAGAAGAACCTTAAATTAGTGAAACTTCAACTGTAACCGCTCTAGTAGAAATTCATTACTGCCACAGCAAACACTTAACAGTAAATTTAAACAGATTTTTTTCCTTTATCCATATTCTTCCATCTTATTATTGGAAAATGTCTATCAAAAAATCATGGGAGAAACTGATATTTATTTTTACTGATGTAAATTTGCTTCAGCGGTAGTAGTTCTTCCTTATTGTGACAACCAAGACAACCTAGGGCAGTTGCAATCAGCTGATTTACATTTCGTTTACCAATCAAATCTTGGAGTTCGATTTTCCAGTCGCACCCATAATCCTCTCAGTTATCAATCACAGCTGCCGTTTAACGATTGTTTGACCTCCAATGGTCGATTTGTGGCGTCATATGAAACCGCCCTATAATTGGGGAAACTGACGCCAATAAAATGAATTAGAATATTTTTTACCATATTTGCGACAGAAATTTCACACGAATGCAATGCTTAAATATGACGAAATTTTCTATTCAAGTTTATTGGTGGAAGTTTTCCACAATAGTAATCAAAAATTGTAAAAAAAAAAAAAAAAAAAAAAAAAAAAAAAAAAAAAAAAAAAAATAGCCATTTTGTGATTAGTGTTGCAGTCGTTAAAAAGTCAGAGGGCAGAGGGTATACGATAAAGTCATGATAATGGATGGATACAGTATACACTAATGCTTTATTTGAAAAACAGAGTATACTGAGCTTCTCGAAAATATTTAGAAGGTATAGGGAAGTTGCAATCAGCAGATAAACCATTGTATTCAAGTGGAGGTAAGGGTAGTTCAACCAATCAAGATTGCGTATTTTAGTCTTTTACCTCCAGCGTGACGTCAATTGCAACTGCCCTATACGGCGTATACCTTCGTATACCCTCCACTACATCCCTGCTTGTGACAACCTCATCAGTTACTTCATTCGCAACTGCTAAACAATACAATATATTTCATAACTCCATTCTTTAATGAGTCGTCTAACCAAATTTTTATAGCGGAATGGAAGGGAGAGAGGCGGGCGGCGTGTGTGTGTGTGGGGGGGGGAGGGAGGAATCCATTCGATTTTCGGCTGTGATCTGCGTTTTTCTACTTTTTGATCATTAAAAAGTAGCTATATTACTAATTCTTATACGGTGAAAACGGTCGCGAAAAAATTAGCAATTTCAGCGATTTGGTGTTTTAAGGCTCACATTTTCAATCCTTCTTCACCCATTTTCTGAATGTCAGCATTTCTGTTAAACAAATTTTATTATAATCTAAAACCTAAAGTAGATATAAACATGTAATAAATAAATTTTTAAAAAATGCTCATTATTTCTCATATATCTTCGTTTTTTACTACTTTTTTCATCATGGCCAATGAATGGTTAAATTCATTGAATTAATTGAATCTGCTTCTTTACCTCAATACTTTTTCATACTGTGTTAGTAAAAAAGAAAAAGTTTGTTTGTGTTGTTAACGTTTTTCATGTCATTTGGGTATACTAGAGGGATGTTGCTCTCTGTCCTTTAACTAACGCTAATCCTACGGGGAGAGATTTTTCTAATATCTCGTTTGAATTTGGACATTTTAAAGTAATTTCTTTTGAATTGAATTGCTGAGGTCCTTCTCTATTTCGTTCTTGTTTTCCTTTTCCGATTTCGGTTTCAGATATTTTTTATAAAGTTATGTTCACTTTCAAAACCAGTTCCGAAAATGAAAGTGCCATTCTAAAAAATATCTGCAACCAAAATCGAAAAACTAAAAAAGTAAATTTGTACGATGTAGAAACGAACCTCGGCTATTCAATGCAAAAAAAAAAAAAAAAAAAAAATATCGAAATACGAAATTTACGAAATATTAGAAAAATCTTTCCTCCCATAGGATTAGCATTAGCTCGTGAGCGTCTTCGCCGGCAGGAACAGGAGACTTAAGGTATGTGCTTGGAGGCACTTAAAAAAATGAAATTTTTATCAAACAGAAATGTTTTTAGTTAAAGTAGGGAATAAAACTACTATTTTATAAAGTCATATAAAATTTTATTGGAATTTTAATTAGCATTTCAAATTTAAGTAATATTTAGTCAAATTTTAGTAAAGAATTGTCTTTATGCGAAACCTTCTGTAATGAAATTCATTCAATATATTTCCCTTTTTTTCAACAATATAATAGCAAACCACTTAACTGTGTTATGAAGCAAAAGATTCGCAATACCTCTTAAATTTACCAACATATACTAAATTTTGTATGCAAAATATGATTTTTGTTTTTTAAAAAATTAGTATTTTTCAATAAAAAAGCTCTTAAGGGTGTATTTTGATTCAAATTGCTTATTTTCCAATTTATTTTTAGGTTCACTCTTGCTCTCAAATGCATCAAACTGGAAAATTGTCTTAATTAGAAAGTACATAAGGTGCCGTGCTTATCAAATTTTTGATAAAAGCAGAAAATATTGCAAAAAATGCGATCAAATAGCTTTTAGAACCAATTTTTCCGAAGCGGGAGATCTGGGAACGATAAAAGGAGTTATATTGAGAAAATAATTGTTCATAAATCAAATTCTAATGAATTGAGCGCAAAGTGACATCACACGGCACCTTATATATCTCTTCAAATATCCCCTCATCAAGTTTCATGTTTCTACTTTTAAAAATGAGTCTGAAATTGTATCAGAAAATTTTGAGCTGTTGAAGGTCGAAAAGCATTTTTTCGAATACACCCTTAAATTAATGTACACAAACTTAGAAGCTATATTTTGCTTCATAACATACCAACACATGAGCAGAACCCTGTTACAAAATTTATGTTTCCCATAAACGTAGGGTCAGGAGGTGCAATAATGACCACTTTATACATTTTCAACATTGTTATATTTTTTTCTTTCTTTTCTATTCGCAAAAATGGTGTTTTTAGTTCATAGGAAGTAACTCTGACTCGTTAAGACATAAATATCTAAACCTTAGAACCAGTGCCTGATTTATGGCAGGGCATTCGAGGCACAGGCCCAGGGCCCCCGATTTTTAGGGGCCCCCAAATGTTGTTGACGTTCTTTTAAATATTGTTGAAAATTAGATTTATAAATATTATGAAAGAAAAATATGCATATATATATACATTTCAGTGAATATTTATATTTGAACGAAAATATTATTTGATTAATAGTAGCTAATATTTAAAATATTATAGTACTGCAGAAAATTTATTTTTTGTTACATGCTTCATCATTCCAGATATATGAAATTACATAAAAAACAAAAATCAAACATATAATTTATTGGAAAACAACTATTCAATTAAATTTAACAATAATGAAATTATTATTAAAAAACAAATTAATAATTATCAAATTTAGTTTTTTAATGGATATTTAAAAAATATATTAAAGTCAATAATGAACTTAACAGCAGGGCCGTAGCCAGAAATTGGCGTCCGACCTGGAGAAATTTTTGCCCGACCTAGCGCAAAACTCTACATTAAATTTCTAAAAAAAAAGGAGGCAAAACGTTAAATTGATATTTTTCCACTTTTTAGCCAACCTAGAATGAAATTCGACATTCCGATCATTTCATCACACAGTATTTCCTTTCAAAAAATTGTTATGTAATGCAACAAAGAAATTCCCGTTTTTCTTTCTTCATGTCAAATTTCCTCTTCTACCCCTAAATTTAGATTCTAGACTGGAAACAACAAAAAATGATCCCCCTATAAAGCTTTTTTTCTCTCTATCTTTCTCTTTAACAGACCTCTGCCAGAAGTTAATTCGTTCTGCATTCCCCCCCTTTTTCGCTTTGTAGAAATTGTCCCACACTGCTCCAAATTAAACAAATCTGGATTGGCTTATATTCCTAAATTATTACTTTCTTTGTGCAATTGTCATCATACGAAATTTATCGTTAGAAGGCTGGCTGAAACCAAAGGATTCTGAAATTACTGTGAACCCGTTTACAATATTGTTTTTTAACTTGAATTCGTTATACTTGACAGTTAATTGCTGATACATCATGTAAATTTGAACTGATTATAATGAACAACAAATGTCACGTATTAGGATTTTTCTCTCTTTTTTGTTATGTTCACTTGTTTGCCTTGGGAAGAGGGTCTTTTAAAAAGAGACCGGGAACACGTGTGTTTTGTCCAACTTCAACTGAATTCGAGGAAATCCTTTCTTTTCATCCCTTCTGAAGTTTATTGACAATAGAAAAGGTGAATATTACAATAGTTCAGAAGATAACGATCTCAACGCTACTTGATTAAAAGGCTCCCTGCTGCAGTTAAGGCCCAAACAAACCTGACCACTTCTTGCGGTTCGGTGTCGGCTCGTTTGTTGTGGCGATGATGTACTTGTATGTTGTGTTTTTGATCTTTAATGAGTTTTGCAGGAAAGGGACGGTTGTCCGGCAAAAGAAAAATCTTTCCGTCAAGTAGGGTGGATTGCTTATATCCCAATTCTTTAGTTCGTTCCCCTCCGTTCATTATGAAAAAACCGCAAATGGATCCTATACAAAAGGCTCGTCCAAGAATTCATTAACCCATTAAAGCCCGAATTATTTTCTTCGCTAAAATATAAATTTTGTATTCCCCACCACTTTTAAAAGCAAATTAACTTTTACCTAAATTTATCAAGGATTCTGTCTCGTGAAATAAGGTATACATTTTTATTTCTCTTTACTGGTGGGAAAATCGCTTTCTTGCTGTTTTTGTAACCGTCCTCAAACGAGGACGCTGGGCGTTAATGGGTTAAATAAATTTTTAAAAAATGCTCATTATTTCTCATATATCTTCGTTTTTTCCATAATATGATCCTTCCCATTGAAATCCATAATTAACACGGAAAAGTCATACATAAAACACTCCGCCTAAAGAATATAAAACACGCCGACAAGTGACCGCAAGTATTGGTCATGTCTGTCTGCAATTGTAACATCTGTGGTCGGAAATTGCGTTCTTTCCTCTGAAATATTCTTTGAAGTGTTTAAGGGATTATTTTTCTAAATAAAGATACTGTGAAATGGATCATTTTTGGGTAATTTAAGTGGATAATTCTTTTGTGATCAATTTTAATTAAATAATAAAATTTTTCAAAAGTATAAAGTTTATTACTTTTATACTGCTACTAGGTATTGCATTACACAAATATATTGTTAAAAGTTATTATCTAGGCTTTAATAGGCGATGGTAAGCAGAGTACATCGCCATCCATTACTTATCTCCAAACCATCCCTGTCTTTAAGGGTTAATATTTCGGCTAATTATCGACGATTTTTTTTCAAAAATCATTATCAACAATCCTTTTATACTTCTGCTAGGATAGGTACTACCATCAATGTCCCTCAATACCTTTGCTCAATGCCTGCAAATCGGAATTTGTGTATAAGGTGCTTTTCGAAAAAACTATGCAACCTAGAGTAATCGTTGTAGTTTTCCTGCAAGGCTTAAAGTAACATCTATAACCTCTAATATTTTTCATAATTTTAGTTTCAGTAGATTCGGAATTAGATGGGAGCGAGCATATTTTTGCACTATATTTTCGATTATATCTCTGAAACTATAATGCCTAAAATTAAAAGAAATATATTTTTGAGTTCAGCGTAACGAAAGCTTTCACAAGATACCCCACACGATATACAAAGAAATTTTTTTTTCTTCAAGTAACTTAATTAACACCCTCCCTTCCCCTCTAAAATACATTAGTAAATGTGTAATAATCTGAAAACAATGTGTGGATCAATAGTCTTTATTACTTTCCCCAATTTGAGCTTTCCACATTTTATAGATTATGAGTATAATGGCTGTGACAGACAGACAACGTAAGTGGTCTTATAATGATTCCGTTTTCACTTTATAAGTACGGAACCCTAAAAAAAATGAAGAAATAATCTGCCTCCCTAGAAAAACTTTTTCCCTACCTGACAATATGGTCTAGCTACAGGCCTGCTTAACAGGGCCCGACTTAGACAGTGGGGGGCCCTGGGACAAACATTATTAGGGGGGCCCCCTTCTATCTTAAATTTTTTTGTAAATAATACTGAAGTGACTAAAAATGAAATTCATAATTATTATATCTGTACATAAATTTCGTACCAAGTACCATTCATATCTATATACATAATAGCAGAAAAAAAAAGTTTAAGAAATTGTAAAATACAGTTTTTGTTCTCAATTACAGAAATATGAGGTTAAATATGAGGCCTTAGGAGGCTTTGGGTACGGAAACAATAGGGGTAGGAGAAGAGAGACTCCTAAAATTGAAAAAAAAAAGAATTTTGGTCACTTTTGTCCATTTTTATCATTTGGCACTCCTTTAACGAAAAATTTATATCTGTCCTTGGGGGGCCCCCTTAAGCCGGGGGGCCCGGGGCAATTGCCCCGCATGCCCCTGCCTTAGTCAGGCCCTGGAACTTAATAAGTACGGCTTTCAATAAGACATAAATGTGTATATGTATTTATATATAAATATGGTCGAGGTCACTGTAAGCATCGGTGATAGGGGGCCCACGTATGCATCTGTGCCCAGGACCCCTAAATTTGTATGTCGGTCCCTTTTTAGAACGCAGCTTAAAAGTTTTAATTCTCATAGCATTCATTTTATTAAGTAAAAATAATGGTTATAATTACCCCCCCCCCCCCATCAACAATTCACAATCAGAAAATTGTGGTGGTAATTAAAACCACTAGTAGTTGAAATTATGACCATTATATTTCTTCTTTATACTTGCCTACACACATTTATTTGGGTTAATTAAGACCATTAGAACACCAAACTCACAAATCCGTTTGCCAAAAATTTTGGCATATTTCAAATTGCTATTTGGATATCAAAAATGCTTCTGACTAGTGATAAAGAATTTCTAAAATGAAAAATACAGGGTGTTTATAAAGTCCTGGACCCATTTTGATGTTTAACCCTCTGAGTGTCTTGCAAAAGGGTAAAATTGTAATGTTGTTTTCTCAACAATTTGTTTTAAATGTTAAGAAAATATGATTGTTTAAACGTTATATATATATAAAAACTTTATTATAAGCATGAGTGTAATCCTCCAGAGTATGAATCATTTTTTGAAATCGTTCTTCGATGTATTGAAAATTCATTAAATCTATAGAAATTTAGTATTTTAAATAATGCTTATATTGCAGTGAAAACTGGAGCTTAGTATACGGAATATTACGTTCCAGACGCTTAGAGGGTTAATAACTCATAAAATAATAAA
This sequence comes from Maratus speculifer, assembly GCA_964019185.1. Lineage (NCBI taxonomy): Eukaryota > Metazoa > Arthropoda > Arachnida > Araneae > Salticidae > Maratus > Maratus speculifer. The sequence continues at coordinate 76,407,980 of OZ025303.1, forward strand.
GATAGATTAAAATTAATAACATAAATGGTTAGATAGACTCAAAAAGTTTCATGACCCTTGTCAATGAGCTTCCACGTCTGCCCCCTTTGTCACACATGCTTGTTTTACATGCTTCGTCTCACATGCCGATATGCTTGCCGCTACCTGGCGTGAAATCGACTATCGACTTGATATTCCCCGTGCGACGAAGGGGGCACACGTGGAAGTTCATTGACAAGGGTCATAAAACTTTTTGAGTCTATCTAACCATTTATGTTATTAATTTTAATCTATCTCTATTATTTTATGAGTTATTAAACATCAAAATGGGTCCGGGACTTTATAAACACCCTGTACATTATGAGGTCAATATCTAAGCGTGAAACAAAATTTTACCATACACAGTTTTCTCCATTATGGCGGTGGTCAAGATTATCCCACTTGGCCCTACACAAAGAAAAACATACTTTTCTAGAAAACGCAAATTAATATTTTGAATTAGTACAAAAAAATGTATAAAGTTTAGAATTTTAAAATCTAGTATATTTGTAGATGTTTTTTATATTTGTGTATATGTTATACATTATATATTTATATATTAAAATGTACTTTAAAATAGCAAATAAAGCCTTTGTGCAAAAATGTTTAAAGATAAAAAACCAACGATTATAAATGCACAAATAAAGTAAGAAAAGGTAGCATACAGCAACCAGCCGTTTCGAATCTACTATGGAGATTCTTCATCCGTGCAAAACTCAGCGAGCTAGAAAAAGCAAAACTGAGCTAAGAGACAGAGAGACGCAGGCTTAACATTTAACGCAGGCTAAACATTTTTAGGACGCAGGCTAAACATTTTTCTTACTTTATTTGTGCCTTTATAATCGTTGGTTTTTTATCTTTAAAATGTACTGTTTACCTTTCTGTCGCTATTTAAACGATCCCTTTCGGTATCAGAAAGTTAATATCCAATTTATATTTTTAGATATAACTTTGCTTCTAATTATCGCTGAACCAAAAGTAAGGCATTTTAGAAATCCTAAATGTTTGAACCTTAAATTAAAATAATAATAATACTAACAAAAGTCGAAAACTTTTACAATAAAATGGCGATTTTAGGATAGGCACACACCTTAAGGCTCCTGTCTCTGCAGTGAAGACACTCGCGAACGAATGTTATTCCTATAGGCGGATTATTTTCTAATAACTTGTTTTCATTTTGACATTTTTAAATGTGTTTTTTTTCATTGGATAGCTGAAGTCCTTCTCTACATGGAAAGAAATATTAGAAAATAACCTCTCCATAGGAATAACATCCGCTCGCGAGTGTCTTCGCTCGCTTACAGGGACAGGAGCCTTAAGGAATTTAGATTATAGTAGCAATCACAAGTCAGAAAAAAAATCCTTTTCTCTTTTATTACTTATTCTTAAATATTATTACTAAATATTTCTTTGCTTCAATAAAGCTGAAACAAGTAGACAATTTGTATGTAAAACTTTTCTATTCTTTATGTAACGTCTTTCAGCACTTAATGTGGCAACACGCTTCGATATTGTATTTGAAAAATGGAATTAAAGTGTTTTTCTTTTCCTTAGGTAACGTTAAATGTTTGTCTGGGTAAAAATTTTCAAGGAGGCAAGCTATATTTCGGAGACATGAGAACAACGCCTATTGAACATTCCGCGTGTATTTTGGTGAACCATGAAGTAGACTACGGTATATTACACCGTGGACATCAGTACCACGGAGCACTCCCTATTAAACCAGGTGAAAGACTCAACCTGATTTTGTGGATGCGATCGTCCAATGTCCGAAACCATCTATGTCCGATGTGTGATCAGAAAACTGTACTCAATCTATCCGTAGGCTATGGTGAGAGATTTACAAATCCCGATGAAACTCATCAGTGCAATTTGTTGTAATGGACTATACCCATGTGACGTCAAAGTAGGCATATAAAAGGAAAACACCAATAAATGTGCAGAATGTCTTAACGCTGCTTCCCCTTTGTCCAATAGACTGTCTTTTTCGGAGAATACATACTTACAGAGGCGTGGTTTTTGCCATTCATGGGTAAAGTCCATTTGCTGTTTATACTAGACAGGGAGGTAACTGCACAATCACTCCATCAAGCTTACGGCTCAAATTCTAGGTTTAGACGGAAATCGATTAGCATATTAAAATGCAATTGATCTGCTAAGTTTTATTTTGGTGAAAAATACCTGCAGACTTGGTTTATCGGTGCATTTATCACTGTATATAAGATAAAAATACATGTATATGTTACAGGCCAAACCCGATTTTAGGCCAAACTAGATTGGCCTAGGCCAAACTAGTTTATCCTATCGCCCATTGGATAGACTAGTTTTTCCTAGGTCAAACCGGTCTATCCTAACGCCCATCGGATAAACTAGTTTTTCCTAGGCCAAACCGGTCTATCCTATCGCCCATCGGATAAACTAGTTTTTCCTAGGCCAAACTAGTCTATCCTAAGGCCCATAGGACAATCTAGTTTTTCCTAGGCCAAACTAGTTTAGCCCAACTCTTATAGGATAAACTAGTTTAGCCTTCTGTTTATTGGTCTGAACTAGTTTCTCCTAGGCCGATCTAGTTTATCCTAGGCCAATTCAATTTGGCGTGATTTTATTGAATTCAATGACCGCCACAGCGCCAACATTCTAGTTTGTCCTAGGCTGATCTAGTTTATCCTAGGCCAATGTAATTTTACGTGTTTTTAGCTCACAGGAGTCAAAGCCTGAGAAATAATGGAACTCGCAAGTTCTGTATGTATGCATGTAAAAATGTATGTACGTATTTACGTACGTATGTACGCAACGCGATAACTCGTGATAGAAATATCTGATTTGCTTCAAATTTTGGATGTAATTTCATGATATAAGGTACTTTTTTGACTAATTTTGGAAATTCATTGGATAAGAATAAAGGGGAGCGAACGGTAGGCTAATCCCCCACCGTTAATTTAGAGAAATGGATTTTTCATGCAGAATTATCAGTTTTCATTTAAGATTTTAGATATATGATCATTCTGATAAGGCGCCTCCATAATTAGTTGTGGATGTTTATTTTTAAGTATAAAAAAGGGCAATGTAAGTTACCCGCCATAATTTAGATAAATGATTTTTGACGCAACGGATTTGCTTCAAATTTGTATATAGGTTCTTTCTGATAAGGGGATTCCCTAAATAGTTTTGGGGGTTTAATGGTTAAGTATGAAAGGAAAAATGAAGGATTACCCTCTTTCCTAGAAAAAACTAGTTTATCCTATGGGCATTTAGATAAACTAGTTTGGCATAGGAAAAACTAGTTTATCCAATTGGCGTTAAGATAAAATTGTTTGGCATAGGCCAATCTAATTTGGCTTTAAATCGGGTTTGGCTGGTAAAAAACATATTTATCACTAGAATAAGTATAAATGTGTGTTAAGAGTCATTGCTTATAACATCAATGCAGAAATTTAACATGGCCACCTTAGAGACATGATGCATTGGACATGGTGTTTGCTTTTTTTCTGCAGACTCGTGCCAATAGAGATCAGACTTACATTTATTATTATTATTATTATTGCATATTCGAGCCAGATCGGAGCTGAACATAATTTGGAATCGAACAGCGTTTTCCATTTTTGAGAAATTAAGTACTTGTCGACATATAAACTATTCTTGTCACGGCGTCTTTTTTTTTTTTTTTTTTTTTTTTTTTTTTTTTTTCTTTTTCTTGTGAATTTGTAACCGGAAATTCTATTCAAAACGTATCTTTAGTATTTTCTAAAAAATACATCGCTTTTATGAAAAAATGGTTTTTACCATTCGATTACATATTACCTGAATCTATTAACCTTATGCATTTCCGAAAAGGAAGTAGTTCATAAATGTGTTAGGATGTAGCTCTTTAGGATTTGAGAAAAGCCTTAAGGAATGACAGATATTCACAAATCTACTTTTTACTGAAGGATTCAAAAGTTATGATATTTATAACTCTCATTTTTTTTTCTTTTGTTCTAAACTACATTGATTATTTAATGAATCCCTATTTGAATAATGAAACGTCTAAGAATGTAGATAATCATTAATACATTGTGTATTTTCCATTCTGCGAACACACCATAATTTAAAAATACATTGTAAATTTATCCAATAAGTATATAAGCAGTATTTTTTGAAGGAATCTTAATTGTATGTGAAGTAAAACCTGAATTTTTTGCAGAAATTGAGTATGGCCAGATCGAGCCGGACTGAGTCTTTTTTTACTGATTTTTGTACAGACAGAGCTCTGCCTGTACAAAAGTAAATAATATAAAAGTAAATAACAAAAATTTGCTTGAATAAGCAAACACCATGGCCAATGCATCATGTCTCTAAGGTGAACATGTTAAATTTCTGTATTGATGTTATAAGTAATGACTCTTGACACACATTTATACTTATTCTAGTGAAAGATATGTTTTTACCGGTCAAACCCGTTTTCGACCTAAGTTAGATTAGCCTCGGCCAAACTATTTTATCCTAATGCCAATTGGATAAACTAGTTTTTTCTACACCAAACATGTTTATCTAAATGTCCATAGGATAAACTAGTTTTTTTCCAGGTAAGAGGGTAAACGTTCATTTTCCCATTCATACTTACCCACTAAACCCCAAAAACTATTCAGAAAATTGCCTTATCAGAATGAACCTAAATCCAAAATTTGAAGCAAATCCGTAAATTCAGCGTCAAAAACCATTTATCCAATTTATGGGAGGGGGGTTACCTACATTGCCCTATTCTTTACACTTAAACAATAAACATCCACAACTAATCACGGAGGCGCCTTGTCAGAATGTTCCTATATCTAAAATTTTAAATGAAAACTGATAATTCTGCATGAAAAATCCATTTCGCTGAAGTAACGGTGGGAGATTAGCCTCTCCTTCGCCCCCCTTTATTCTTATCGAATGAATTCCCCAAACTAATCAGAAAAGTACCTTATCAGAATGAACCTACACCCAAAATTTGAAGCAAATCGGATATTTCTATGACGAGTTATCGTGTTACGTACATACGTATGTACATTCTTACATACATACGTACATTCATACATACAAAACCTGCGAGCCCATTATTTCTCAGGCTTTGACGCCTGTGAGCTAAAAAAACGTAAAATTAAATTGGCCTAGGATAAACTAGATCAGCCTAGGACAAACTAGAATGTTGGCGCTGTGGCGGTCATCGAATTCAATAAAATCATGCCAAATTGAATTGGTCTAGGATAAACTAGATTGGTCTAGGAGAAACTAGTTCAGACCAATGAACAGCAGGCTAAACTAGTTTATCCTATAAGAGTTAGGCCATACTAGTTTGGCCTAGGGAAAACTAGATTGTCCTATGGGCGTTAGGATAGACTAGTTTGGCCTAGGAAAAACTAGTTTATCCAATGGCGTTAGGATAGACCGGTTTGGCCTAGGAAAAACTAGTTTATCCGATAGGCGTTAGGATAGACCGGTTTGGCCTAGGAAAAACTAGTCTATCCGATAGGCGTTAGGATAAACTAGTTTGGCCTAGGCCAATCTAGTTTGGCCTAAAATCGGGTTTGGCCTGTAACATATATAAAAATTAATGTCATAATAAATGTAAATAAAACAGAAAAAAAAATAATGTCACATAAGGAAAATATATAAACATTAACTAATTACTGTATCATACAGATATAAAGCTATATTTCGGAGACATCATAACAACGCCTATTGAACATTCCACGTGTATCTTAGTGAACCATCAAGTAGGCTACGGTGTATTACAACGTGGACACCAGTTCCACGGAGCATCCAATCAGGTGAAAGGCAGAACCTGATTATGTGGATGCGATTGTTCAGTGTTCGAAACCTGCTGTATCCGATGTGTGGTCAGAAACCTGTACTTGTTCCATCCATAGACTATGGTGACGGATTTACAAATTCCGATGAGACGCTTCCGTGCAATCTGTTGTAATTTGCTGTTTATACTGGACCCGGAAGCAACTGCGCAGACAATCACCTGATCGGGTTACAGATGAAAATGTAGGCTTAGTTAAATCTCGATTCGCATATTAAAACGCAATCGATCTGCCAAGTCATATCTTGTTGGAAAACGCTTAAAAATTCGATTTTAGCAGCTGACTTTTAGGTTTACCATTGTGCTTTTCTGAACCCAAAAACATGATTTATTTTTATTTATTTCATTGATCAACATTCATCTGACGTGTGTGCTTGACATGAAAGTCTGCTTCTAAGTGCTGTCAATCTACAGGGACGAGATAGCTCATGGAAATTTTACAACACGAGAGGAATATAACCGGAAGCTCCACACGAAGAGTGTGTGCAATGGAGCCAGAGGGAATTGAACCCACAACCTCCTACGCTCGCAAGTGATTAACCGCGTGGTGTCTGAACCACTCGGTCACGGACGCGAATCAAAAGGATTAGACGGAACTCGATTAGCATATTAAAATGCAACTGGTCTGCTAAGTCATATCTTGGTGAAAAATACCTACAGCCCCCGATTTATCGATACGTTTATCTTTGTATTTTTTGCTCCCAAAGGTATGAAAACATTGAGGTCTGGGAGTAGGAAAACACAATGGTAAACCTACCAGTCAACCACTAAAATCAGACTTGTATGTAGTTTTCACCAAGATATGACTTGGCAGACCAGTTGCATTTTAATATGCTAATCGAGTTTTTACTAATTCTGCAATATCTATCGTCAATTTGATGAGGTAATGGTTTATGCAGCTGTCTCACGGTCTATACGTTTTAAGGAATATAAGGTGCTCAGATTATTAATCCGACAAAGTCAAATGGTTTGTTAGGCAGCATCAAGACGAACAAAAATTATAATGGAGCATGAGATAGCAAACTACTTATTTAGCAACAAATACAGGATGTTTCATCCTAACAGAACTAGGACGGCTAATGGTAATTATTTTGAAAAAAAAATATTACACAGTGAAAATGTAATAATGTGTATCTTGTTTTGTATGAAATATGATAGCATTACGACAGTTCTGAATAAACAGGGTACTCGTGCAATCGATGTTACCGGATTGTTATACCCCAACAATCGTGAAAAATTGTTTTAGGAGATGACGCCACCGGGATTTGGTTTGCACGGCTTTTTGCATGCAAGCTAGAGAAATTATGAGTATTGTAAGAAATGACTTGCAAGGAAGGTCTCCATACTGGGCATACTCAGAATTTTATGAAAAAAATACTAATTAAAATACTTATGTATGCAATAAAGGACCAGTAAAAATTAGCGGCGGAATCACATTAGATATTGTGTAAAAAATAAAATATTTTCGAATATTTGGCGTGAAAAGACTAAAGAGTCACTCGGTTTGGCGAGCAGCCCTTTTCCTCGCCAAAAGCAAACGATTATAATGAAACTCAAAACTGTTAGATATTTAGTTTGCGTGTAAATGGTATTTAATGAATTTAAACATAAACAATGAGAGATTTTAATATATTATATACATCTATATACATATTGTATTACATATCTATATATTACTCGTTGAAGTAGTTATTTAATTAATCGCTGGAAAAAATGTTTTCATAGCTAAAAAAATAGCTCTTCATACATTTAAGCGTATTAAAAAAAAAGTCCTATGTTTCCATAGCAACAAAATCTAATCGACAATTCTCAATTGGACTTTGAGCTTGAAATAAATTTAATTAAATTTAAATTATGAATTTCGTTTTAAATCTCAAATTTTGATGATTAAATTTGAATATAAATACATACAAATTTCGATATAACAAATTTATACTTAAAATAAACTAAAACTTACAAAACTAAAGTTATTTAAATTAAACTTTTCAAAACAAGTTCAACATGAAACTTTTTTTTTTCTTGAAGTGTATTTAACATAAAGTATTTTTTTGAAATTACATTCCATCGCCAACCGGCGATAAATCGCCAAATAACGAAATTTTCATTATTTTTTTACGGTTACTGAATGGTGGTTCCGCCGAAAATTTTTCTATAAACGTATATATCCACACGAGAAGAACATTCTGCAATTTTTTCAGATTTTTCGGAGTATGCCCGTATGGAGACCTTCCTTGTTGGCAAACAGTTGTGTTTTATCGGCTCTTGTATATATTGTAAATAAACTATAAGAATAATTACAGTGATGCCTCTGTGATGAATATATAGTACTAATAAAAATAGAGAGTTATAACATGTATTAAGTAATAATCAAAGTCCGAATTGTGAAACGTCAATTGCGTACTGTTGTCGTGTCTAATGGAAACATCTACCACATTTTTTTATGTTATTTTATTTATTATAAGGATAAACATGTCTATTAAAAGAGATTTATTAATTATAATATACTTTAGGAACTGTCAGGGGAATAAATAACTCCATACACTGTACATACGTTTTAAGATGAAGACCATATTAGTTTTCAATGTCTTGAAAACGACGAATCGTTGATAAATTAAAATTGCGTTTTAATGGGCTTCAGAAGAAGTGCTTTATAGCATAGTTCTATGTCATTTTTACCTAAATCTAAGGTCTTTAGTTCGATCCCAGACAAGGAAAATTTCAATAGGTGGAATATTTTTTTGTTTTTCAATATTTATTTAAATTATATATAAAATAAGATGAATGAAACATATTAACAAATTTAAACCTGAGTTATTGGAAAATTTAAAAATGGCGTTATTGACAAATTTAAAACCGAAGTTATTGATGATTTTGTGCATGCAAATTGCTTTAGGGATTTTAACTAAATGGCTTAGTCAAGTCAAATCCTTTTATAGTTTTTAGCACAATATTAATTTTTGCACTTGAAGAAGCTGAACAGAACATTTAATAAATATACATAAGTTATATAATGTAAGTTCTATAAATTATTCAGAATCATCATTAAATTGCGTTATAGTCAATTTGTGTGCATCGAAAATATAGGCTACGAGAAGCTTTCGATCATTACTTTTTAGACATTAAAAGTCACTGTAGTCAAAATTGGACACGTCAATCAGAACGGCGCTAGGTCTTAACCAAATACTGACATCATTCGACGCATGCACAGTTTGTGAAGTCATTATGCCCCTGATCCACTTGTTATAATTGAAAATATTTTGAAAATTATTGCATTAACCCAAGTTGAATTAGGGTAGAACACTCTGTATTCGTGATTGCGACACCAGGTTCCATTGTAATTCTTCTTCGTCTTGAAGCCCCTGACAATTCTTTGCCTCTTTCAGATGAATAACTGACATGCTGTATGTACTGAACATGATGAACGTTCTGTATATATATATATAAAATAATTTGGAAATTTGTATGCATTATTATTATTAAAAATTTTTTCATTGAAACAAAATCTTTTGCTTAAATGCCTCTTTATTTTTACAGAGTTGTTCGATTAATAATATACCGGGAGGCGGCAGCAAAGACAATTACCTCATCGAGTTCACGGATGAAAATCTAGGATCAGTTAAATCTCGATTCGCATAGTAAAACGTCATCGGTCTGTCAAGTCATATCTTGATGGAAAACACACGAAAACCTGATTTTAATTGTAGACTCGTAGGCTTACTTCTGTGCTTTCCTGCACCTAAAAGTATGAAAACGTGATGGATTGGAAGCAGGATGCAAGAAAGCATAATGGCAAACTTATGAGCCAACCGCTAAAATCGCGTTTTTAGGTTTTTTTTTTTTTTTTTTTTTTTTTTTTTTTTTTTTTTTTTTATACCAAGATATGACCTGGCAGACCGATTGCGTTTTAATATTTTAATCAAGATTTAACTAATACTAGATTTTCATCCGTGAACTCGATCAGGTGCTTGTCTGTGCTGCCGCCTCCCGGTCTATAATAGTTTAAACTTGTTTAGCTCGAAAAATATTGACACAAAATAAAATATAAAAATACATAAATTTATTGAATATTTAATACATGAATTTTTCACACTGCTAACTAAGCGTAGAACCAACTTAGTGAAAATCGTCCAAGCCGGGGATCGAACTCGGAACCCTTGGAATAGCGCTCCAAGTGCTCTACCATTTAAGCTACGAGGAGGATGCCCAGCTCAGCATTTTCCACTTCATATGTTATTCGGCTGCAACTCGCAGCACGAGATGGAACCGTCTTCATGAGCACACAATCCTGCGGCGTAACGTGAAACACAAGAATCCTAGCATCGGTAAATCATATATTTTTAATTAATTTTCAGCAGTGAAATTATTGAATGTTTAATACGTAAATTTTTCACATTGCTAATGATGCGTAGAACCAACTTAGTGAAAAACGTCCACGCCGGGGATCGAACGCCCCACCTGTGGCCGAGAGGTTCACACCTCAAACTGGTAGACTGTAGGTGCTGGGTTCGAACCCAATCGCGACCGTCGGCCTAACCGTTCGGAGTTTTCCGTGGTTTTCTTCGAACCTTGCGTAAATACGGGTTAGATTCCCTTAGAAAGACCCCCACGGAGGGCATCCCACCCCTTAGGGCCTATATCCCATAGTGTAGATAATTGGCCGACATACACACAACAACAACCGGGGATCGAACCCGGAACCCTTGGAATAGCGCTCCAAGTACTGTACCATTTAAGCTACGAGGACCATGTTACGCTGCAGGATTGTGTGCTCATGAAGACGGTTCCATCTCGTGCTGCGAGTTGCAGCCACCAACATATGAAGTGGAAAATGCTAAACTGGCCATCCTCCTCGTAGCTTAAATGGTCGAGCACTTGGAGCGCTATTCCAAGGGTTCCGGGTTCGATCCCCGGCTTGGACGATTTTCACTAAGTTGGTTCTTCGCTTAGTTAGTAATGTGAAAGTTTCATGTCTTAAATATTCAAGAATTTCAAGCGTAATTTCACTGCTGAAAGTTAATTAAAAAAATATATATAAATTTATTTTATACAAACATTAAAAAGTAAACTATTATGATGTTCAATAGTTTAATTGTGTAAATCTTTAGAAGTAATGGTGAAATATATTGTAAGCATATCGGGAAAAGGTGCAACCACTACATTCTAATCCTAATTTAATCAGGAAAAATGCTCGGACTAAATAATGCAAAATTTACAATAAATCTTTACTGGTGACAATAATAAACTATGATTGGCGTATGAATGCCTGTACCACGTAAGGGCAAATCATGATTTTCAAAAAAAAAAAAAAAAAAAAAACGCATATTCACAGTATCCGCAAAGAAACTCTTCGGGAGGGTTGAATTCTGATAGGGATTGGCCGACGCGTTTTCACGTAACTTGGCGATAATTATACTTGGCGTAGCAATAGACTCTTCCGTCGAGTTTGATTTCCTTCGGAGCCGAGTACAAAGTAAAAATTTGTGTTTAAAAACTTTTAAAGAGTACAGCTTTCAGTAAGACACGTTCCATCCAATGCAATGCTGCAAGAGAAAAGTTACTTTGTACTCGGTTCGGAAGGAAATCAAACTCCTCGACGGAAGCATCTATCGCTCGCCAAGTATAATTATCGCCAAGTTACGTGAAAACGCGTCGGCCAATCCCTATCAGAATTCCACCCTCTCGAAGAGTTTCTTTGCGGATACTGTGAATATGCGTCAAAAACACGTTGTCCATACAACGTAGGGCAAAACAGGGAAGCGTTAATTTGATTTATCTCCCTGTTTTTATAACTTGAATGTTCGAAAAATACTAAAGCTTTTTTGCTTATTTAGATAAAAGTTTGAATTTTTTTTTTAAATCTTATTTTCCATGGTGTATTTAATATTTTTGGGACTGAATTTAAGTTTATATTTATTTAAAAAAAAAAAAAAAAAAAAAAAAAAAAAAAAAAAAAAAAAAAACATACATCTAAAAATTCATGCACAGTTTTATGTAGTACATTTTAAATCAATTTGAAAAAAAAAAAAAAAAAAATCGAAGCCAAAATATTTATATTTACAAAATTAGAAGAGATTTTAAAAAAAAATAATAGTTAAAATTTTTATGATTTTAAAAAATTAAAATTTTAATTAAACAGGCTGTTTTACAATTATTTTTTTAAATGTTATTTAATTTTTAGTGCTAAGTATTGTGCCACCGCATATACTACAATGTCATTCAAAATTGAAGAGATGGTTTCAAAGTACTGTGTTACCTTAAAGGGGATTCTGTCCCTGCTAGCGAAAACACTCGCGAGTTAATGCTATTCCTATGGGGAGGTTATTTTCTAATAACTCGTTTGCATTTCGACATTTTAACCCTTCCGGGTCCGATTTTTTTTTCACTTTTTAGAAAAAAACGCTTTTACGTTAATAACATCAACACTAGCTATCCAAATTGATTATTTAGTGATTAACGAGTATTTTGTTGTCTGAAAGGTAACGAATGTTGTTGTTTTGCGTAGTATTCAATTCATATTTATATTAATACTAGCGGACCCGACAGACGTTGTCCTGTCACCGACAGATGTTGTCCTTCTTGGCACCGACTCCAGAAAATCAAATAAATGTACGTAAATATGGTAATACGCACGATAAACACTACGCTCTTAATTTAATTTCTTATTGCAATTATGAAAGGAAGTTATTTTTCACTCTTCAGTATTTTTTGAAGTCGGTTCAATTTTTGATGGAAAAGTATATTTTTCTCTTTTTAGTTAAAAGTTAACGATTTTCTGAAGTCGGTTAATCAAAATTATAATACAGGAAATATTATTGTAAAGCATACACGTTTGTCAGGCGTGGGGTTCGAACACGCGATCTCTTTCTTCAAGAAGCTGAGCTTAAATCTGGCGCCTTAGACCGCTCGGACATTCCGTCCGCACTCCATTCATCGAACTTATTCAACACTTTTAATTAGCGAAAAATCACTAACTATTAGTTTTTGCCTAATTACTAAAAAAGTACTGAATCAATTTCGACGAAATGTGAATCTAAACCATTTTCGAACCCACTGGAATGCACACACAAAATTTCATTAAAATCGGTCCAGTCGATTAGGAGGAGTTCAGTGACATACACACGCACAGAAGATTTATGTATATAAAGATAAGTTATGGAAAAATTTGTGGAGATGCTTAGAAAATATTGTATTACAATAAGATATGACTTATATTACAACTTTCTAATACTTTTTGTGCTTTAATACACCTGATTCTTCCAGGAAAATAACTTTTCTCTTAATCTAATGAGTGCAATATGTGTTTAAAATAAAAGAATCGCAAACTGTGCAAAGAGAATTATGCAAATAACAATAATTATTATTATTACTAAATGCCTAAACATAAATGATGCCATATAGTAAATGTATGCACATATACTAACATTACGACATGTAAATTGTCGCAAAAGTATTTATTAAAATTAAATAATATTCCATTAAAAGACATGTACTATTAATAATGCACCAGAACCGACAGGGTTAATTTTTAATCAATTAATTAATTAATTAATTAATTAATTTGTTTGCTTTTTGCTTTGGATAGCTGAGATTTTTTTTTTTTTTCACGTCGATCCTTTTTTATTTTTTTCGAGTTTGGTTGCAGATATTTTTTATAAAGATACTTTCCTTTTCAAAATTGGTTCCAAAAATGAAAGTCTCATTAAAAAAAAAAATATCTGCAACTCAAAATCGAAAAAGTAAAAAAGAAGCGATGTGGAGAGAAACCTTAGCTGTCCAATGCAAAATAAAATAAATAAATAAAGCAATAAAATAGAATAAAGTAAAATAAATAAATAAATAAATAAATAAATACAAATGCTGAAATGGAAACGAGTTATTAGAAAATAACCTTTCGATAGGAATAGCATTAGCTCGCGAGTGTCTTCGCTAGCAGCCACTGAAAAAAAAAAAAAAAAAAAAAAAAAAAAATGGTTTCTTAAAATTGTGCAAAAGGTACTCAATTTTAAGTACTTCATCTACTCAAAATAGCTCCGATCCAAATGTACTCGAAACTAAGAAACACGTGTAGTACTTATTTTTGATTCCATGGTTGTGTTCAAATGTAAATCGCTATGAACTGCCCCCCTTAACTTATAAATTAAAGTAAAAATATACTAGCATTTATTTCTTGCACAAAATTATTAACAATAAAAGTTTAATTGATTGTTTATTAAGAAAAATAGCAAAAATTATCAGCAAAATACTAAAATCGAATACTTTTGTGGCAAGAGCACTATTTGCAAGCACTTTTAAATTATTTCAAAATGCTGTGTATAATTTAATATTTACATTAATAAACATCTTTTATGCCATCATGAATGAAATAAACCATTACAGGGAAGAAAATTATCGTTAGTTTGGATTTGATAACATGTGCTGATTCAAAATAGAGAAAGCTATGCGATCATTTTTGATCCAAACGTACTCAATTTAGTATGAGTACATCGATGTACATTTTTGAGTATTTAATTTTTTTCAGTGTACAGGAGACTTTAGAAGTAAATATTTATTTTAACGTGTGGTGGATTAAAATAGAAATTATGATAACATCGACAGAGTATATTACAAATACTGTTTCATGATCAACACTGTTTATTTTCCATCGAAATCTCGGTATTTATTCGTGACTCGCCAAAGAGTAAATACAGATTGCTTGAAAATAAACGCGTTGTATCAAACAGAAACTAACAAATCCACAAGATTTTTCTATTGACTATATTAAGGGGTTATTTCAGTAACGCGAAAACATACGTTCTCTAATGTTAATCTAATATGGGAGAATTTTTTTTTTAAGTAGCTCGCTTGCATTTTAATAATTTAAAGTGTTTTTTTTTAACTGGATAGCTGAGATCTCTCTGTACGAAAGCCATTTTTTACTTTTTTGATTTTGTTCTGAGGTTTTTTTTTTTTTTTTTATTGGAATACTTTTACTTTCAGAACCGGTTTTGAAAATAAAAATATTCTCATAAAAAAAAAATGTGCTAAGAAAATTGAAAAAGTTAAAATTGGCCTTTGTACAAATTGATCTACTCTGTTACCCAAATAAAAAAAAATCTATAAAAAATATTGGAACTTCTATTCACCCGGATAGAAATCTATAACCACCTCCATCAAAAAATTTCCATTCATCGAAAAAAAAAAAAAAAAAAAAAAAAAAGTTTTTGTTAAAGCAGAAAAGCAAAAAAAATTTTTTTTTTTGAATGAAAGTGAAAAGAGTATTTCAAATTAAATTTCATAACTGTTTTTTTTTTTAATTTCTCTATTTAATATTTTGGTTTTAGGAGAAGATTAAAATTTAGCATAACTGTTTCCGCTCTATCTATAAATATCTCACTGAAAGTTAAAAATAATTGGCCAGTATTTGTAACAGTGACGTAACATTTCTAAGTTAAAAGATATGAGAAAAAGTGCTTACATAAAAAAAAAAAAAAAAAAAAAAAAAAAAAAAAAAAAAAAGAGCTAGCTATTAATTTTAAAAGTCGCGTTGCTTTTTGGCTAAAATATTGTCTATAATCATTTTTAATCAGAAATGTTCTATGACTTTTTCTTCTGACTGGCATTTTTATTTTTAACTTTTAATAAGATAGTCATGTATTGAAACTTTAGCATAATAATATATCTTGCGAAAAGTTTTTTGCCAAAAAATAACGTATTTTAAAATATCATAGTCATGAAAAGTCATGAAATTTGGCTAAAATAAGTGATCAAAACTATGATATTTTCAAATACTTTTCTTTAGTAAAAAAACTTTTCGTAAGATATAATGCTAAAGGTTCTTCCCTAACCATCTTACCAAAAAAAAAAAAAAAAAAAAAAAAAAAAATGCCAGTCATAACAATAGTTATAGAACGTTTCTGTTTAAAAATGATTATAGAAAATAGTTTAACTTTATCTGCGATGAATTAAAAATCTTAGTGAAAGATTAATGTAATTAGATTGTTACTATAACAGTTACATTGCTATTATTTGGATTTTAAAAAAGTGAGCAAAATTGCTATTTTTTTTAAAAATATTTTATTTTTTTAATCAAATTTTTTTCATAAGAAGCATTATAATTCTAAAGGCTCAATCCATGACCATGTCACTAAAAGTAAAAGAAAAAAAAAAGGCCAGTCACATGAAAAGTCATAGAAAATTTCTGATTAAAAATGATTATAGAAAAGAGTTTAACTCAATCTGCGATACTTTACAAATCTTTGTGAAAATTGAAAGTAGCTGTCTATTTATTACAAAAGTTACGTTGATATTATATGGATAAAATAAGTGAGCAAAACTATGATATTTTAAAATACGTTCTTTTTTGGTAAAAAACTTTTTGCAAGATATATTATTATGCTAAAGTTTCAATACATGACTATCTTATTAAAAGTTAAAAATAAAAATGCCAGTCAGAAGAAAAAGTCATAGAACATTTCTGATAAAAAATGATTATAGAAAAGAGTTTAACTCTATCAGCAATGCCTTAAAAATCTTAGTGAAAACCTATAGTAGAATCTTAGTGAATACCATTAATTGATCTAAATAAGTGAGCAAAAATACTATAAATCTTTATTTATTTATTGTCTGTTTTAAATTTTATAAGAGCTATTATAACTGTTAAGGCGCAATCAATAAACATCCCATTAAAAGTTAAGAGAAAAATGCCAGTTATAAGAAATGCCGTATGATATTTCTCATTAAAAAAAGTGAGCTATACTAAATTTTTTAAAAGTATTTTTGTTACAGGTAATGTCATAGAAAAGAGTTTATCTATATCTCTATACCATAAAAACGCTAGTAAAAATTGAAAGTAGTTGGTTATTTATTATAAATTTTGTGTACCATTAATTGGTTAAAAAAGGTGAGCAAAATTATTCTATATTTTTATGTTAATTTATTAATTTATTATTTTTCATATTTTATAATAAATTATTTTAATTGTAAAGGCGCAATCCATGGTCAATACACTAAAATTTAAAAGTAAAACGCCATTCACAAGAAAACCATTTCACAAGAAAACCATTACACATCATTTTCGCCATTCACAAGTGACATAGCTTTTCTCTTCGAACAAAGACAGCAAGACTAAATTTTTAAAAAAAAGTTTTTTTTTTTTTTTTTTTTTTTTTTTTTTTTTTTTTTTTTAATAGGAAAAATTATAGCAGTTTTACGCCATTTGCGATACCATAAATATCAAGCAGAAAATACTAGGTAACTTTTTTTAAAATAAAAGTTGTGTTAGTATTTTTGGTTCATGGACAAGCCCATGTTAATGCCTTCACTAAACTCCAGGTTTCAGTGCAACGTAAATAGTATATATTATTTAAAATGATAGAATTCTATTGATTTAATGCTTTTTAAATTATTAACAGTGATTACTACTCTCAAAGATTACATTCATATTCCTAATTAAATTTTCTTATATAATATTTAAAGCATCATCTTCTTTTAGCATTTAAAACAGTTTGCATAGAAAACAAAGTTACATTTTAGCCCTTTTGCTAGACTGCCGGAGTGTTGTAATAAATGTTTAAAATTATTATTATTTTTAAAAAACTTATTTTATTATTGGTAAAAAAATTTCGTAAGAAATTTTATAACTCTACAGACTCAATCCATGAACATCCTACTAAATGTTGATATAAAGATGCCATTTATATCGAAAGCGATAAAAATTTTTGGTTAAAGAAAGTGGTCAAGCTTTTATAAAAGCTTTTTATGAAAGGTTAAAATCATGTATTTTATCTATTTACATACTAATAAGAGAATTTCATAAGTGAGAAAAGATTCCTAAGTAAATTCAGAAAGAAACTGGCAAATATATTAGAAACAAAAAAATTACTAGATTTTTTTTTTTTTTTTTTTTTTTTTTTTTTCTCAACGAAGCATATTCTGAAAATTTTATCTAAATGAACAATACAGTACAATCCCTCAAATCCGCACAGATTAGGACCAGAGGTTGTGAAGATCTTAGAATTTTGCGGATTTCAAGTCAATGCTTTATTTAAATTTTTAAAACAGTAAGTTCAATGCAATTAATAATGCAATTGAAATTATAATGAATGCTTACAATATATGCTTTAAATATTGAAATAATTAAGTAAAGTAATAAACTGAATTAATAAAAAATTAGCTATATATATATTTAAATGATTAAAACATTAAAGGGAAAGGTCAAGTAAATAATCAATTATGTATAATTAAATATTCATTATGAAGATGAGACGCATTTTTCCTAAATTATTTAATGAAACTTGCCTCATAAAGGTGCACTAGTTATTCACATCAAATACATAAAATAAAGAAGTTTTATTTTAGGTTTAGCTAGACATAATCATAAAGGCTTGATTGATGCATTTAGCAAAAATATTGTGATTACTAGTGATATCAGCACTATCTTAATTTTTTTCAGAAATAAATTTATTCTTCCTTCATAAAACTAGTTGGATGTGTCAATCCCAAAACTTTCTTCTATCTCATAAGTACATTTTAATATTAAAAAAAAAAACGTGGTGACCCCAAAGTTACCCACTATCGAATTTCCTCGAACATTTGACCTATAATAATGAGATTCTGGTATCCGAAAAGCTTAAAACTCAAAATTTAATTAATATTCTGATAAAATGAGCTTAGTAGTGCCTCATGTTGGGTAATTTATACTAAAACCTAATAAGCATCTATTTATGTCAAGACCTAACAGAATCTGAAATTTGATGGAATTTCGTCCATTAGTTCTTGAGATATGGTTATAACAAAAAATTTGCAAAACGTAGCACAGCAACACCATATCTTGGACAATTTATGTCAAAACGTAAAAAAGCGTCTAATTATGTTATGGTGTAAAAGAATCTGAAGTTTGATGAAATTCTGTGCATTAGTTCTTGAGATATAGCTAGTTAAAAAAAAAAAAACCCGTGTAAAATATAGAACAGCAGCACCATCGGTTGAAGGATTTATAACAAAACGTAATCATCTCGTAATTATGTTATATGTCATTTTGTAACAAAATCTGAAGTTTGATGAAATTCTGTGCGTTGGTTGTTGAGATATAGCTATCGGAAAAATCGTGCAGTATGCAGCATAGCTGCACCACCTGTTGCAAGGTTAATACCAAAATGTAATCAGCGTCTAATTATGTTATATATTCTAGTGTAACAGAATCTAAAATTTGATGAAGTTCTCTGCATTAGTTCTTTAGATATAGCTATCGCAAAAATCGTGCAAAATGTAGCATAGCAGCGCCACCTATAGGGCAGTTCACACTTATCAGCGGCTATGTATCTCAAGGTATCGCGGAATCTGAAGTTTGGGGAAATTCTGTGCATTAGTTCTTGAGATATAGCTATCATGAAAATCATGAAAAACGTGGCATCACAGCGCCACCTGCTGGCCAATTTAAACCAAAAACCAATAGGCACTAATTCATATCAAGGTCTAACTGAATATAAAATGTTATTAAATTTCAAGCATTAGTTCTTGAGATAGAGCGCCCAGAAATTTTTTGTCACATACAGACAGACATACAGACAGACAGACGGACACTCACAGACAGACATTTTCTAAAAATAGTCAAAACGTGTTCAGGACCTTCTAAAACGTATAAATTCGTCGAAAACCGGAAGTCGAAAATTTTCATGAATCCAATACTTTCTTGTAAAGATAGAAGAAAGTAAAAACATGAATTCAGTAATATGTATTAACGAAAATTATAGATTAAAATACATAAAGAATTGATATAAAAATAAAAAAGTCAAATTTTGTACCTACATTTGATCTGAAAGTTTCATTGTTTACATCTGTAAATTATGCCCGGATTTTAAAGAGTTGAGAATTTTAGGAGTGTGGATTTAAGGGTGTCTACTGTAATATATATGTAATTTCAATGACAATTTTTTTTGTGATTTAAGTTTAAAATTATTGTTATAAATTATATGCATGTTATTTAATAATATCATAAAGAAAGCTCCTTAAAAGACAGAAGGAAATACAAAATAAATGACACAGAAAGCTTCAGAAGGTATTTAGAACAGAAATATTACCAAGGTCTTCATCGTGGATGGACATCTCAGAAAATCATGGTATATGATACGCAGCACTAAAGTAATATATATGTTATTTTAACGAAAATACTTTTTTGTGACTAAAGTTTAATATTAATTGTCATAAATTAGGTGCATGTTATTTAATAATTTTACAGTGAAAGTTTCTCAAAAGATAGAAAAAAACTAAAAATAAATGATAGAGAAAACTTCAGAAGTTATTTAGAACATTATTAGTTAATATTAGAACAATATTTATTGTTATAAATAAGGTGCACGTTATTTAATGATATCACAGTAAAAGCTTTTCAAAAGATAGAAGAAAATTAAAAATAAATGACAGAGAAAAACATGAGAAGTTATTTAGAACAATATATAATTAATATTAGAACAATATTAATTGTTATGAATTAGGTGCATGTTGTTTAATAACATTACAATGAAAGTTTCTGAAAAAATAGCAGAAAATTAATAATAAATGACAAAGAAAACTTCAGAAGATATTTCGAGCAATATTAATTAATATTAGAAGTATATTGATTGTTATAAATTAGGTGCATTTTATTTAATAATATTACATTGAAAGTTTCTTAAAAGATAGAAGAAAACTAATAATAAATGACAAAGAAGTCTTCAGAATTATTGAGGAATTATTGATTCAGAATTTATTCAGAATTATTGATATTACCAAAGTATTCTTCGTAGATGGACATCTTAGAAAATCATGGTATGTGATACGCAGCACTGCTGTAATATGTATGTAATTTTAATGTAAAGACTTTTTTCGTTAATAAAGTTTAATATTGATTGTCATAAATTAGGTGTATGTTATTTGACAATATCACGATGACAGCTTCTTAAAAGATAGAAGAAAACTTAAAATAAATGACCGAGAAAATTTCTGAAAGTATTTACAACAGAAATATTACCAAGGTCTTCTTCGCAGATGGACATCTTAGAAAATCATGGTATGTGAAACGCAGCATTACTGTAATATATATATGTAATTTTAATGGCAAGACTTTTTTGTGAATAAAGTTTCATATTATGTACCATAAATTAGGTGCATATTATTTAATAATATCATAGTGAAAGCTTCTTAAAAGACAGAAGAAAATAAAAAATAATTGACAAAGAAAACTTCAGAAGGTTTTTAGAACAATATTAATTAATATTAGAACAACAGTAATTGTTATAAAATAGGTGCATGATATTTATAATATCATAGTGAAAGTTTCTTAAAAGGTAGAAGAAAACCAAAAATATGTAACAGAGAAGTCTTCAGAAGGTATTTAGAACAGAAATATTACCAAGGTCTTCTTCTTGGATGGACATCTTAGAAAATAATGGTATGTCATACGAAGCACTTCGATTGCCTCACATTATGTCTCACATTAGCATATTGTTTTCTGCCATATTCAGTTAAACAATCAGAATAATAGTTTATTTTTTGTAGACACTATTCAAATTTGTATATAAAATTTCTTATTTTGTCTCAGTTACGACCAAGACTTGACGACTAAGATATGTGGGTGATGAATATATTACTTTGAAGGTGACACAAAGATGACACGTGTGTTTGCTGAAGTCGGGATAAAATAAGACAGAATCAACAATAATGCAGCTGATGTCAATATTTAAAACAACTGAATCATACGCCACGCGCGTCTAGAAACAGCATCTTGTTTGTTTAACTAAGAATAAGAATTTGGCATTGTAGGTTTTGCAATTGAGAAATCGTTCATTTAAGCCAGGTGCAGTTTTATATTAAAATATATTTAATATTTTTAATTAAGTAATACCCTTTTAAACTAATAAAAAATTCCAATCATAATTAAATCGTGTTTCATATCAGCTAACAGACCGATATTTTCTGAAAAATTATGTCATTTTCATCCGTACTAAATAAATATGTTTCAAACCAGAAAATTTTCTTAATACTTGAGATCAAGTCTAAGAGTTGCAAGGAAATAAGGAACAAATTTTTAATTTTTTTAATTGAAAACGTTTGTTTGCTGTAGATTACATCAGAAGAACGCTACAGAAAATTTCGTTATGCTAGCAGCTTTGCTACACTAGTACCACTAGAATTCGAGAAAGAACCAAAATGATTTCATGAAGGAATCCAAAAGATTCGATGAAATGAATATTAAGATTGAATCCAAACAACATTTTAAACTATCGTCTAATATAAGTCATAAATTATTTCTCGTGGTTTTCATTACCAAATGTTCTGTGGTCATCAACATAAAAAATAAGTTTAAACTAAAGAAAGGAAGGGGGTAACCATCTCAAGAAGTCTTTGAATGGAACGCTGTCTCTTTCAGTGCAATAGAAGACTCACCACAGCGAAATATCCGCATTGTACTAAAAAAAAAAGTAGGTTTGCAATTAAGCAATCTTTCATTGAAGCCAGGTGCAGTTTTATGTTCCGGTTGTTTTAATATTTTTAACCAAGCAATACTACTTTAAACCAATAAAAAATTCCAATGGCAATTAAATTGTTTTAAATAACAACTAACGTACTGATATTTTCTGCAAAAATGCGTCCTTTCCACTTATATAATGGAAACATGTTTCAAACTAGAAAATTTTCTTAATAATTGAGATTAAATATAAGAGCCACAAGCATTTTGATTTAATTTATGAATATATATGTTAATAGGCCAAACCCGATTTTAGCGAGCCTAGGCCAAACTAGTTTATCCTAACGTCCATCGGATAAACTAATTTTTCCTAGGCCAAACTAGTCTATCCCAACGCTCATAGGACAAACTAGTTTTTCCTAGGCCAAACTAATTTGGCCTAACTCTTATAGAATAAACTAGTTTAGTCTGCTGTTTATTGGTCTGAACTAATTTATTGGCTGAACTAATTAATCCTAGGCCGATCTAGTTTGCCCTAGGCCAATTCAATTTATATCCTTATTCGAACAAGACAGACTAATTTCGGTTGACACGCAACCCGACCCCAACCAAAAATTCCATTTGAAGAAAAACCTAAAATCTGAATTGAACGGAATCTGAACCCTACAAAAATATTCCAAAGAATTATAATCCGAGCAGGGCAAAATAATTTCCGTGGACATGAATCCGACCAGAAAATTTACAATCAATTTGAAAAAATACCTGAAATCAGAATCGAACTGTGAACCCGACGAAAATATTCCAAAGAACCATAACCAGACCCGAAGAAGACAAAATAATTTCCATGGATATAAACCCAATCCAATCAAAAAAAAAAAAAAAAAAAAAAAAAAAAGAAATCCTGAAAATTGAACTAAACCAAATATGAGCCTGAGTAAAATATTCCATTGAAGTATAACCTGATTCGAACAAGGCAAAATAATTTCCGTGGAATCACAACCTGAGTCGAACTAAAAATTCCATTTTAAAAAAACTCGAAATTTGAATTGAAACAAATCTGAACCCGACAAATATATTCCAAAGAACCATAAATGGATTCGAACAAGACAAAGTAATTTTCATGGACATGAATCCGACCAGAAACTTTAAAATTAATTTGAAAAAATACCTGAAATCAGAATAGAACCAAATGTGAACCCAACGTAAATATTCCAAAGAACCAGACCCGAAGAAGACAAAACAATCTCTATGGACATAAACACAATCCGAGCATAACTTGATTCGAACAAGACAATATAATTTCCGAGGAAGCACAACCTGACCCAAACCTAAAAATTCCATTTGAAAAAAAAAAAAAAAAAAGAAATCTGATTTGAATTAAACCTGAACCTATTCCAAAGAACCATAACCAGATCCGAACTAGGCAAAGTAATTTCAATGGAGATGAATCCGATACGAACCTAAAACTAGTTGTATGTGCCAATCCCAAAACTTTCTTCTATCTCATACGTACATTTTAATATTAAAAAAAATAGTTACTCATGTTAATCTATCATGTTATCTTTAATGATTTTAATTCAATACTATACCAACTTTTATTTTCATCTTAAATTTCTGCTTCAGTCAATTAATCGGAGTAAAAACAATTTTCAAACTCTGCACGAGCCGATGGACAATAGAATGAGGGGCAGATTTTTTTTCCAAATTCAGGGAAAACCTACTTGCCATATCAAAAAAAAAAAAAGAAAAAAAAATCATACACAAAAATTTTAGTTCAGTTTTAGGCATAACTTCATACACTTTTAGCTGGTGCATTATTGAAAATGGCACAAAAATCGCTATTGCTGCCCTTCCGGCGGATTTTTTTCAAATTAAGGATAACGTGTAAATTCG
This sequence comes from Maratus speculifer, assembly GCA_964019185.1. Lineage (NCBI taxonomy): Eukaryota > Metazoa > Arthropoda > Arachnida > Araneae > Salticidae > Maratus > Maratus speculifer. The sequence goes on from OZ025303.1 coordinate 76,432,141, forward strand.
TCGAAAACCGGAATTCGAAAAAATTTCGATTACAATACTTGATTACAATAAGATAGAAGAAAGTCAAAATTGTTTGAAAATACCTGAAATATGACCGAGACAAAATCTTAAACCGACAAAAATATGCCAAAGAACAATAACCCGATCCGAGCAAGGCAAAACAATTTCCGTGGACATGAACCCGAATTGAATCTTACCATTTGAAAAAAAAACCCCGAAATATCACCGAACGAAACTGAGACCAACAAAAATATTACAAAAACGATAACTCTATCCTTATAATTAGCATAAATTTCTTATTAAGAAAGATTTATAACGTAAAAAGAAAATTCTTTATATCAATAAAAGTACATCTCCTATTAAAAACTCATTTTCTATATTTGAGTAAATAATTTTAAATTGCTTTCTTTTGTATAATTTTAGGTCATATTTTTAATATAAGTTATTCTTTTATGTTAAAAAATGCAAAAATTTCTTTTTATAAATAACATTTAAAATGTACACGAACGTAGGTGCATTATTGTTTCAAGATAAGCATTTAAGGTTTTTTTAGAATAAGAGCTGCTACTTTTTCACTCATACATGCATTAATTTGTATTGGTAAACTCATAAAACTAACAAGTGCTCTTATTAAAAAAAAATAGTGTCTTTCTATTGTTCGATAAAAGTAGACGATTATGAAAATGATGCTGTCAAACTTGGCCTTTTGAACCAAATTTCCGGACGTGAAAATTCCAATGAAGATCGCCATGAGACAACAATCACTTATAAATTAAGATTTTTTAAAAATGAAACTTTTAGGTTAGGATTGGGTTCATACCCATGAAAATTATTTTGTTCTGTTTAGATCCGGTTATAGATATTTGGAATAATTTTGTTCGTTTCAGAATTTGCTTGAGACAGATTTCGGAATTTTTCAAATTCAATTTTTATGTTCGTTTCAAGTTACATGTACAGAGATCGGATTGGGTTATGCCTCATTGGAATATTTTTGTCTGATTCAGATTTCCTTCGGATCAGATTTGGGTATTTTTCATACAGAATTTTTAGGTTTGGTTCGGGTTGTAATTTTGTCTTGCTCGGATTAGTTTATGTTTCATTGGAATGATTTTGATGAGTTCAGATTAAGTTAAGTTAGAATTTAATTACGGTTAGGTAACAGTTAGGTTAAGGATAATTAGTTACGTGACTTAACAATTATTTTCTTAAGGATAAATATCAATATTTTAACACAAAAATTACGCAGCTGTTTAACGCATACTCCCCCCGCGTTTCCCATTGCAGTCATTTTGAGTTTTTTTACAGCTAAATATTACTTCTGTTTGTTTTAAACCGATTTTTTACACAGTCAGCAGCCACGTATTTCAAATCAATATTTCAGATTCAATCACTTATTCAATATTTCAGATAATGTTTTTACACATATTTCATGTTAAAGATAAAATCATACAAATTTCAAGTTCGTTTACACATTGAAGCGTCTTTTTAAATGAAAGTTTTTTTTTTTTTTTTTTTTTTTTTTTTTTTTTTTTTTTTTTTTTTCAGAATGCCATCTTTTTGGGTCCTTCAGTCATTGTACGCATCAGCTAATTTTCGTGCATTTACAACCTTCTTGCTGTCTTGGATAACTTTCAACTTATCACTTAAAGTTAAATAGCTTCACTTTGAAATCATTCTTTTAGTAATAGTCACGTGCTACACATAGACAAAGAATAGCATCATATAATTCAAAAAAGTACAAATGACTATACTGCTTGCTCTATACTTAAATCTAAATTTAATCACTCTTACACCCCCCCCCCCCTCTCGCCACACCTATTTACGAACAGTGCTTTGCTAAGCAACCTCCAAGAGATTACTACAGTTTTTGTAAGGACGCCAAATAAAAAAAATCCTCTTCCACATTCTTCGTAATCTCAATTGTAACTAAAACAACTGACGGAAAAAATTGTTGTTCGGAATTCGTCGTTCGGAAGTTTCGTATAATCTTATTTCTATGAAAGAGATTCGATAAAATTAAAACATGACCATTATTTGTAGATTACCGTTGTTTGGAGTGACCGTTGTAAAAGTTTTCACTGTACTATTAGAGTAATTTATTAGTGAAAAACAATAATCTTAAACTAAGAAGAAATTTATTCACAGAATATACATATTTATGTTTATAAAGATTTAAATTTAATAATAAAATAATAAAAGTTAAGTTTAATCTTTTAAAGTTGTTTGCAAGAATTTTAATTTTAATTTAAAACATCTTGCTTTTTATGTAGGAAATGTAATGAAATTAATAAAAACGTATAAATTTATAGAGAAAAAAAATAATACATATGCATATGTAAATAAGTACTCCAATAACATTAATTAAAAAAATCTGATTTAAATAAAAAAAATCCATTTTAAATAAAATAAATCCGATTTATTTATTTAATTATTTATTTTTAATCGTGATTTTTATCAACCCTTCCACAGTAATAACGACAGAAAAAAGGCGGGGATATTTGAAGCCGTTTCTACATAAAAGTAATTTTTTATTAATTGTTGCCTCAATTTCTAGATTGTGTTCTTTTATGAAATTATAAAGATGAATTATCCTTAATACGATTTATTAATAAAATTTAAAACTTAAAATATTTATTTCATACATCAAAAACCTTGTCTTTAGCTCATATATCATAAATTCAAATTTAGGACGCACGTTGCAAGCATGTGGGCCAGGTGTTTCTAATACAAATGATACATTTCGTAAGAAACTGCGACGATGGAAAGAATCACATGATATTTTTTGCGCCAGTGAGATGCGCAACCAAAGGCAAATATTGGATAAGCTGCAGCATAGTCACGAAAAATTGGATATAAAAGGGGGGATTTTTCAGACAGAAAGCACACAGGATCGAAATATCCTAATCTAGCAAGATGGGTTCAATCACTCGATTTGCGATTCCTTTAGTACTTTTTGTACTATGCTCTATTAACGATGTTTCGTACGGAAGTCATATTGGCTCGCCATGGGACAATTCAGGAATGGCAGAAACTTTCGTGAGTGTCTTCGCAAGAGATATGGCACAGTCTGGTACTTTGACTCCGGGACAGATATCAGACATGGAACTGATATCGGACACAATGGTATCATCGATAGAGAGGATGGCCAGTTCCGGTAAAAGCTCCACATCCATTCTACAAGCTCTAGATATGGCGTTCGCCTCCTCTGTCGCAGAAATTGCTGCGTCTGACGGAGGTGCCAGCTTAGGCCAAAAAACGAACGCGATAGCAAATGCACTGTCATCAGCATTCTTGCAGACGACAGGGGCAGTTAATTCAAATTTTATTAACGAAATTACACAACTCGTGAGCATGTTTGGACAAACAAATCTAAATGAAGTTGGAGCATCAGCTTCCTCATCAGCTAGTGCTAGGTCATTTTACAGTAAAGGAGCTGCATATGGCTATGGACAAGGAGCTGGAGCTGGCGCAGGTGCCGGAGCTGGAGTAGGCACTGGTGCTGGAGCCGGGGCAGGTTATGGTGGAGGTGCCGGAGCAGGAGCAGGAGCCGGTGCTGGAGCTGGAGCAGGCTATGGTCAAGGTGCAGGTATCGGGTACGGTTTCGGACAGGGTGCTGGAGCAGGTGCAGGGGCCGGAGTAGGTACCGGCGCAGGATTTGGAGCAGGATATGGCGGAGGAGCCGGAGCAGGAGCAGGAGCAGGAGCTGGTGCAGGCAGCGGATACGGTTATGGACAAGGTGCTGGAGCAGGTGCAGGTGCAGGTGCAGGTTATGGTAGAGGAGTTGGAGCCGGTGCTGGAGCTGGTGCTGGTGCTGGTTATGGAAGAGGAGCTGGAGCTGGTGCAGGAGCAGGTGCCGGATATGGTTATGGTCTGGGTGCTGGTGCTGGAGCAGGAAGAGGTGAGTAAAATTAATTTATTTGTACATTTTTGCATAATCTTATTTGTTCCATTGTTAGTTATTATATTTAGATATATAAAATAACTGACTGATAATCAACGCGCAGCCCAAACTGCTAAATGCTTAAACATGAAAATTAGGGAAAATATACTTTTTATGATGTAAGTGTGCACTAAGATGGGATTTTCTAAAATTCCCAATCTAAGGGAGGTAAACGGGGGGGGGGGTCGAAAATTCTGCAGCATCATCCTTTATCTTAGCAGCCATTTAAGGTAGAAGCGTGAAATTTCAGAAATTAAATCTACTAAAAAAATAATTAAACACGTATTTTAGCGATTTTAGAAATTGCCCTCTGAGGGGGATATAAAGGAGGGTCCGAAAAATTTTGAACATATCTTTCATATTATGAACTTTTCTTTCCGCGCCTCAATTTACCCTCGCCCTCGGGGAGGGCAGTTTTCGATTTTTTTTGAAATTGTAATGTTTCTATCATTACAGATTGGATTTTTTTTACGGGGCCCCTCTGATAAATATTATAATATTCGAAAATTTCAATGAGATGGGAAGGTTTTATACGTGATAGTTGAAACTGTTGTTGCCCTGTGGGGGAGGAGGGCAATTTTTTAAATTTGGCCTACATCCTTCGTGTGATATATTACTGCAAATCACTCTGACCATTATTTCAAATTATACACCTCAAGTTCCTCTGATATATTTCGTCGTATCTCAGCAGCAGGTGTATGTAGAAGCAGGAAATTCAAGATAACACACCTAATAAAAAACAGAAGCTCAGGTACTTCAGTCATTTTAGAGCTACTTTGTCTGCTATGTCGTCAACATCGACTATGAGCAGGATAATGCAACAATATACGAATAAGACAACAATTATGGATGTTTGATTAGATATCATGATTTTTAAAAATATTTACTAGATGTATTTTGTTTGATTCGGGATTCCTTTAGATAGAGAAACCGATCAGAGTAGCGGGCGAAGACTGCTAATTATTTTATAAATTTCTAATTGTATGAAAAAAAAAAAAACTTAAAATTACACTATATGTAAGTTGCTTAAAGATGACAAAAATATTTTAAAAGGTGTTGATGTAATTTTTTTTTCTAATATTTGATTCAAAGCATGGTGAAATTTTTTTTTTGTCATTTATCATCCTTGACATTATGAAGAAAAACAGTAAAAACTTTCTTAAACATTTAAAACTGAATATGCATTTTTAAAAATATCACATTGGTGTCTTCTCTGTTTCCAATTTTAGAAAGAGTGACGCCGATGTGACGCGCCACTAAATTGAAGTTCATTCTTCTGCGCACCTCTAGATAACAAAATAAAGGCTAACACAGAAAAACCATTATATTAGAGGCCTGTTTAAATGGTGTATTACTCCGCTCTTTTATGTTTCTATCTTAGTTGTATTGTTGTATTTTAAAACATATACTAATTGCATTAGTTATTCAGTTCTTAGATTCACTGATTTAAAAATTGATGTTCGAACTTTAAATAAATTACAATATAATCATTCCATTTCAATAATTCATGAAATTGCAAAATACAACGCTTTAAACAAGGAAAAAAAAATAAACAATTCTAAATGACATACATGAGATATTTGATAAGAAACGGACAACACGTGACACTTATGTAAATACCTGTACTTAATAAACTTAAAAATGCTTTAACTTAAACTAGCATTGAAAATAACAGAAAACTACTGTAATGTAAAGGGTAATGCTAATGGCTAAATGGTAAAGTAGTATTGCTAATGGTTTAATATTTATATGGTAATGGTTTAGTGTAAATGGCACGGGGCAATTTAAAATGAAAATCGACATTTAACGTTCAGTAGCGCGAATAAGAGTCTCGACTGAAATTGCACACAGACCAAAAAAATTAGAAGAAATTGAGCATTTGCAATTTGGTGAATCTAATTGTTTGTTTACAGGATCTGGTTCAGGAGCAGGAGCTGGTTCTGGAGCTGGAGCAGGATCAGGTTCAGGCGCTGGAGAAGGATCTGGTTCGGGAGCAGGAGCAGGCTCTGGAGCTGGTGCTGGATCTGGATCTGGAGCAGGTTAGTAAATTATATTAGACAAATGACTGCATTAATAGAGATTTATTACATCCAAAATGATCTAAACGTTTCACTTATAATATTATTTCAGGATCTGGTTCAGGCGCAGGTGCAGGTAGTGGAGCTGGTGCTGGATCAGGATCTGGAGCTGGTGCAGGTACGAAAATTTGCAGGAGTAATTGTAAAAAAATTTATAAAAATTCGAATAAAAGGATTTAATTCATTTAAAAATATTTTACAGGATCTGGAGCAGGAGCTGGTTCAGGCTATGGTGTAGGTTATGGAGCTGGATCCGGTTACGGAGCAGGCTATGGAGCTGGAGCCGGTTACGGTGCAGGATATGGAGCTGGATCCGGATACGGTGCAGGTTATGGAGCTGGCGCCGGTTACGGTGCAGGTTATGGTGCTGGATCTGGCTACGGCGCAGGTTATGGAGCTGGTGCTGGATCAGGATCTGGAGCTGGAGCAGGTTAGCAAAATGTGATATTTTAATAGATTTTATTCGTGAAATTAATTTATGAAACGTATATTAATACTTTTATATTTATATTATAGGATCTGGTGCTGGAGCAGGATCTGGTTCAGGAGCAGGAGCTGGTTCTGGAGCTGGAGCAGGATCAGGTTCAGGCGCTGGAGCAGGATCTGGTTCGGGAGCAGGAGCAGGCTCTGGAGCTGGTGCTGGATCTGGATCTGGAGCAGGTTAGTAAATTATATTAGACAAATGACTGCTTTAATACAGATTTATTACATTCAAAATGATCTAAACGTTTCACTTATAACATTATTTCAGGATCTGGTTCAGGCGCAGGTGGAGGTAGTGGAGCTGGTGCTGGATCAGGATCTGGAGCTGGTGCAGGTAAGAAAATTTGCAGGAGTAATTGTAAATAAATTTATAAAAATTCGAATAAAAGGATTTAATTCATTTAAAATTACTTTACAGGATCTGGAGCAGGAGCTGGTTCAGGCTATGGTGTAGGTTATGGAGCTGGCGCCGGTTACGGTGCAGGTTATGGTGCTGGATCTGGCTACGGTGCAGGTTATGGAGCTGGTGCTGGATCAGGATCTGGAGCTGGAGCAGGTTAGCAAAATGTTATATTTTAATAGATGTTATTTGTGAAATTAATTTATGAAACGTATATTAATACTTTTATATTTATATTATAGGATCTGGTGCTGGAGCAGGAACTGGTTCAGGAGCAGGAGCTGGTTCTGGAGCTGGAGCAGGATCAGGTTCAGGCGCTGGAGCAGGATCTGGTTCGGGAGCAGGAGCAGGCTCTGGAGCTGGTGCTGGATCTGGATCTGGAGCAGGTTAGTAAATTATATTAGACAAATGACTGCTTTAATACAGATTTATTACATCCAAAATGATCTAAACGTTTCACTTATAATATTATTTCAGGATCTGGTTCAGGCGCAGGTGCAGGTAGTGGAGCTGGTGCTGGATCAGGATCTGGAGCTGGTGCAGGTAAGAAAATTTGCAGGAGTAATTGTAAAAAATTTTATAAAAATTCGAATAAAAGGATTTAATTCATTTAAAATTACTTTACAGGATCTGGAGCAGGAGCTGGTTCAGGCTATGGTGTAGATTATGGAGCTGGATCCGGTTACGGAGCAGGCTATGGAGCTGGAGCCGGTTACGGTGCAGGATATGGAGCTGGATCCGGATACGGTGCAGGTTATGGAGCTGGCGCCGGTTACGGTACAGGTTATGGTGCTGGATCTGGCTACGGCGCAGGTTATGGAGCTGGTGCTGGATCAGGATCTGGAGCTAGAGCAGGTTAGCAAAATGTTATATTTTAATAGATGTTATTTGTGAAATTAATTTATGAAACGTATATTAATACTTTTATATTTATATTATAGGATCTGGTGCTGGAGCAGGATCTGGTTCAGGAGCAGGAGCTGGTTCTGGAGCTGGAGCAGGATCAGGTTCAGGCGCTGGAGCAGGATCTGGTTCGGGAGCAGGAGCAGGCTCTGGAGCTGGTGCTGGATCTGGATCTGGAGCAGGTTAGTAAATTATATTAGACAAATGACTGCTTTAATACAGATTTATTACATCCAAAATGATCTAAACGTTTCACTTATAATATTATTTCAGGATCTGGTTCAGGCGCAGGTGCAGGTAGTGGAGCTGGTGCTGGATCAGGATCTGGAGCTGGTGCAGGTAAGAAAATTTGCAGGAGTAATTGTAAAAAATTTTATAAAAATTCGAATAAAAGGTTTTAATTCATAAATTACTTTACAGGTTCTGGAGCAGGAGCTGGTTCAGGCTATGGTGTAGGTTATGGAGCTGGATCCGGTTACGGAGCAGGCTATGGAGCTGGAGCCGGTTACGGTGCAGGATATGGAGCTGGATCCGGACACGGTGCAGGTTATGGAGCTGGCGCCGGTTACGGTGCAGGTTTTGGTGCTGGATCTGGCTACGGCGCAGGTTATGGAGCTGGTGCTGCATCAGGATCTGGAGCTGGAGCAGGTTAGCAAAATGTGATATTTTAATAGATTTTATTTGTGAAATTAATTTATGAAACGTATATTAATACTTTTATATTTATATTATAGGATCTGGTGCTGGAGCAGGATCTGGTACAGGAGCAGGAGATGGTTCTGGAGCTGGAGCAGGATCAGGTTCAGGCGCTGGAGCAGGATCTGGTTCAGGAGCAGGAGCAGGCTCAGGAGCTGGTGCTGGATCTGGATCTGGAGCAGGTTAGTAAATTATAGTAGACAAATAAAGGCTCTAATAGCTAAAGAAATATAATAATAAAAGCTCAAATCTAAGATTCATTACATTCAAAATGAGCTAAACGTTTCACTTATAATATTATTTCAGGATCTGGTTCAGGCGCAGGCGCAGGTAGTGGAGCTGGTGCTGGATCAGGTTCTGGTGCTGGTGCAGGTAAGAAAATTTGCAGGAATAATTGCAAAAAATTTTATAAAAATTCGAATAAAAGGATTTAATTCATTTAAAATTACTTTACAGGATCTGGAACAGGAGCTGGTTCAGGCTATGGTGCAGGTTATGGAGCTGGATCCGGTTACGGGGCAGGCTATGGAGCTGCAGCCGGTTACGGCGCAGGATATGGAGCTGGATACGGATACGGGGCAGGTTATGGAGCTGGAGCCGGTTACGGTGCAGGTTATGGTGCTGGAGCCGGTTACGGGGCAGGTTATGGAGTTGGTGTTGGATCAGGATCTGGAGCTGGAGCAGGTTAGCAAAATGTGATATTTTAATAGATGTTATTCGTGAAATAAATTTAATAAGCGTATATTAATACTTTTACATTTATATTATAGGATCTGGTGCTGGAGCAGGTTCTGGTTCAGGAGCAGGAGCTGGTTCTGGAGCTGGAGCAGGATCAGGTTCAGGCGCTGGAGCAGGATCTGGTTCAGGAGCAGGAGCAGGCTCTGGTGCTGGATCTGGATCTGGAGCAGGTTAGTAAATTATATTAGATAAATGACTGCTTTAATGGGTGATTCTACGATAAGAGGTTCAAAAACATGGAGAATTCGGCCAAAATGAAAAGTTTGAGTTTGATCAAAAACCCTTAAATTATGATTTTTGTCCCGTTTATTTACTTTTTCATATAAAGGCAAGTCACTTTATACATATTTTATAACTTTTTCTGGTCAGTGACTCGCTCCCCTGGTAGTTATCGTGCCAGGGGAAATACGGCAGGGGAGAGACATTTTCGTGTAAATTTAAACTTTTTAACTGACTGAATTAGTTTTTCGGTTAATTGTGTATTTCACTTTAAGTATTACCGTATTGTTTAATTAGGGCAGTAAATGCAATTGAATTAAATGAATATTATAAGTTTTATGACTTACCAGGGGAGATACACGATCACTGTCCGAAACCACTATAAAACACGGTCGCGTCGCAACAACTAAAAATGGCGACGCTTAAATGGCTTGCGCGTTTAGTATTGCTAACTTCAAGCCAATAGATGTCCTTAAGCACTACTTCCAATATAGCCATCCTTGAATTTATATTTGTTTCAGCGGAACGAAATTTGACAGGGGAGAGACACAAAAAAAGCGGGACAAAAGTTAATTTTAAAAATTATTTGAAATTAACAAAAATATTTTATTTTTTATTTTATAATACGTAAGTATAATTACTTAAATTCCAATTAAACATACTTTAGCTAAGCATCTGGCGGAAAAAATATATGTATTGTTTGAAAGTTAAATTGAAACCGGCAAGGGGACATGCCAGGGGAGGGGACTTTTTAGACTTTGTAAGAAATTTCAGAAAAATATGTTTAAATTAGGCATTCAATCGTGATGTTATTTAATAAAGTATATTAAGATTATGCGATTCATTGCAAAAAATAGCGACATATAGAATAAAAAATCTGTTTTAAACGGATTGCCGTACATATTACCTCTTATCGTAGAATCACCCTAATACAGATTTATTAAATTCAAAATGATCTAAACGTTTCACTTATAACATTATTTCAGGATCTGGTTCAGTCGCAGGTGCAGGTAGTGGAGCTGGTGCTGGTTCAGGATCTGGAGCTGGTGCAGGTAAGAAAATTTGCAGGAGTAATTGTAAATAAATTTATAAAAATTCGAATAAAAGGATTTAATTCATTTAAAATTACTTTACAGGATCTGGAGCAGGAGCTGGTTCAGGCTATGGTGTAGGTTATGGAGCTGGATCCGGTTACGGAGCAGGCTATGGAGCTGGAGCCGGTTACGGTGCAGGATATGGAGCTGGATACGGATACGGGGCAGGTTATGGAGCTGGAGCCGGTTACGGTGCAGGTTATGGTGCTGGAGCCGGTTACGGTGCAGGTTATGGAGTTGGTGTTGGATCAGGATCTGGAGCTGGAGCAGGTTAGCAAAATGTGATATTTTAATAGATGTTATTCGTGAAATAAATTTAATAAGCGTATATTAATACTTTTACATTTATATTATAGGATCTGGTGCTGGAGCAGGATCTGGTTCAGGAGCAAGAGCTGGTTCTGGAGCTGGAGCAGGATCAGGTTCAGGCGCTGGAGCAGGAGCTGGTTCTGGAGCTGGAGCAGGATCAGGTTCAGGCGCTGGAGCAGGATCTGGTTCAGGAGCAGGAGCAGGCTCTGGTGCTGGATCTGGATCTGGAGCAGGTTAGTAAATTATATTAGATAAATGACTGCTTTAATGGGTGATTCTACGATAAGAGGTTCAAAAACATGGAGAATTCGGCCAAAATGAAAAGTTTGAGTTTGATCAAAAACCCTTAAATTATGATTTTTGTCCCGTTTATTTACTTTTTCATATAAGGGCAAGTCACTTTATACATATTTTATAACTTTTTCTGGTCAGTGACTCGCTCCCCTGGTAGTTATCGTGCCAGGGGAAATACGGCAGTGGAGAGACATTTTCGTGTAAATTTAAACTTTTTAACTGACTGAATTAGTTTTTCGGTTAATTGTGTATTTCACTTTAAGTATTACCGTATTGTTTAATTAGGGCAGTAAATGCAATTGAATTAAATGAATATTATAAGTTTTATGACTTACCAGGGGAGATACACGATCACTGTCCGAAACCACTACAAAACACGGTCGCGTCGCAACAACTAAAAATGGCGACGCTTAAATGGCTTGCGCGTTTAGTATTGCTAACTTCAAGCCAATAGATGTCCTTAAGCACTACTTCCAATATAGCCATCCTTGAATTTATATTTGTTTCAGCGGAACGAAATTTGACAGGGGAGAGACACAAAAAAAGCGGGACAAAAGTTAATTTTAAAAATTATTTGAAATTAACAAAAATATTTTATTTTTTATTTTATAATACGTAAGTATAATTACTTAAATTCCAATTAAACATACTTTAGCTAAGCATCTGTGGAAAAAATATATGTATTGTTTGAAAGTTAAATTGAAACCGGCAAGGGGACATGCCAGGGGAGGGGACTTTTTAGACTTTGTAAGAAATTTCAGAAAAATATGTTTAAATTAGGCATTCAATCGTGATGTTATTTAATAAAGTATATTAAGATGATGCGATTCATTGCAAAAAATAGCGACATATAGAATAAAAAATCTGTTTTAAACGGATTGCCGTACATATTACCTCTTATCGTAGAATCACCCTAATACAGATTTATTAAATTCAAAATGGTCTAAACGTTTCACTTATAACATTATTTCAGGATCTGGTTCAGGCGCAGGTGCAGGTAGTGGAGCTGGTGCTGGTTCAGGATCTGGAGCTGGTGCAGGTAAGAAAATTTGCAGGAGTAATTGTAAATAAATTTATAAAAATTCGAATAAAAGGATTTAATTCATTTAAAATTACTTTACAGGATCTGGAGCAGGAGCTGGTTCAGGCTATGGTGTAGGTTATGGAGCTGGATCCGGTTACGGAGCAGGCTATGGAGCTGGAGCCGGTTACGGTGCAGGATATGGAGCTGGATTCGGATATGGTGCAGGTTATGGAGCTGGCGTCGGTTACGGTGCAGGTTATGGTGCTGGATCTGGCTACGGCGCAGGTTATGGAGCTGGTGCTGGATCAGGATCTGGAGCTGGAGCAGGTTAGCAAAATGTGATATTTTAATAGATTTTATTTGTGAAATTAATTTATGAAACGTATATTAATACTTTTATATTTATATTATAGGATCTGGTGCTGGAGCAGGATCTGGTTCAGGAGCAGGAGCTGGTTCTGGAGCTGGAGCAGGATCAGGTTCAGGCGCTGGAGCAGGATCTGGTTCAGGAGCAGGAGCAGGCTCTGGTTCAGGAGCAGGAGCAGGCTCTGGAGCTGGTGCTGGATCTGGATCTGGAGCAGGTTAGTAAATTATATTAGACAAATGACTGCTTTAATACAGATTTATTACATTCAAAATGATCTAAACGTTTCACTTATAATATTATTTCAGGATCTGGTTCAGGCGCAGGTGCAGGTAGTGGAGCTGCTGCTGGATCAGGATCTGGAGCTGGTGCAGGTAAGAAAATTTGCAGGAGTAATTGTAAATAAATTTATAAAAATTCGAATAAAATTATTTAATTCATTTAAAATTACTTTACAGGATCTGGAGCAGGAGCTGGTTCAGGCTATGGTGTAGGTTATGGAGCTGGATCCGGTTACGGTGCAGGCTATGGAGCTGGAGCCGGTTACGGTGCAGGATATGGAGCAGGATCCGGATACGGTGCAGGTTATGGAGTTGGCGCCGGTTACGGTGCAGGTTATGGCGCTGGATCTGGCTACGGCGCAGGTTATGGAGCTGGTGCTGGATCAGGATCTGGAGCTGGAGCAGGTTAGCAAAATGTTATATTTTAATAGATGTTATTTGTGAAATTAATTTATGAAACGTATATTAATACTTTTATATTTATATTATAGGATCTGGTGCTGGAGTAGGATCTGGTTCAGGAGCAGGCTCTGGAGCTGGTGCTGGATCTGGATCTGGAGCAGGTTAGTAAATTATATTAGACAAATGACTGTTTTTATACAGATTTATTACATTCAAAATGATCTAAACGTTCCACTTATAATATTATTTCAGGATCTGGTTCAGGCGCAGGTGCAGGTAGTGGAGCTGCTGCTGGATCAGGATCTGGAGCTGGTGCAGGTAAGAAAATTTGCAGGAGTAATTGTAAATAAATTTATAAAAATTCGAATAAAATTATTTAATTCATTTAAAATTACTTTACAGGATCTGGAGCAGGAGCTGGTTCAGGCTATGGTGTAGGTTATGGAGCTGGATCCGGTTACGGAGCAGGTTATGGAGCTGGAGCCGGTTACGGTGCAGGATATGGAGCAGGATCCGGATACGGTGCAGGTTATGGAGCTGGCGCCGGTTACGGTGCAGGTTATGGTGCTGGATCTGGCTACGGCGCAGGTTATGGAGCTGGTGCTGGATCAGGATCTGGAGCTGGAGCAGGTTAGCAAAATGTTATATTTTAATAGATGTTATTTGTGAAATTAATTTATGAAACGTATATTAATACTTTTATATTTATATTATAGGATCTGGTGCTGGAGCAGGATCTGGTTCAGGAGCAGGAGCAGGCTCTGGAGCTGGTGCTGGATCTGGATCTGGAGCAGGTTAGTAAATTATATTAGACAAATGACTGTTTTAATACAGATTTATTACATTCAAAATGATCTAAACGTTTCACTTATAATATTATTTCAGGATCTGGTTCAGGCGCAGGTGCAGGTAGTGGAGCTGCTGCTGGATCAGGATCTGGAGCTGGTGCAGGTAAGAAAATTTGCAGGAGTAATTGTAAATAAATTTATAAAAATTCGAATAAAATTATTTAATTCATTTTAAATTACTTTACAGGATCTGGAGCAGGAGCTGGTTCAGGCTATGGTGCTGGTTATGGAGCTGGATCCGGTTACGGAGCAGGCTATGGAGCTGGAGCCGGTTACGGTGCAGGATATGGAGCTGGATCCGGATACGGTGCAGGTTATGGAGCTGGAACCGGTTACGGTGCAGGTTATGGTGCTGGATCTGGCTACGGCGCAGGTTATGGAGCTGGTGCTGGATCAGGATCTGGAGCTGGAGCAGGTTAGTAAAATGTGATATTTTAATAGATGTTATTTGGGAAATTAATTTATGAAACGTATATTAATACTTTTATATTTATATTATAGGATCTGGTGCTGGAGCAGGATCTGGTTCAGGAGCAGGAGCTGGTTCTGGAGCTGGAGCAGGATCAGGTTCACGCGCTGGAGCAGGATCTGGTTCGGGAGCAGGAGCAGGCTCTGGAGCTGGTGCTGAATCTGGATCTGGAGCAGGTTAGTAAATTATATTAGACAAATGACTGCTTTAATACAGATTTATTACATTCAAAATGATCTAAACGTTTCACTTATAATATTATTTAAGGATCTGGTTCAGGCGCAGGTGCAGGTAGTGGATCTGGTGCTGGATCAGGATCTGGAGCTGGTGCAGGTAAGAAAATTTGAAGGAGTAATTGTAAATAAAATTATAAAAATTCGAATAAAATGATTTAATTCATTTAAAATTACTTTACAGGATCTCGAGCAGGGGCTGGTTCAGGCTATGGTGTAGGTTATGGAGCTGGATCCGGTTACGGAGCAGGCTATAGAGCTGGAACCGGTTACGGTGCAGGATATGGAGCAGGATCCGGATACGGTGCAGGTTATGGAGCTGGCGCCGGTTACGGTGCAGGTTATGGTGCTGGATCTGGCTACGGCGCAGGTTATGGAGCTGGTGCTGGATCAGGAGCTGGAGCTGGAGCAGGTTAGCAAAATGTGATATTTTAATAGATGTTATTCGTGAAATAAATTTTTGAAACGTATATTAATAATTTTACATTTATATTATAGGATCTGGTGCTGGAGCAGGATCTGGTTCAAGCGCTGGAGCAGGATCTGGTTCAGGTGCAGGAGCAGGCTCTGGAGCTGGTGCTGGATCTGGATCTGGAGCAGGTTTGTAAATTATATTAGACAAATGACTTCTTTAATATAGATTTATTACATTCAAAATGATCTAAACGTTTCACTTATAATATTATTTCAGGATCTGGTTCAGGTGCAGGTGCAGGTAGTGGAGCTGGTGCTGGAGCAGGATCTGGTTCAGGCGCTGGAGCAGGATCTGGTTCAGGAGCAGGAGCAGGCTCTGGAGCTGGTGCTGGATCTGGATCTGGAGCAGGTTAGTAAATTATATTAGACAAATGACTGCTTTAATATAGATTTATTACATTCAAAATGAGCTAAAAGTTTCACTTATAATATTATTTCAGGATCTGGTTCAGGCGCAGGTGCAGGTAGTGGAGCTGGCGCTGGATCAGGATCTGGAGCTGGTGCAGGTAAGAAAATTTGCAGGAGTATTTGCAAATAAATTCATAAAAATTCGAATAAAAGGATTTAATTCATTTAAAATTACTTTACAGGATCTGGAGCAGGAGCTGGTTCAGGCTATGGTGCAGGTTATGGAGCTGGATCCGGTTATGGAGCAGGCTATGGAGCTGGAACCGGTTACGGCGCAGGATATGGAGCTGGATACGGATACGGTGCAGGTTATGGAGCTGGAGCCGGGTACGGTGCAGGTTATGGTGCTGGATCTGGCTACGGCGCAGGTTATGGAGCTGGTGCTGGATCAGGATCTGGAGCTGGAGCAGGTTAGCAAAATGTGATATTTTAATAGATGTTATTCGTGAAATAAATTTATGAAACCTATATTAATACTTTTATATTTATATTATAGGATCTGGTGCTGGAGCAGGATCTGGTTCAGGAGCAGGAGCTGGTTCTGGAGCTGGGGCAGGATCAGGTTCAGGCGCTGGAGCAGGATCTGGTTCAGGAGCAGGAGCAGGCTCTGGAGCTGCTGCTGGATCTGGATCTGGAGCAGGTTAGTAAATTTTATTAGAAAAATGACTGCCTTAATATAGATTTATTACATTCAAAATGATGTAACTGTTTCACTTATAATATAATTTCAGGATCTGGTTCAGGTGCAGGTGCAGGTAGTGGAGCTGGTGCTGGATCAGGATCTGGAGCTGGTGCAGGTAAGAAAATTTGAAGGAGTAATTGTAAATAAAATTATAAAGATTCGAATAAAAGGATTTAATTCATTTAAAATTACTTTACAGGATCTGGAGCAGGGGCTGGTTCAGGCTATGGTGTAGGTTATGGAGCTGGATCCGGTTACGGAGCAGGCTATGGAGCTGGAGCCGGTTACGGTGCAGGATATGGAGCTGGATCCGGATACGGTGCAGGTTATGGAGCTGGCGCCGGTTACGGTGCAGGTTATGGTGCTGGATCTGGCTACGGCGCAGGTTATGGAGCTGGTGCTGGATCAGGATCTGGAGCTGGAGCAGGTTAGCAAAATGTGATATTTTAATAGATGTTATTCGTGAAATAAATTTATGAAACGTATATTAATACTTTTACATTTATAGAGCAGGATCTGGTTCAGGAGCAGGAGCAGGCTCTGGAGCTGGTGCTGGATCTGGAGCAGGTTAGTAAATTATATTAGACAAATGACTGCCTTAATATAGATTTATTACATTCAAAATGATCTAATTGTTTCACTTATAATATTATTTCAGGATCTGGTTCAGGTGCAGGTGCAGGTAGTGGAGCTGGTGCTGGATCAGGATCTGGAGCTGGTGCAGGTAAGAAAATTTGCAGGAGTATTTGCAAATAAATTCATAAAAATTCGAATAAAAGGATTTAATTCATTTAAAATTACTTTACAGGATCTGGAGCAGGAGCTGGTTCAGGCTATGGTGTAGGTTATGGAGCTGGATCCGGTTATGGAGCAGGCCATGGAGCTGGAACCGGTTACGGCGCAGGATATGGAGCCGGATACGGATACGGTGCAGGTTATGGAGCTGGAGCCGGGTACGGTGCAGGTTATGGTGCTGGATCTGGCTACGGCGCAGGTTATGGATCTGGTGCTGGATCAGGATCTGCAGCTGGAGCAGGTTAGCAAAATTTGATATTTTAATAGATGTTATTCGTGAAATAAATTTATGAAACGTATATTAATACTTTTATATTTATATTATAGGATCTGGTGCTGGAGCAGGATCTGGTTCAGGAGCAGGAGCTGGTTCTGGATCTGGAGCAGGATCAGGTTCAGGCGCTGGAGCAGGATCTGGTTCAGGAGCAGGAGCAGGCTCTGGAGCTGGTGCTGGATCTGGAGCAGGTTAGTAAATTATATTAGACAAATGACTGCTTTAATATAGATTTAGTACATTCAAAATGATCTATACGTTTCACTTATAATATTATTTCAGGATCTGGTTCAGGCGCAGGTGCAGGTAGTGGTGCTGGTGCTGGATCAGGATCTGGAGCTGGTGCAGGTAAGAAAATTTGCAGGAGTAATTGCAAATAAATTTATAAAAATTCGAATAAAAGGATTTAATTCATTTAAAATTACTTTACAGGATCTGGAGCAGGAGCTGGTTCAGGCTATGGTGCAGGTTATGGAGCTGGATCCGGTTACGGAGCAGGCTTTGGAGCTGGAGCCGGTTACGGTTCAGGTTATGGTGCTGGATCTGGCTACGGCGCCGGTTATGGATCTGGAGCCGGTTACGGTTCAGGTTATGGTGCTGGATCTGGCTACGGCGCCGGTTATGGATCTGGTGCTGGATCAGGATCTGGAGCTGGAGCAGGTTAGCAAAATGTGATATTTTAATAGATGTTATTCGTGAAATAAATTTATGAAACTTATTATAATACTTTTATATTTATATTATAGGATCTGGTGCTGGAGCAGGATCAGGTTCAGGAGCAGGAGCTGGTTCTGGAGCTGGAGCAGGATCTGGAGCTGGTGCTGGATCAGGATCTGGAGCTGGTGCAGGTAAGAAAATTTGCAGGAGTAATTGCAAATAAATTTGTAAAAATTCAAATAAAAGGATTTAATTCATTTAAAATTACTTTACAGGATCTGGAGCAGGATCTGGTTCAGGCTATGGTGCAGGTTATGGAGCTGGATCCGGTTACGGTGCAGGTTATGGAGCTGGATCCGGTTACGGTGCAGGTTATGGAGCTGGAGCCGGTTACGGTGCAGGCTATGGTGCCGGAGTAGGAGCTGGTTATGGCGCTGGATCTGGCTACGGAGCAGGTTATGGAACTGGTACTGCAGCAGGTTTGCCAAATATGATATTGTAATATAAGTTATCCGTGAAATAATTTCATGAAACGTATATTAGTTCTTTTATAATTGCATTATATGATCTTATTCATTCGAAATATATGATTATATTTCGAATGTAATGCAAAATTCATAAATTTTTATATAAAGAACCCTTTTTCCGTCTGTGTAAAAATTATCAGGACAGCAAAATAAAAATTACAATAACGAAGAATAATTTATTTATTATGTTGTGCGTGCACCGCAGATTTTAGTTTAAAAATATGTATGTAACTGGTATTTGAAAACGGAAATTTCACCAAATTGGCGTCAGAAAAATAACGCGCCAATGTGAGCATGTATGACATCTGTGCTGATAAATTAAGAACTCAAGTATTTTTATGCAAGCTTGGCGCAGATAATAAATCGCTAAATATTGGACCCGTGGAATTTTTTCGTATTTGATTAATTTAAATAATTAAATAATAATATAATAATATAATCCTTTCACTCATTTCATTTATAATGCATAATTTTAATTTGAAGCTAAAAAGTTTAAAATTCAAAACTTTTATTTTTTTTTTAAGTAAAAAGAACAGAAAAAAAAATAAAATAAAAATAATGATATTTTGAAGCTCCATAATGGAAAAAATTGTGTTCTTCATGGACATTATATATTTTTAACTCATGTCGGAAAATCTTTAATGATAGGTCCGTATATTAAATATGAAGAAATATTCCCTTTATTTTTTTAAACTTGTCTTTTCGATAACGATTTCAGATCTTCCTATCTCTTTCGCAATAGTCCAAAAATTCATTTCTGAAAATATTCTACGTCATCTTTTTTAAATTCAATCAGTTTACGTAGTTCCTGCACTTTCCATAAAATTAGCACAACTCTTAATGGAAAACGTCTGAGAAAATCATTATACACAAGAATTTTCAACGACCAAACCAATAACAGTCATATATAACTGTTCTATAACAAATAATGCGTCCTTAAAATTTTACACTGGCGAAAATGACGCTTGTTTGCGTAATTATTATTTTTCCGTAATGAAAATCGCACAGTAACATTTTATTGACGTTTATATTATTAATTTAAGTTTACGATCAACAATAAATTTACATTTCAAATATATCATTTTATAACTTTCAGAATTGAAACTATTTTATTTCTGCTTTTAATTTTTATGCACATTGAAGTTTATTTATAATTATTCTATAGGATCTGGTTCAGGAGCAGGATCTGGTTTAGGAGCAGGAGCTGGTTCAGGAGCAGGAGCTGGTTCAGGAGCAGGAGCTGGTTCAGGAGCAGGAGCTGGTTCAGGAGCAGGAGCTGGTTCAGGAGCAGGAGCTGGTTCAGGAGCAGGAGCTGGTTCAGGAGCAGGAGCTGGTTCAGGAGCAGGAGCTGGTTCTGGAGCCGGTGCTGGGTCAGGTTCGGGAGCTGGTTAGTAAAATTTGATAGTCTAAATAAAAAAAACGCATAAAAGAATAGTTTAATTCAAAATAAAATGCTTTTTACATTGATAATATCATTAATCGCAACAGGTTCTGGTGCTGGAGCAGGCGCAGGATATGGTGCAGGCTACGGTGCAGGTTATGGAACTGGATATGGAATTGGATTAGGTGCAGGTTTTGGAAGAGGAGCAGGAGCAGGTGCTGGTGCAGGCGCAGGCGCTGGAGCTGGATCAGGACCGGTCTACGCATACACTCAAAAATTTGGTACCGAAACTACAACAACTACCGTGTACAAAACTGTCTCTAGGATGTCTTCAGCTGCTGCATCTTCCCGAGTTTCTTCAGGTGTTTCCCATATCGTATCAAACGGTGGTGTGAACACCAACACTCTCTCCAAAGTTATCTCTAACATCTCAGCATCTGTTGCTGCTGCCCATCCTGGACTTTCCCACTGCGAAATTCTTGTTCAAACACTGATGGAAGTAATATCTGTCTTGGTTCACATTTTAGGTTCAGCAAATGTGAGCAACGTCAACACTGGTAACATTGGCTCAACTGTCTCCACAGTTTCTTCAGCCGTTAATCGAGCATATGCTTGATTTACTTCGGTCTATTAGTCCAATAACGGACTGTTAATTATTTCTATTACATTATGTAAAGAAAATGACTATAATAAATATTATGATTTAATTATTGCAGTTTTTGTGTTTTACTCATATTACAAATGCTTGGGATACTTTCATTTCAGTGTCTGAATGCATTAATATATTTATAAAACATAACACAGGCAAAAAGTACCTCAAATATTTCAAGGGTTCAAAGGATTCTTTTTAATAAAATAACAGGTTTTTTTTCTTACAACATTTTCAGTCTCTTTTAACATTGTTTAGTTGACTTTGGACAGTGAAACATTTTTAATGAGATTTAAGATATTTTCTTGTGACGTCTAATTTAATATCGATGTTTGACAAATGAAGCAAGCACTATTTAGCAATTTTATTACCAAGCAGTTATATTTTACATAACAGATCTATTCGAAATATTAATGTCTCTCTGTTATATAGGTGTAATTTGCTTGTCTTTATTATGATAGCTGTCTTTATCATTTATTTCTTGCATATTAGCTGCTAGTGTGTAAGTTTCGTACTTACGGATAATATTGGTTGTTATGTTAGCGACAAAAATTTTTCATGGAGTGTAAACGAAAGTTTTGACTGTGTTTTACCATTACAGGTCTTAAGTTAAATAATGCCTCATAAATCAATGGTTATACAAACTAAAAGCTTCTGCCTTGTATTATAGTAAATCAACAATAGCTATTGTTAATTATGTGTGTTTCAAATAATAAAATTCTCTATTTTTTTCAACTACTACTAACTTATCAATATTTTTGGAAAAACTTTCAAAAAATGCCCATTTTTCTCATGTCTTTTACAGAATTTTTAATCTTTTATCACCAGTTTTTTTAAAACAGAGATTTTTCCCTAATTGAATCGGGAAAATGCTCGGATTGATTAATCCAATATTTACAATAAAATTTACTTTTGAGGAAAATAAATCACGATTGGAAAAAACACTTTACCCATATGATGTAGCCAAATGAGGAAAGTAGTTAATAATGATACTCATCATTCTAAAGATGTAGTAGTCTTTCAGAATTCAGTTAAATCACGTTTTATCTGAGAGTTGTTTCTGTATCATAACTCTGGTATGTCTAAAATTATTCCTCTGATTTTCACATGTTAAATTAAAAGTCTGAATCGATCATTCTCCGAAAAATGTAATTAAAAAAAATATATATATATCAGAAATAAAATTACTTCCACACCAAAAAAGATATAAATAAAGAAATAAATAAATAAATAAAAATAAAATAAAATACCTCGAAATTTCGTCTTTAAGTGCTTCTTTGCTGTATTGATCAAAAAAGAATATAAATCAAATGAAATTTTTGTTTTTTCATAATTTAAAAATACGGAATGACAGATCACTCTTAAAAAGAGCTGTAAGAACAATACACTTCAGCTTCAATACTATGCAATCATTTTCATACATAACAAAATTTTTTTCGTGTAGACCGTAATGTAAAAAAAAAATCTTTTGAGCTTCTCTGCAAGCAAGCTATAGATGCTATGAATTTCATTTTCAATGATAAGCAATCTTTTTCATACATTAAGAATTACTAGCCACCCTTGGCAACCAGTAATGGTTTCCCTTGAATGTATACTAAGCATTAAATCATATTGTTTTTATTCATAATTTATTTTAATTTCTCATTTTACTTACCCATCATACGTAGTATAGGGAAAGTCTTGCAATCGTTTTGAAAATCGAAAAATTTTTTTGACGGATTTACACGTTTTAGATAGTAGAGGTTCCGAAAAACATATTTTTAGAAAAAATTTTTGCCGTCCGTCTGTCTGTCTGTCTATCTGTAAACGCTCTATCTCCCGAACAAATTGAGATATAGACTTGAAATTTTGTATGTAGTTAGTATGTAAGAATGGGACGAACCCTATTTAATATCAGCAACCTCGATTATCCGGAACTATTTTTTTCGGACTCTCGAAAAATTCGTTCTGATGAAAGGTATATAAAAATTTTCGATTTTTTTTATTCTAAGAAATGGACGTAAAAGGCAATAAAATAACACACATTTTGCATATAGAACGAAGTCGATCGAATTATTAGTTGCCGAGATATTTGTAATCTTGTTTTCCACATTCTTCGATTTTTCATGACCCTGTATTTCATTCAAATTTCAATTCAGAAGTATATTTTAATTGGAAATGAGACGTTTAATCCGACACAGTTAATTGTTAGTTAATAGAATTATTATTTTTGGAGTTATAAGGATGTTTCTTTTACGCAATTCGGTACTACTTGAGTAGTTTGGTGTTTTATATAATTTGTCGAAATTGGTACATCAGCAGTTCTTTAATATAGCATTACTATGTATATTAACAATATTTAAATTTTGTTTATGAATTGCAATGCATTGTATAAATAGTTTCACATGTTTTATTTTCATATACATATCCATGATGGGTAAGTATTACGGTGGCCCCCAACGACTAGTTTTTGCCAAATTAGAAGATTCTGTTAGAGAAATAGACACAGGTGCCATATGCTTGTTACACTGGCGCGATTGCAACAAAATGTCAATTATATGTGCCTCACATGGTAACCTGGCTATTGTTATTTATTTATTAATAAACTGTTTGATAACTTTTATTTTATTTTTAAAAAAGATATAAATTGTTTTATTCTACATATTTATTCTAAATGTTTGTTCCATATGTTTGTTCTATATGTTTTATTCTAAATATTAACTAAACTTTTTTTTAAATTATTATTTCCTTTTTAAAATAATAGGAATTAGTTTAAAAATATGTATGTAACTGGTATTTGAAAACGGAATTTTCACCAAATTGGCGTCAGAAAAATAACGCGCCAATGTGAGCATGTATGACATCTGTGCTGATAAATTAAGAACTCAAGTATTTTTATGCAAGCTCGGCGCAGATAATAAATCGCTAAATATTAAACCCGGGGAATTTTTTCGTATTTCATCAATTTAAATAATAATATAATAATATAATAATATAATAATATAATCCTTTCACTCATTTCATTTATAATGCATAATTTTAATTTGAAGCTGAAAAGTTTAAAATTCAAAACTTTTATTTATTTTTTTAAGTAAAAAGAACAGAAAAAATAAAATAAAAATAATGATATTTTGAAGCTTCATAATTGCAGCGAAGGAACAAAACAAATCCAGTTTACCTCAGCATAAATCTTACCAAAGGAACTTTTGCATACTAACCCATAAGATGTGTTTGATTTCCATGTTGCCATTAAACAAGTAACAAATAATCGTGATTTTTGTGCCAAATACGTTAGCGTAATACAGTGGCGTAGCTAGGATGGGTGACACCCGGGGCGGATGTAAATGGTGTCACCCCCCCCCTCCCTTCCGATCCGTCATATTTTTTCTATCACACTTCTATGTTATTAAAAAATGACCATACCATTATTTAACTTTTGTCCTCCTCTATTAAAAAAAAAAAAAAAAAAAAAAAAAAAAAAAAAAAAAAGAGGAGCGAGTTATTACTCAACCCACAGTCCGAATCAGTCAATGTGGTGTCTATATGTAGAAGAAAACTCTTTCTTTAAAAATTTCTTTTTGCTACGCTCTTGTTGGATTCCAGGTGCTTGTCTTATTTAGATACACCACTCTGAATAAAATTTCACATTCTCAAAGAAAAGAAAATGAACTAAATTGCGTCGTGTCAAGGGCGGATCTGGAGAGTCCTCAAGGGGGTGGGGGGGATTTTAAAAATTGGGAGACTCGAATCTCATGCGCAGGTCGGGGCTAATATTTTTACTGCGGGTCGGGTTTGGGTCCGGTTATCTTCTATATTTTCTGCGGGTCGGGTTTGGGTCCGGTCGACTTCTATTTTTCAAGCGAGTCGGGTTTGGGTCCGGTCGACTTCTATTTTTCAAGCGGGTCGGGTTTGGGTCCAGTTGATTTCTATTTTTTGCTGCTGGTCGTGTTAACTAATCAGAGGTGTGCGAAGAGAAAACTGCGCCTGGGCAAATTTTCATCAGTTTGTCCCCCACCACCTACACCAAACGACTTTTCTTGTGACAGGCCAAAAATGACTTGGTAGTATAAATTTGACGTCTTTTAAATTTCCGGACCCGAGGCGACCGCCCCCTTCGCCCCCACACCCTTTCACACCGTGATGTAACTAATACTTTTTCTGTAGTTCGCATTTGGGTCCGTTTGACTTCTACTTTTTGCAGCGGGTAAGGTTACCTTCTTCTCTTTTGCTACTTGTTGGGTTTGAGACCAGTTGACTATATTTTGCTACTGGTCGTGTTGACTTCTGTTTTTTTTTTTTTTTCTGTAGGTTGTGTTTGGGTCCGGTTGACTTCTTTTTTGCTGCGGGTCGGGTTAACTTCTACTTATAATATAAATCATAATAGTAAAGCTCTACAATAAGAACAAAAGTAAATATTTAAAAATGTATTTCTTAAGATTTCGCTAAACAAATGTACAACATAAATATATTTTTTACGAATAACAAATAAGATGCCAGTCCAAATTGGGCTCGGAGTGAAGAATTGCACGAATCGCGGTCGGGTCAATAATGCTTATCATACAGGCTGGGTCGGACACGGAACAAACGTTTAGCTTTTACTCAGGGCCGAGCCTCGACCTGGAAATTTTGATCAGTACAGACAAGACATGAGTTCGAATGGATCTTTTTCAGAATTTTCAGACTTTTATCAGAATTAGGTCCCAACCGAGCTCGACGATTTTAAATCTGAGCCCGCCCAAACCCGAAACATTTTGCTTCATCACAGCCCGAACCCGATAACGAAAGCATACAGTAGAAAAAAAAAATGCATATTTTTTTTTTTTTTAATGTTCCAAAAAAATTATAATTTTTAAACTACATTTTACATTGAAATGTTCTCTTAAACGAAAGTTTAAATTTAATATTATCAAACGAAAAGTTTGGTATAAAATAAAAATGTACTTTATACATAAAAAAAATTCTCATATTTTGTCTCCTTTAATAAGAAAATATTATGTACATGTTAATGAAGTGTGTTTCATGAATAAATGCATAAAACATGTAGAAATTATTGTCGATTATTTGTCGAATTGAATAACATATATCAATTTTCTATAAAAAAGGGCACATTTTTAACTATGACCATTTCATTCGTCATAACAATCTTTTGGGATAGGCATGACCCAGACAATAACATTAAATTAAAACTTTTAAATTCCGATGCTTTTATAGAAATAAAGGAAACACTGCTCAATTGCTTTCTATCTGAATAATATGGAAATTAAATTTACTTACGACCAAAAGTGACTTCGTAAATTGCAGAGTAACAACTTCAGCATCGTCCGAATTCACAAAAAAGCAACAATCACTAAAATTATATCTATATGAAAAGCAATTACGACCTGTGTACGCTGTGTACAATAGTCATCTAAGTTATGCAAAGCAAACTAAAACTGGAAGAAAATATCCTCTTCCCATTAAATGTCTAAATAATAATGATAATAAACAACCCTATTGCAAAATAACCTCTGTTACAGATAAAAACCAAACTACAGACAAATTCATTGTTCCCGCTTTTTTGTTGGCGCCAGAACATCGTCGGAAATGGCTAAAATAGGTTTGTAGAAGTGACTAATAATTTACTTTCAAAATAGCATTCTAATGTTAAAACAGAAAAAAAAACACAATTTCTGCTTACCCTTCATTCTAATCAAAATGTCAATAAAATGATTTGAAAAGGAATAAATAATGTTT
The DNA here is from genome assembly GCA_964019185.1 of Maratus speculifer. Lineage (NCBI taxonomy): Eukaryota > Metazoa > Arthropoda > Arachnida > Araneae > Salticidae > Maratus > Maratus speculifer. Next base: position 76,458,475 of record OZ025303.1, read on the forward strand.
AAGGGGGGGGGGGAGTTCTTTTAATATTTTCTATTCATTGACAAATAAAATTTATAGGTTTCAGAAAAAATGAGTCCAGGTCCGAGCACTGTCTCATCTCTAATACAGACATTTAGGAAGACTGACTCCAGGTAGGACTCGACATGGAAGAAAAACAAGTCTGGCCCGACCCAAATCGTCAGAAAAATAAAGATCAGGACACGGCCCGACTCTAAAAGTCAGAAGACCTAACCCAGCCCGACCCTAGGGTGTGCGATCACCCCTTCGCCATCTCTAACCCCCATCATAGATCCGCCAATGCTGAGTCATCAATTGGCGCGGCCCGACTCGGGCCGCGCCGCGCCGCGCGGAGCTTCAACCCAAGTCCTATTTCATGAAGATCTCTCATGTTGGTTTGAAAACTTTTATGGGCCCAAGGGGGAGCGATCGCCCCTTCGCCCCCCCCCCCCCTTAGATCCGCTATTGCTTGGTTCATAAATTGGCGCGGCCCGACCCGGGCCGTCTTATTCCACAAAGATCTCTCATGTTGGTTTGAAAACCTTTATGGGCCCAAGGGGGGGGCGATCGCCCCTCCCCCCCCCTTAGATCCGCCATTGCGTCGTGTGCTAAAATTTCATTTTATTTCAGAATTCCTTTCCAAAATCTAATAAGATAACATTTTTTAGTTGCAAATAAAGATTGGGTGTCACCCCTCAGAGGGTGACACCCGGGGCGGACCGCCCCCTCCGCCCCCCGCTAGCTACGCCACTGGCGTAATATATATATAGATTATTACTATCTCTATAATAAAAGCCTAAGGGGCCGTCCATTAATCATGCGAGGCTCGAAAGGGGGGGGGAGGGGATCACGAAACATCACAAGGGGAGAGGGGGGTGTAGTAATATATCACGAGTATTTATTTTTTCGGCAAACGCGCGATACTGAACCGAAAAGCGGCGTTTCGTGTATTTATTTTTTCGTCAAACGCGTACAAAGTCGAAAGCGGCTTGTAATGTGACCTTGATTCACCGTTGCCAGGCAACGAACGAAGTGAAGTTCCCGGGATAGAGATTCTCTGCGTAGTGCACGAAAATGATGACGCCGAGTGGCTTGATGAAACCGATGTTAATCTTCAACAAAGCACTGTGCCTACAACTAACTTGCAAGATGCTTATCCAGTTATTGGTGTTGAAGAAAGTCTTACTAATCTGTGGTCTGAGGACATTGTAAATTAAATTATGTTTATGTATTACTACAAAAAAGCTTTTCGCATTTCTTTCACTATTTTTATGTCAGTCCAAAACAACTTGCAACCTTTCTGTTTACCTCTTAAGGTTATTATTGTAGTTTTTTTTTATTTTCTATAATAAAATTTGATGATACTTGAACCTGTATTTTATAATAAATATTCTAAAAAAATTAAGATTCTTTGTAGATACTAAAAAATACACGTGATGTAGGGTTGGGGAGGGGGGGGGTAGTCTTGAACCTCACCATGTATCACCAAGGGGGAGGGGGGGGGGGTTAAAAATGCCAAAAAACACATCACATGATTAATGGACGGCCCCTAAGTCATCTGACTGTCATCAACAGTTCTGGGTTGACCGCTTCACTTTTTATAAGCCAAGACTGCCATTTTGCTACTTTTATGTTAGCCAAAGGTAGGTGATAAATTGCCATATCATATTCTGCTATCTTCATTTCCTTTTAAATAAAAATCTGTCAACAATTCAAATTGAAACACATAAATTTAAAATACATTTTAAAAATACATTTAAAATACACGTCGTTCTGTTATCTCATTTAAAATACGATAAATAAATAAATAAGTAAAAGTATTTTGGTTAATTCTTAGAATAACCCCCTTCGCCAAGGCGCCATTTTTTTTTGGCACAGTACACACACACACACATATATATGTATGTAAACACACACACATACATATATGAACGTATATGCAGATATATATGTATACAATAGGTGTATATGTAACATTGGCTTGCATTATGTATGTATGCTACACCTATGTATATATATGAAATCGAAGCAATTAGGCGATTTTTGAAAATCACACCTTGACAAAGAGGATTGTTCTGAGATCGCACCAGTACTTTTTCAATATAGGTACCTGGCGAGAAAAGCCATTAACTTGCTAACTAAATGTAGAAACCAACAGGGTGAAAAATGTCTAAGCCGGGGATGAAACCCGGAATTCATATATTGAAATAGCAAGTGATAAATCACGTATTAAAACATTCAATAATTTCAAGCGTAATTTCACTGCTGAAAATTAATTAAAATTGCATATATGTTCATGGATGCCTGGTTTGTTTGTGTGCTCATGAGGACTATTTTGTCTTGTTCTGCAGTGCAGCCTTACCAACATATGGGTGTGAAAAATGCTAAACTGAGTATCGTCCTAATAACATAAATGGTAAAGCACTTGGGGTGCTATTCCAAGAATTCCGAGTTCGATCCCCGGCTTGGGTATTTTTTACCATGTTAGTTTCTGTGCTTAGTAGTTAGAGATCACAGTATGTGGAATTTGCCTGAATTTACATTTCTAAAATCAAAATGCACCAAAACATAAAATAATGTTTTTGCTTAATAAAGATGCAAAAATAGTAAGAAAAATATTGTTAATTTCGAATATTTAGCTTATATAATACTGCTTCGGGAATCCAAATAAATCATGACTTTTGCTAATTACATACATAAATAGTTTAATTAGTTTTTCTTTTTTTTAAATATTCTGAGTATGTCCAGTATGGAAACCTTCCTTGCCTATACCTATATTGTAAAGATATAAAGTTTGTTTATTTGTAGGGGGGTAATCTTCTGAACTCTCCGTATTCAAAAGTAGTGTTTCTAAAATGATGGTGTTCACCCCGAATAAAAAAAAAGACTTTAACTTATGTCGATGCCACTAATTCAAAAGAGTGCAGGATCAAAAAATGTTCCAAAAATGCGATTTTTGTGTTACTAAAGGTCCTAGAAACATGTAATTTGGTATATTAATTACTTATAAGCAGTGTTCTCGCTGACATTTGAACAACGTTAGTAATTTGACTAATTAAAAATAAAAGACATTCGCCAAATAAAAAAAGTATTAGTCAAATAGATTCGCCGTGTAGCACTAAGAAAATACCTTTAACCTTAAACATACCTCCCCCCTCCTTTTTTTTTTCTCAAGACGTTCTAGAATAACCTAAGTTTTTTATAATTGCGACAACGATTATTTTTAATCTAATTTCAACTATCCACTACAAATATGTTAAAACTAGTAAATCTACAGATCAGGAGCCTCAACGCCAGCTTTGCGCATCTTTTTTTAAGCACACTTTGGGTAATATTCAACTTCCTGGAAACTGTAATTTAAAATTTTCAAATTACGTAATTATTTATAAGAATAAAATAAGAATAAGAAGTTTTCAACCATCAAAAGCGTAAATTAAAGAGTTAGTTATGCTAGGATATTCTGAAATTTTCATGATCTATTATTTTTGTTTTTTTTATTATAACATAGTAGATTTCTTCAGTGGGGGCTCCGCCCCCTGAACCCCCCGTAGTCTCATTAAATTTAAATTTGTAACTTTCTATCAATTTGCTAATGGTTATCGTATATCTTGTATTTCTTTATACATTTTGAATTATAAGGATAAGTAACAGTTTTAATAAGCAATTTTCATTATCCTCATACTTTTACACACCTGCCCACCACAAACATTATATCTGATGTATCAGGAACTTTTGAAAGTGTAAACTCAGTAATCTAGGGTTTTACAATTTTGTTTCCGAAAAAAAGAAGTTTTGATTGCATTTTTGTGGCAGTTATCGCGGACAGACAGACAGAAGAACAGACTGACAGGCGGAAAACAATGAATTTTGTGTCGATAAAAAAAGCATTCACTAAAGTTTCGGCAATGACGTCATTCTTCATGAGTTATTGCTATCCATGTTTCTTGTATTTTTAACGACTATTATAAAATACCTGTTTTATTTCAACTATGACGTCAAATTTTACCAAGTGAAATATTGGTTTAAAATATAATTATTTTTTATTTCTTTTACTTCTAATTATGTCCCCATTTTTGTCAGAAAAATTCTTATTAACGAAACAAATTTCCGTGTTTAATATTTAACAAAGTACTATATTTATTTTTATTTTTATTCCGACATCATGTTTATTTTTTTATTTATTTATTTATTTTTTATTTTTTTGTTTTTTTTTTGTTTAATTTTTCGAATGGAAATTGCTCAATTGAAACTTATTGCCGTTGAAAAATTATTCCAGATTTCGAATTTTTTTGGCAACGATAAAAGAAATTGGTTAAATTTTATCTAAAAAATTGCGATTGATTCTGTATGAAAAAGAAAGAAATTTTGAATTATTAAAGAAAATATTTGAATAAAATTTATAAAACATAGCCTATGTTCTGTTCTGGGTTATGTTATATTTATACGCAAAGATACAAAGACATTAATTAATTCATTAGTTTTGACGCTGACTTCATTTAAATTTTCGTACACGCATTCAAATTTATAACATTATAAAATTAAGGATTAGGATGAATGGTTGCTTAGCAATCATTAAGAGAAAATAAAGAAAATGAAATAAATACATTTGAAATAAGTAAATCTCTGAAACAAATCAGTTTATATTATTGGAAAACATTCATAAAAAAAAACCTCCAAAATTTACAGTAATAACTTTAAAAATCTGACAAATACGCAGACAAAATTTCAAAACAATACGAATAATTTAACTGGTAAATTTCAGTATCCATTTATCACATCGAATTCCATTAATGAAATGTGTCATTTTCTCTCAAGGAAAAAAATTTAAAAATCATTGGATTTGCCATAGAAAAGCATTATTGCGCAAAATAAAATAATATTTTCCGATCGAATGAATCAAATCTAACAAAAAACTATACAGCTTAATTCCAGTTCCTCACTAACATACCCACTTAATTTCAAGCCAACCGGATGTTTTTGCATTAGTTATCGCGGAACAGACAGACTGACAGACAGAAACCAAAAAATTTCGTGTCTCCAAAATAAGCCTTCACTGACGTTTCGGCAATAAGTCATCTGTTAAGATAAAATAATTAAGCAAACACAACTATTTTGTTTATATAAGTAATGTGTACTAGAATACATATTTGGGTATATTTGGCTATACACTATTATTTCCCAAAATAACAAACTTTTGTAAAAGATTTCATGAAGTGTTTAAAGTGCTTCGTAATCTATGCTTAACGCATGATTTTTCTTACTTGTTGTGAATTCTGCCCACTTATGTATTATGTTTTTTGCCCGCTTTGACAAAATGTGTGCTCGTTTAGAGACTTTGTGACTTACTTGTTTAAATTTTTTAGCAGAGAATTGTAATCATAATACATTAAATGCATCTGCTAGTGCAATACAAATTGTTTAAAAAAAGAATTGAGCTATCAAAAATATAAAAATTACGTACTTTCTATTTCGAAAGAAATTTCCCTTTATATTAAACAAGTAAGAAAAATCATGCGTTAATCATAGATTATGAAGCACTTTCCAACACTTCATGAAATCTTTAACAATACTTCTTTAATTAGGGAAATAAGGGGTATATAGCCAAATATGTATTCCAATGTTTTTGAACAACCCTGTATTTGATCTGTCAGTTGATATACATATTATATAATGGGAAAATTTAATTTAGCTAGAAAAAAGCTTAAAATTCTTTTTGAGCAATTTGCACTAATAAATGGAAAACATACTTGAAAACTTTTTTTCAGCCCTGTAGTTTACCTTGTACCTTTATTACACGTTAGTAAGAAGCTAAAATTAATTTTAAAATAAAACATTCTTAAAACAACTGAAATCACATTGTTATAAATTACCATTCATAGGTGCATACGATTTTCATAAAATTTGAAATGACTCGACATCTAATAATTATATATATTTTATGTTTCAAACTATTCGGTTGGGTAGTTTTTGAGTTGCTACATGCGAATAGAGGGACGGACGGACAGAGAGACGAATGCGCAACTCGGGAACCCGGGATTCTTTTCCCTTCAATTCAAAACAAAAGCGACTTTTCTAAGTATCCGGGATCGGAGGAGATAGCGTTACATACATGCATACATACGGTCGGATTTTAATAGTGTAGATTCTTGGTTGTAAATTTTAATTTGCTGACAGATGATTTTCGCTTCTGTTGAAAAAGTTCATTAATGAAACGTCAATGTTTGAAAATATATTTTTAGTTTTAGAAAATTTATTTTAATTTTTATACCATCTGCACAAATTGAAACTTAATTCTTTTTAACTTTAAAGAAAAAAATAGCTTCAAAAATACATTAATCAGTTTTATTTTCCCCTTTTTTCCGACAAAAAAAAGCCTTCCACTGCTAATTTTTAGTTTTTAATGAAGTTTTTTATCTGTATGTAACTTATAATTTAGTATTCGTAAAAAATATTTCTTATCCATTTTAAATATGACGTCATTATTTTTCTAACTCCATGAATTACTGCTATCCATGTCCCGTTTATTTTTAACGACTACTATAAAATAGTTCTTTTATTTCAATTATGACGTCATAGTTTACCAAATAAATATTTTATTTAAAATATTTTTATTCCTTTTATTTTTAATTATGTCGCCATATTGACAAAAAAATTCATGTTAACGAAACAAATATTAGTGTTTAATATTTAACAAAAAATAGTATATTTATTTTTATTGCAAATACGACGTCATATTTATTTTTTTCTTTTAAATTTTCCTTAGTTTCAGTTTTCGCATGGAAATTGCTCAATTGAAAATTTATCGTCGCTGAAAAATTAATATTCGAAATTTTGATTTTCTTGGCAACGGAAAGAAAATTGATTAAATTTTATCTAAAAAATGCCGATTGGTTATGCATGAAAAAAAATGAAATTCAGAATTATTAACGAAAATATTCGAATAAAATAAATAATACATAGCCTTTGTTCTTTTCTGGCTATAATTATCTATACGCAAAGATACAAAGTTGAAGTTATGCTATTGAAGCATTGAAGTTATGTTATTCAAACTTCCGTACACATTTTAAAATTTATAATATTATAAGAATAAGAATTAGGATAAATGGTTGCTTAGCGACTATTAAAAGAAATGAAGAAAACGAAATAAATACATTTGAAATAAGTAAATCTCTAAAACAAATTAGCTTATATTATTGGAACACATTTATAAAAAATGGCCAAGATTTACAGCAATAATTTAAAAAATCTGACATATGCATAGATAAAATTTCAAAACAATATGAATAATTTAAGCCCCGTACTGGCAAATTTCAGTATCCATTTATCGTTGAATTCCATTAATCAAATGAGTCATTTTCTCTCAACAAATAAAAATTTGAAAATCGTTGGATTTGGCATAGAAAAACATTATTGCGCAAAATAAAATATTCTATATTTTACGAACGAATTAATAAAATATAACAAAAAACTATACAGCTAAATCCGAGTGCCTTACCAATATACACACTTAATTTCAAGTCTTTCGGATGTTTTTTGCGGTAGTTATCGCGGAACAGACAGACTGACAAACTGACAGACAGACAGACAGACAGAAACCAAAAAATTTCGTGTCTCCACAGTAAGCCTTCACTGACGTTTCGGCAAATATATATGTATCCATATGTATGAAAAACGAAAAAGAAAAGAAAGAAAAAGCAAAAACTGAGCATTAGCAATTTGGCGAATCTAATCGCTTGTTTACTCGCCAAATGAAGAATTTAGTCGCGATTTGGCGCAATGGCGAGCGACAGCGAGAACACTGCTTATAAGATATATAATTGATCACTAAGAACATTTGTTAAAAAACACAAAATTCAAAGCGTGTAAAAATGCTCGGAAGCGTTCTATAAATGTTCTATGTAGCTATTTTTTAACTATTTCGGGAAGTAACAATGTAGGTAAATAATAATGAATAAATTAAAAAAATAATGATGTCAAAATGATGGTGACAATCCTTGCTCCAATATAGGCTATATCTTATGTCAGTTTCACAATCCGAAAAAAAATGAGGAGCGAAAAACGCTCTAAAAAAGCAATTTTTGTGTTACTGAGGGCCCCAGAAATATGAAATTCAGCATGGAAGTTACTTATAAGATATAAATGATCTCTAAAAACAAGTCCCCAAAAATTCGAAATTTAAAAGGGGTAAAAATACGCGAAAAGCGTCTAAAAACCTTTTAAATTGCGATCTGTAAGCAATCTTGCCAAGTTGGCGAAACTTTTGGTGAATGATTCTTGCCGCCATATTTGGCGATATATCTCCAAGTTCACGACAAACTTGGTGACATCTGATGACAGAACCAGATCCCTCTGATGGTAAACCCTTGCAATTTCGTGGTATATCCGAAGATTTCCTTTGTTCCATTTCTAAATTGTTTGGCCAATTTCCAAATCATTACTTTTAGTAATCTATTTGTATATAGTAAAGAGATAAAGTTTGTTTATTTGTAGGAGGTAATCTCCTGAATTGCAGAGCTGATTTCGAAATTAATGGTCAGTGCGTGCGAAAGGGGGGGGGGGTGGGAGGGACCGCCGCGGGCGCGGAAATTTAGGGGGCGCCAAAATATATACTACCAACGTCATTCTTGGCCTGTTACAAGAAAAAGCGAAGGGGGCGTCAAATTCTAACTTTGCCCCGGGCGCAGTTTTCTCTTCGCACGCCCCTGTTAATGTAACCAAAATGGTGGTATTCGCTCCGAATCAAACATAGACTATGGCCGTGTTCAAAAGCGGCTTTTTTTGTGCGCGCGCGCTCAGAAGATTCTGCTTGGAGTAGGTGCTATCGAAGAAGAGAATTTTAAACTTATTCAATTATTGCATTATTTTTATGGTTCAGAATTGGTAAATACAAATACCATATCTCTTTATCCTTTCAAAATATGATTTTGGTAACAGAAATACATACCTGTGACCACTCAAATAAAATTAAAAGTATTCCGGAAAAGTATCACGTGACCTATTTCATGTAATTAAGCCCGATTAGCATTTAAAAAATGACAATCAACCCTGCTCAAACCTTGACGCGCGCGACGCAAAAAAAAATGATGGGCGATTTGATCACGTGATTGTGCGTTTTGTGCTTATCTCTTATTGGTTGCACGTTGTTTGTTGTCAAAGTTGGTAGGTTGACTGATACAATTTAACAATTGGTGATTTAATTTTTTTAATAATTTTATTTTTATTTATTTAAAAATCATTTATCAGTTGCTTTATACTTTTCGTATTAAATAATAGAATACTGTTGATTCTATTGTTGTAATTAATAGAATGCTGTTGATAAACCAAGGTTGAGATATCCACACGGGGGACTAGCTAAGGGGTGGGGGTACCCTCCCAAAACATTGACAAATGTTGTTACACTTTGTAAATTTAAAACTTTTATGTCAAATTTAATTAAAATTTTAATAAAAACTGCAATACATTTTCTATTTTTGATAGAATTTGCAAAAGTTACAACTCTAATTGGGAATATTATTAATTTTTTTACAAATAAGAATTGTATTACATTTTCAAAGTGCGTTAACTTGGCAAAATTATAAAACGAGTTGGCGAATATAAAAATTTGACTTGACAATATTAAGGTTTTCTCCCCCACCAATAAAAAGTCTTAGCGATGGCCCTGTATCCACATATTACAAGATTGATTTGTAATCTACAATACTGGATTGATTTCAATGGAATTTGCATTGTTAGTTAGATAATTTTTCAGAAGTTTTAGTATGTATATATTTCTTATTTAATGATTGTATATTTTAATACCGTGTGGATAACAGGCCAAAATATGTCATAAAATATGAAAAACAAACGACATCCGAAATTATGTTAGTATAAGCAAAACACTTATTTATACTTTTAATAGAAAAATTATAAACATTCTAATCATACTTTATTCATTATAAAACTAGAAGGCAAACTCCAAATATTTCACTTCTTTAAAATATATGTATGCAGATATTCTTAATTTAAAAAAATGTATATCTTTTACATTTTGCTTTTATAATATTTTCCATTTTGATTTTAACACCGTAAAATATCCACGCATGCATTATATTTGCATCCTAATCTCAATAAAAAATTACTTCTAAAATTTTCAAAAAAAAAAAAAAAAAAGAAGAAGAAGAACATTAATAATTATTTTATGCGTATACGGATATTTTCGCAGAAAACTTTTTTTTTCATTTTCTTAATATATATATAAATCACTTTGGAACGATATTAATATCGTTCTAATTATCCTTTTAATATTCTAAATTTGGAATATTAAAATTTTCTCCGCAAAAATCTCATTTTCTCATATTTAAATAAGTATTTTATTATTATAATAGAAATACATGTGCTTCTGTATTATTAATATAAATTTTACCTTTAATAAAAATGTCTTATTTATTAATAAAAAGCAACCAAAAAAAAAAAAAAAAAAACACAAACCAACTTTTGGCCCGCGCAGGTTTCAAACCCGTATCGTCTGGGTTCAAGCTCAGCACTCTGACCATTCGACCAGCCAGCTCACTTTTATTTGTAACAGATTATCTTTATAATTGGCACTACAAGTAATTACATCCTTGATCTGTTCTCCATCTGTTACTGAGCGAACAGTTACAGTAACTGGTGGCACAGTAGCGAGGACTGAACGCACATCCCACCATGTATAAGTATCCACTCCATGTCCGTGGCTCCTAGCGTGCGCGTGCAGCGCGCGTAACAGCTGAACACGGCCTATATCTTTTGTCGATGCCATTAATCTAATGGAAATGAAGGAGCAAAAAACCTCTAAAAATGCGATTTTTGTGTTACTAAATGTTCTAGAAACATGAAATTCGGTATATTAATTACTTATAAAACGTAATTGATTACAAACAAATATACAAAATTTAAAACGGTTAAAAATACGCAAAGAGCGTTCTGAAAACGTTTTAAAAGGCAACTCGTAAGCAATCTTGCCATGTTGGCGAAACTTTTTGTGAGTAATTTTTGCCGCCAGATTTGGTAATTTATCTCCAACTTCGCGACAGACTTTTAACATCTGAGGACAGAACCGGATCCCACCGATGATAACCTCTTGCGGTATCGCGGTATCTCCAATGATTTCTATTGTTCCATTTCTAAACAAACGTTTGGCCCATTTCCAAATCGTTAGTTTTTTTATTCCATACTTATATTATAAAGAGGTAGAGTTTGTTTATTTGGTAGTGCCACTATTTTTCGACAAATGGTAGACCCTTAGAATAGAAACTTGAATTTTGATATGATGATTAATTTTAAGATGTAAGTGCATACGAAGATTGTTTCTACAAAATTAAATATTTCAGATGAATAGTGAAAGGACCATATAGTCCAAGAGCGGACCGCACAAAACCCTAAGTCATCGAGCACAAGAGAAATTTCTTTATTTAATGGAATAATAGTCATAGGGGAATCTAATGATCTATGTCTGCCAGAAGCGAAGTGGTGCATATGTTAAACCTATGAGTCAACCACTAGTGGTATTACTTTTTGGCTTATGCACCACTTTGCTTACGGCAGACGTGGATCATTAGATTCCCCTATGACTACTCTTCCATTAAATAAATTTTTCTTGTGCTCGATGACTTAGGGTTTTGTGCGGTCGACTCTTGGACTGGTATGAAACAATTTTAATTTGAAATTAGAACAATATTTTTCAAGTTGGGAAATTTTTAAATTCTCCCCCCCCCCCCAAAAAAAAAAAAAAATTGTTGCTACGCCTCTGCATGTATGCTTATTATTGTTGATTGTCTTTTTATTTTTTTTAAATAAAATTATTTACTTTGCAATGTGCGTATAAGGATAACAATACTTACGTATTAAAAATAATTCCTTTTCAAAAAAAAAAAAAAAAAAAAAAAAAAAAAAAAACATAAAAACTAGATTTATTGCTATTTTTTCAGCATGAAAATAAAGATCAGGAGAAAAAGAGATAAAGATCATACTTTACCCCAAAGGTTAAAGAAACAATTTTAAATAATACAATAAAGGTAAGATTCAAAGTTAGAGACACTGCATACATTTATAGAAAATTATATAAATATATGAAATAAGGAATAAAAAATGTTACACAAAGAAAAATTGTAACGATTGCTATTGCAAACTTACATTGTAATTTTTTTCCATTTAACATTGATTCTTCTGTTCTTCAAAGAAGCCCACCTAAAGATCACATCGTCCAGTTTAAGTAAGCCCTCTATTTCATTTTCATATTTCAAAAGCAACACGTTTAAGTTCAACGCGTCAGTATTACAGCGTATGCTGATGGCTTTCTTCATTTGACGGACTGCTTTCATATCCATATATTTGTTCCGATTTCACATTGTCCACTTTTTTCCTTTTACGTACCGAAGCATCGAATGGATTTTTAGGGGCTCCAGTTTCCTGCAGAGAAGCTCTATTCCTATTATGATTGTTTTTTTCATGCTGAGATTTATAGTCATTATTAAATACTGCTTTACAAATATAACATTGAACTTTATGTCGCTTTGGTTTCATATTTTATAAACTGGTAAAAATATAACAGTTTTTTTTTATCCGCATACAAACAAAGTAAACTAGTCGTTGGGGGACCACCGTAATACTTACCCATCATGGATACGCATAATATAAAATATGAAAATAAAACGCATGTAAACTATTTATAAAATGCTTCGCAATTCCAAAATAAAGTTTAAACGCATATTTAAATAGTTTTAATATACATAGTAATGCTCTATCAATGAATTGCTGATGAGCCGATCTTGACAAATTATATAAAACTCCAAAATACGCCAATAGTACCGGATTGCGCAAAAGAAGCATCCTTATAGCTCCAAAAATAATAATCATATTAACTAATAATTTACTGAGTCGGATTAAGCGTCTCATTTCCAATTGAAATATATCTTTGAATTGAAATTTGAATGAAATGCAGGGTCATGAAAAATCGAAGAATGTGGAAAAGAGGATTACAAATATCTCGACAACTAATAATCCGATCGACTTCATTCTTTATGCAAAATTTGTGTTATTTTATTACCTTTTACGTCCCTTCCTTAAAAAAAACATTTTGAAAATTTTTGTATACCTTTTATCAGAACGAACTTTTCGAGAGTCCGAAAAAAATAGTACCGGATAATCGGGGTTATTGATATTAAATAGGCTTTGTCCCATTCTTGCATATTAAGCACATACAAAGTTTCAAGTCTCTATCTCAATTTGTTCGGGAGATAGAGCGGTTACAGACAGACAGACACACAGACGGACGGACGGCAAATTTTTTTTTCTAAAAATATGTTTTTCGGAATCTCCAGTATCTGAAACGTGTAAATCCGTCATAAAAATTTTTTCGATTTTCAAAACGATTGCAATACTTACCCTATACTACGTATGGTGGGTAAGTAAAAGAAACACATTTATCAGAATCAATAATTTTTTGAAATCACATTTGCTTTTATAATTATTTTTTCTTCACGACATAGGGTTACCAATATTTTTTCTGGCGAAAACTCATCAGATATTGTTGCCCAGTTGCGTTACATAGCAGGTGTAGCTACTATTATAGAAATTAGGACTCCCGCTTATTTTTTAACCGACTTCAAGGAGAAGGTTATGATTTCGACCCGTATGTATTTCTTGTTCACTCATAACTTCCGTTAATATGAACCGATTTTAATAATTCTTTTTTTGTTTGAAAGTGTAAGATGTCCAGATGGTCCATATCAATTTTATCAAATTCTTGCGATTAGAACTTTTAAAAAATAAAAACATTAAAATTCCAACTCTTTTCGAAGCAGTCATCCAATTAGAAGCGTTCATTTTTCAGGAAATCGCAGGCTTTCATGTCGAGCACACAAGTCAGATGTGTGTGTATAATAAATAAATAAAATTTCAGGCTATAACTCTTACACCGATACGATATTTTTTTAACCGTATTCAAGGAGGACGTTATGACCTTTATGATTTCGACCTGTATGTATTTCTTGTTCACTCATAAATTCTTTAAATATGAACCGATTTCGATCATTCTTTTTTTGTTTGAAAGTATAAGATACCCATGTGGTCCCATTTTAATTTTATTAAATTGTGATAATTAAAATTTTTTTAAAGAAAAATATGGATTTGATTAAAAAAAATAATGATTTGTCGCAAATTACAGTAGAACCTCCTTAAGTTGACCACCTAAGGGACTGTATCTAAGTGGTCAATATACGGAGGTGGCCAACTTAGGGAATTTTTAGAAAATATTTAGCACATTATCAACAAAAATTTAGTAAACTTTTCTAAAATCTTTAAGGAAAAATTTAGAAATAAAATTAGCACTTACTCATTTTTATTTTGACTGAAGATTCAGCACATTTTTATAGTTTTTGAAAGAATAATTCAATTTTTGTTTGAGTCCTCTTTTTGTTCATTATGTAACTACAAAAAGCACTTTCACAGTTTATAAGTCCATTAAGCATGCTTGGGCATTTTTCTGCCGCGAAATCTTTAAGTTGCTCCATCATGCGCTTTACATCCTCTTCCTTCAGAGTTGAATACTTCAGTGGCGTAGCTAAGGGGGGGGGGGGCAAGGGGGGCGTCCGCCCCGGGCGCCGAGGCCTAGGGGCGCCAAATTGAGACAAATTGTTATATATCTATATTGGGGTGGGGGCGCAAAATTTCTTGCTGGCCCCGGGCGCCATAGGATAGGCCAAAATATAGCTACGCCACTGGAATACTTTTCAGTTTCGTCGTCACTTGGATCATCATCATCTTCGCCATTAATTTCTTGTACCTTAGAGTCCTCGCTGTGCTTAGTTTCAGAGAGTATATCATTAAAAATTGTCTCTGTGTCTGGTTCAGCAGATGTTGCTAACTCATCATCCATAGTAACATAATCTTCGAAATCAAACTGGCAAGGGAGATAGAGGAAGCTCATCCTCTTGCACCGATGTTCTAGCTGTAACAAATCCAGCTTTCTTAAAACAGTTCTTAATCGTAGTGTGCGTCCCTTTATTCCAAGCAGAATTAATCCATTGAACGGCATTCTAAGCATTTACTAACGCAGCTGTTGACGATGCCAATGCAGAAGGACCAAAGGTTAGAGCTTTCATAATCACCCATTCCAGAAGTTGAGCTCTGTAGTGCACTTTGAAGGACTGAATAATGCCTTGATCTAAAGGCTATGTTTTCGAAGTTGTGTTTGGGGGCAAAAATTTTAGCTTCATATTTTTGAGATTATTTACTTCTGGGTGGCAGCGGCAGTTGTCTACGAAAAGCAGAATAGACCGCTTCTTTTTCCTCATTTCTGCGTCAATTCCTCTAATCCATTCTTCGAACAAAGCACTGGTCATCCAAGCAGATCTATTCGCTCTCCAAAAAACAGGAAGATCTTCCGGTTTTACATTTTTAAATGCATGAGGTTTAGCTTATTTGCCGATCACCATGGGCTTCAATTTTCCCCCAGTCATACTACAACATAGAAGAACAGTAAAACGCTGTTTTAAAAGTTTTCCTTTTTTGCAAGTATCACCCTTCATTACTAAACTTCTATCAGGCATTGCTTTAAAGAAGAGACCGCACTCATAAGCAATAAAGATGTCCTCATCCTTAAAACCTTTAGCAATCTCTGGGAGTTTTTCAATAAACTTCTCCACCACTTCAGCTGAAACCTCATTCGATTCCCCACACAAAACTTTTTGAGAAATCTCGTATCGTAGTTTGAATTTTTCAAGCCAATCTGCTGATGCTTGGAAATCCTCGATTTGAAATTCTTTTGCAAATTTTTTTTATACTTCCTAAAGCATAGGTCCTGATATTTTTTCATTGATTGATCTCATCTCTTTAAACCAACGAAACGTGGCTTCGTTTACAGTGTTGAGGGATGTTTTTCTGCATTTTCTTTGGAGTTCCCCGTTTTCGGAAGAATATCTTTCTAGATATTTTGCCTTGCGTTTTAAAATATTGCTTACAGTTGTCTTGCTCACACCAAAATTTTCCGCTCTTTTTCTTTGGCTGCTGCTTTCCAGAAAATTAAGTAGATCCACTTTCTCCTTTAATTTAAGTTCGTTTAGAGCTTTTCTTTGCGCCATTTTTATTGAAAATTTGAAAATAAACGTCCGGTCCTGTCACAACGCAATATGCAGAAAAAAGAGCGGAATGTATTTCACACGTGTATTTCGGCAATCCCTTCATTTCTCAACCAGACGGCAGGCGCCAGGGATCACGTGACCTACAAAATAATTGATATTAAAAACATTTTTTTTTGTTCTTTTAGTTCAAGTAATGTAAAACTAGAACGCTGTAGTAGACTATATTATTTCTTGATCTGCCAAAAGTGGAATAAAATTAAATATCATTTCAATGTTAAAAAGAAAAGAGTTGTTAAAATATTAATTGTTATTTAGAATCATGAGTTCTAACAAAGCAACTTAATATGCTCATCTGTAACTATGTATATAATGTATATTTTGATTTAAAAATAATGTACAGAAAGTTCTCATGAATATGATTATTTACAAATAGTGAAACAAAACTTCATACAATACGTGAAATTAAAAATAGAATCGGGACTTCTTCAAACATGCTCTCATCACTATTTTTTATCAATTGTGATATAACGTGGGAAAAAAAACGGAGGAAAAAGCAAATTCAAGAAAATATCAGTGGTCAAGTTACAGTGAGCAGAACCCGCTAAAAAGTGGTCAACATACAACTTACTAAGGTGGTCAACATAGAGAGTTAATTCTCTATTGAAAATGCATTGCGACCATTCAAGCTAATAAATTTCGGTCAACATAGAGAGGTGGTCAATATTAAGGTCAACTTTGGATGTTTTACTGTATCTTTCATTGCTGCAACCGTTTTCAAACCATAAGCATATTAAAACTATGCATTCATATGCGTTAGCGCCAAGTTGTCGCCAATTTTGATCCTTTTTTTGAAGTCGGTTAGTATTTTTTAAAGCATATTTTACTCAGAATCTTTATTGGCGCCTGAATATATATATATATATATATATATATATATCAAAATTACTTATTTTAAGTTCTTTTAATACTACTAGGGGGGCCCCGCCCCCCTGCTCGCTATGCTCGCCAACCCCCCGCGTAATCGCTTCGCGATTCCAAATTATTGTCTACCCCTGCCTGCTGCGCTCGCCAATAACCCATGTTATGAATAAGCAGTTGCAGACCTTTCAAATGATGTGCCACACAATTGGTGTTGTAAAGAAATTACAAAATGTGCCCCCCTGGGGGCAGAGTGGGGGATGACACACAACACATCCATAATATGAATAAGCAGTTGCAGACCTTTTAAATGATGTGTCACTCAACTGGTGTTGTAAAGAAATTAAAAATGTGACCGCCAACCCCCCTGGGGAGAGCAGAGTGTGGGGGTGACACACAAGACATCCATAATATGAATAAGCAGTTGCAGACCTTTACAAATCTTGTGTAACACGACTGGTGTTGTAAAGAAAATAAAAATGTGTCCCCCCTGCGGAGCACAATGGGCGATAACACACAAGACATCCATTATATGAATAAGCAGTTGCAAACCTCTCAAATGATGTATCAAACGACTGGTGTTGTAAAGAAATTAAAAATTTGGCGAAATATTACAGCTATCGCCAAGTTGACGTCACTTTTGACAACTAATTTTGGTCGCCAAATTTGGCGATATATCGCCAAGTTGGCGACAAACTTGGCGATTGTTGGCGATGGTAACCTTTCCTCTCTTTATGGTAACCCATATGGCGATGCATAGACGGAGCCCTTTCCTGATTGGTCTATTCGACTTATGGAAGGAGTGGACAACCCGGATTCGTTAGTTCCGGAAATCTTCCACATCAGCATCATTCCAAGAGTCATTCCTTTTAAGGCTAGTTTTTTTGAAGTGAAAACTTCTTTAGCGGCGCTGAGCACTTTTTGTATGGGTAAAAACTTCCAAACTCGCGTCAGGGTCACGTGATGCTGATCGAAAAAGCGTAAGATCGAGGGGAAGGGAGAGGAACTAGTATCTCCCAGTCTTTCTACCGTGCTTGAGTGTGCTGTTTTTTTAAATTTTGAATTGCATTTAAAGTTTAACAACTTATATTGTTATCAAATGGAATAAAAGTTAAGAAAGAAAAGACATGACATTGCACATCAATTATGCTGCACTTTCCAACTAATTTCTTTAAATTTTAATTGTATTTAAAGTTTAACAACTTATACTGTTACCAAATGGAATAAAACGTTAAGAAAGAAAAATGCGACATTGTGCATCGATTATGCTGCACTTTCCAACCACTGTTTTCGATTTTTTAAAAATTTTTCAATGTATTTAAATAATAACAAGATAAATTGATACCAAATAGAATAAAAAGTTAAGAAAGAAAAAACATGACATTGCGCATTGATTATGCTGCACTTTCCAACCATTTTTTTTTCAATTTTTGATTGTATTTAAAGTTTAACAACTTATATGGTACCAAATGAAAAAAACATTTACTAAAGAAAAAACATGATATTGCAAATCGATTATGCTGCCCTTTCCAATAACTTTTTTTTTATTTTTTAAATTTTCAATTGCATTTAAAGTTTAACAACTTATATTGTTTTAAATGGAAAAAAAGTTAAGAAAGAATAGACATGACATTGCACATCGATTGTGCTGCACTTTCTGACCAATTTCTTTAATTTTAATTGTATTTAAAGTTTGACAATTTATACTGTTACGAGATGAAATAAAACGTTAAGAAAGAAAAGGTGTGACATTGTGCATCTATTATGCTACATTTTCCAACCACTTTTGTCAATTTCTTTGATTTTTGATTGTATTTAAATCTTAACAACATAAATTGATACCAAATGGAATAAAAAGTTAAGAAAAACAAAACATGACATTGCACATCAATTACGCTGCACTTTCCATTTTTTTTATTTGATTGTATTTAAAATTTAACAATTTATACTGTTACCAGATGGAATAAAAAAGTTAAGAAAGAAAAAACATGACATTGCACATCGATTATGCTGCAATTTCCAACCATTTTTTTAAAATTTTAATTGTATTTAAAGTTTAACAACATATATTGTTACCAGATAGAATAAAACATTAAGAAAGAAAAAGTGTGACATTGTGCATCGATTAAGCTGCACTTTCCAACCACTTTTTCCTTTTATTTTTTATTTTTGATTGTATTTAAATAGTAGCAACATAAATTGATACCAAATGGAATAAAAAGTTAAGAAAGAAAAAACATTTCATTGCGCATTGATTATGCTGCACTTGCCAAACTTTTTAAAATTTTTTGATTGTGTTTAAAGTTTAACAACTTATACAAGATGAAATAAAATGTGAAGAAAGAAAAAAAGATATTGCACATCGATTGTGCTGCACTTTCCAGCCATTTTCTTTTATTTTTTTAATTTTCAGTTGTATTTAAAGCTTAACAATTTATACCATTACTATTCAACTGTGTTGCAAGTTTCAGAAGACACGATCGTCCAGCCGAAGGAGTAGCTATTCATAAAAGCGTGTCTGATGTAAATGGCATATTTTGCACAAATCTTATGGACGTGCATGCGAGATACACCAGTATGTTTAGTACTATTGTTTCAGATATTGGTCATATATGTATTTTTCGTTGCCACTCTGAAAATGGACAGCAAATTGCAATAGTTGACGTTTATATTTCGCCGGATAAGTTTTTAAGTGCAATACGAGAATGTTCGTATGAAAATTTATTTATTTATTCTAAAGACGCTTCTGCATTACTTGAAGATAAAATTGGAAAGAGATCTGATGATTTGCCAATGATTTAGACTGAGGATTTCAACATCATTTTTGCGGATGATAAAAATCGACAATTAATTGAATTTTTAAGTAGAGAATTTGATTTAACGATGTCCGATGATCACAATCTTAGCACAACGAGATAAAAAACTACAATTTATGCAGTCTTTAAAAAATATATAAATAGATTCGAATTAAAATTTTTTGTCTCCTATTTTAGTTACCATTAACCTATAGTATCAGTTCTGGAATATAATAATAATAATGATGATGATGATGGAAGACTTGTTGAAATTGTGGATGAAAATTCATAAGTTTCATTGGTATTCATTTCGAAGAATACCAATTAATTAAATTTCATATTTCATGTATTTGTAAATTTACATTTTAAGCAGTAGATTGCAATGATTTTATGTAAAATGCTTTATTTTTCATGTACAATAGCGCATTAAATGAAAACTGTAACATATTTTTAGTAGTAATTGTTCATAATAATTAATAAAAAAAACTTCATTTAAAAGTATTTCTTGCACAATAAAATATTCCTTGACGATTCAAAAAATACAAACGTAACTGATCAAGTTTTCACTTCTATCGGCACTCCCGGAGTGCCACTAATTTTTTTTTTTTTACTATAGAAGGATTTGAGATTAGCATAAAACGGAAACACAAATCGCATTTTTCTTTCACAATATTAGAATAGAATGCTATTTTGAAATAAAATTTACAGATTTAAGCTTAGATTGACTCGACGACTAAAGCCGTTGTATAAATTCTCTGGCGACGCGACGACGGGTTAAATGTAAAAAAAAGTAAATATTTTGTTGTTTTATTTTCATTTTGACAGTAGAATATGTTATAACTGGAATGTTTATTGTTATTTTAAAAGATCTATTGCGATTTCTTTTCTTTCGTCAACCATCATTAGTTTAAAAATTGCTCTTTTTTGTTTACTGTCCTTGCTATCTATACATGTCTTTTCCGGCTGGAATTTCCAGATCAGAGCACGGCTTCGGCCACACATAAGCTATCTTGGCCCAGCGTGGTCCGATTTTAAAATTGAAACTTTGGCTCGAGCCGGACCTACCGGATCTATATTTTCACAGTTCACGGGCCGGCCTGAACAAAAATCTTTGAAAACAGGCCCCGCTTGTATAAAAAACAATTAAATCAGGCCCGATCCGACCCAATTTGATTTCTACAAAAAATTCCGATTTTTCTTAACGTACAATTAAAATTTGTTTAAAGAATGCTGATAAAAAGAATCGAAAATAATTATTTTCTTGCACATTTCTGAATTCGCTTTTGTTCGGAAACGCATAAAATTGGTAGATGTTCTTATTTAGAACAAAATGTTATCGAATGGCGCTTTCCTTTTTTTGGAATGAAAGCAAAAGATATTTCAGAAAATACTGTCAAATATTGGTTTTGGATTCGATTTTCAAAACGTCATAGCAAGTAAAGAAGAAAAACCTGTCGTTATGTGACAATAATCGCCTGTAATTGGATAAGTAATTTATTTATCGAAAAATGGAAAACGCTATTCAATTCCAAATCGTTTCAATCCAATCACTTCAGGCTTGTCAATGTTATGCCTTTTCTTTTAAAAATTAGTCAGAAAATGTTTCAGAAAGTTTTGTGTTATTCAACAAGGAATTTGAGAACCACTTCAAGGCACATTTCCGATGATCCCTTACCAGAAGTTCGTTATTATTATTACTTTTTTTGTAAAGCAAAACTGTCTGACCGACACATGCCAAGAACAACCAAGTCCAGTTCCGGCCCGATTCAACTATGCAGAAAAAAAAAATAATCCTCACCTCGACCTAGCCCGAGTCCAGGGGCGCCATTTGGGGGAGGACAAGGGGGGACATATCCGCCCCCCCAAAGCAAACAGACATTTTTGATCGCAGACTCTATTACAAGGAAAAAAACTTCCGGAAGAAAATGTGTGAGATTAATGAAGATGTTATTATATGACTATGAACAAGGTAGTAAACAATCTGGAAAGCCATTTTGGGGGATCTGGCGATGTAAGGGGAAATCCCCGCCTCTCGTAGGGTATTTGATATTGCACAGTGTTCTTCTCTCATACTCCTGACAAAAAATAGCTTGAAAATTTCCCTCCAAAGATAAAAAACTGTCTAAAGTGAAAGTTTTCATCTGTCCTTTGCGACTTCATATTCAAAATTTTTACTGTTTTTGCATCTATGATTCAGTAGTTTTTCTGGTTTGAGGATTAAAAGAGAAGGGGGTAATAAACTGACGCTTGATTACCCCACGCTTTACTACACCACTGCCATCAAAGAAAACTTTGCCCCCCTCTCCACAAGAAAATTCTGAAATGTGCTCCTGCCCGAGTCTGCAAAAAAAAAAAAAAAAAGCTAAGCTCATGCTCAGACATGATTAACTATCCGATGACGTTCTCTACATATTGGACATAATATATTTCTGCATTAATGTTGTCAAAATAAAATCGGCTCATGCAGCACATTTATACATATTCTTATAAAACTCATATTTATTGAAAATAATTCAAATTTTATGAGCTTCTTTTAAATTTTTATATCAGACTGGTGGACGCACTCTGTTTGAAAGTTTGCCTTTCATTTTGCCTGCTCGGTCCACGGGCCATGCCAGTACCTTGGACCAAGCCCATGTCCGGACAGACTTCTAGTATATGAGCCATTATCGTTTTTCATACGAAAATAACATAGTCACGGACTATAATTTGAAAATTTTCAGAAATGAACAAAGTTTTAGAGGAAATAAAGGAGGGGAGAAGGCTGTTTAGAGTGAGATATTGATACACAGGAGCAGAGACATTTAGGTCTAATAAGTGTATGATGTTTTCGTAGAACTGAGAAATACAATAACAAATTGAGTCTGGTTGATTTCTTTTGATAATTTAACTTGTTTGCTAAACCATAGTCTCCGAAATAATAAAAAGTTCATATATTTCTTACAATTATTAAAAAAAAAAAGTCTTTCAAAAATCTAGATTTTCCCAACTCTAAGCTCAAATTTCCCAACTTCATACATATTGGGGGGGGGGGAGGCTACCCCCCATACCGCCCCCATGGCGACGCCCCTACATACCTGGCAAATGTCTTAAACGGGGGTCTGATCTTGACTTATTTCTCATTTTATAACGCTGTGTTAATAAAATTTTAAATAAAGATACGCACTCTTCTTAGAACAGTTATCCCTTACGAAATTTAGAAGTATTATCTACTTTCCAAAAAAAAAAAAAGTCCCTTTACAACAAATACAGTTGCCTAGTTACACAGCTTTGAAAATAATAATTATATTTTATTCATGGAGTTTAACAATCATTTTGAAAACATTTTTATCAAATCATGGAACAAGAAATAAAGGGAATACTTATTTTACCAGTAAAAATTTCTTTTGAAGTAATAATTGTTTATTTAACGCGCATGCTAATTATTCATCTCAAAATCGTGATCTGGGATTTTTACGATACAATACAAACCTAATGAAACTAACGCCATTTGGATAAAATTAAATTTAAAACTTTAATTTTTACTTACTCATCATACGTAAATTTGGCGTGCACTTAGTATGTACTAATGGTAAAAAAGGAATTTGAATATTAGTAACCTCGATTATCCGGAACTATATTTTTGGACTCCCGAAATATTCGTTCTGATGAAAGGTACATAATTTTTTTCGATTTCTTTTTAAATTTTATTTTAAGGAGTGAATGTCAAAGACAATAAAAAAATCATAAATTTTGCATAAAGAATAAAATCGATCGGATAATTAATTGTCGAGATATTTTCGATCCTATTTTCTACACTCTTCGATTTTTCATGACCTTGTGTTTCATTCAAATTTTAATTCAAATTTATATTTTGATTGGAAATGAGACATTTAATTTGACGCAATAAACTGTTAATTAATATGATTATCATTTTTGGAGTTATAAGGATGTTTCATTTGCGCAGTTCGGTTTTACATGATTTCTTTTTAACCAAACAACTATCCATCTATCTATCTATATTATAAAGGCCAAACGTATCTGTGCGTAAAGCATACGCCATTTTGCGAATGGCAGCATTTTCTGAGGAAATTTCGGTTTTGCAATTTTTGCTACTGCAAATTTTTAAACTTCTAGTCATCGCACATCTTCAATCTTTACACCATTGTATAGGGGAAAATTTGTTTTTAAATGCATTTTGTACTTTTAAATGCAATTTGTTAAAAAAAAAACTGTATCTATATCTATTTTTGAGATATTAATATTTTTGTATTTTTTAATTCAATTTTTATAAAGGTGGCAACTTGAGTACTACATTTTTGTGCGAAGTAAAGGGATAATATCAATAAAGTAAAAAGAAAGAATAGAGAGGAATTATGGTGACAGGGAGTGATGCAAAAAATGCAATCCTGAAATCCTCTACATAAAGCCAAAACCCAATCGCCTGTTTTCGCACAAAAGAAGAAAAATTTTAGTATTATGGTTTTTAGTTTATAATAAAATGAAATGCTACTTTAAAATGCCTTAGTATAAGTAGATCGTTTTCATTTAGAAAAAAAAAATGTACAGATGATTTTAAGGAATTCAGTGCCTGTTCCATGTGATTGATTTGTTTGGGCCGAATGAATGCATTTAAATTTGAGTGGTAGCGCGCACCTTATTGGTAGCTGTTTTTACGTTATTCTGTAGCTCCATCCATCTCTTTAATCCATGGAAAATAGCAAATTGCCATACATGTTTGTTCGCATTTTTCCATTTCAACATAAAAAATTTGTAATTAAAATATTTCTATTTGAAGAATATAGTCTGCTATAAAATCCCGTGTGTTTTGGCATTATTTCGTTTTTATACATCAATCAAATTATTTTTAGTTTATTGCAAACATACTTTACAAAACACATATAAATTTCTCTTTACAAAAATGTATTTTAAAGAATATTTTTGTGATTTATTTGTTTTTCAACATTTAATTCACATCAAAAATCTGAAGGAATACAATTTGATTAATCTATAAAATGTAATCTGATTTAAAATATAATTGAATGTTTGATTTGGCATCATGTATAAGGGTGATTCTCCGATAAGTGGGTAATTTCTGTCCCTTAGGTTTACATGCTGTTTTTTGTCATTCATATAGTTGTTTTTTAGCATAAAATGTATTTTGTAATGTATTTCTACAATTTCAAAAAGTATTTTCGAGAAAATAACTGTAAATTTTACTGCAATATTATTTTAAACATTCAAATTGTCACTTCTGTCCCTTGTCCCTCACCTCATGTACTGATCTTCTGGAACAATTTTAAGTATAACAACAGACTATTATTAATAATTTTACCACCAAAAATAAAAATCTGTATTCCAAAATACATAATAAAGTATTTTATTGTAAATTAAAAATAGTTTTACATTTGTTCTGAGTCAGAGAAACGCTGTCCCCTAGTTTTAATGTCACTACTGTCCCTTTGTATAAAACATCGAAAATGACCACTAGGTCGCCAGATAAAATTTGGTGAAAAGGTGCATTTAGTAGAAGGAGCAATCTTAATTGCCCAGAAGAACACTTGGCGCAATTCTAAGGAATTCAACAGTAGTTACAAGCTACAAAATGGATAGAAAGATAAGAATATGTTTATTACTTGTCACTACTGTCCCCTACTTAAACTGTCCTTGTTATTTTGTCATGATATAACATTATTATTTAACATTATTATTTTGTCATTATAATGTCACAATAAACATTATTATTTTGTCATGATATAACATACTTTTGCATAGTACAAAATATCATATTGCAGTCTTACTAAGCCTAACTTACTATTGTACACAGAAGCAGTTTTCTTAATTTTGTCACTACTGTCCTTGTCACTTCTGTCCCCTTTCAAATTATTTATTTGAGGAATATTCAATCTCCGAAGCAGACATTAATGCCATATATGACTTGAAGACAAAGGATACAGTGATACCATCTATTCCACATCTATTAATCTAAATTTTACTAAAATCCTGGTTTATAAAGTAAACGACTGGGGGACAGTATAGTGACATTGATTACCAAATTATTGGGTCGTTCGGAAAGTCCTATCCGTTTGGAAAAATCAATTTGCACTGGAAATTTTTTTTCATTAATATATAAGTATTAGATATCGGAAACAATATCTAATAATTAAATAACAGAATTTTCCGGTGCGAATTGAATTTTTCAACCGGAAAGGACTTTCCGAACAATCCAATAATTTATAAAATAATTTTTACAAAAATATATAAAGCTTAAAGTATATGCCGGAGTGTTGTTTATTACTCAGTAGAATATGCTGTATCTAATTATTAAAAAATATTGCTTAAAATTTTACTTTTATTTTTCACCAAATCAATGAGTGAAATTACCCACTTATTGGAAAATCACCCATAAAAATAAAGATACGTGTGTTACACGGAAAATACGGCATGTTCTTTGCACGTTGAAGTGACTTCAGGCAATGTTTGTTTTGTTTAATTTAAAAAACGAATTTTAAATTTGTCATAGAGTTAACTTTGGAACAAGCTATCATTCAAAAAATACAAGTGCTGTCGTTCTTTTACTTTTGCATTTTATTATACGCGTAAGATTTTTCATATGCGAAATATATCTATCTATATTATAATGAACAAATAAGTCCGTGCGTAACACTGACGTCATTTTGCGAATGGCAAAATTTTACGATGAAATGACTTTTTTGCAATTTTTGTTAGTGTAACTTTTTATTTTACGCTGCCAAATAAGAAAAATATACTTTGAAATGTAATTTGTTTAAAACTGTATTTCAGTTTACTGATTGGTTGTGTTTAAATAAAAAAATCAGGTATGAATTATTTTTGAATTTATCTCTACCGCGTAAAACTCGATTACGAAATATTAATTTATTTATTCTTAAAACAATGTAAAGCGTTCAGGATTTGTTTCAGGCTAATATACTATAACAAAACTAAAACTTTCTCGAGAAGTAATTAAACAAAATAATATAAATAAATACAAGTTTAACAGACATGTGATTGAAGTACGCGCTCGAAGCACTGAAATGATCAGAAACAAAATTATTGCCGTAAATAACAAAATATTCGGCTGATAACTTATAATATGCGTTTGATACGGAAATACAACTTTTGACAAATTCAAAGCTTTACTATTTAATTCCATAATTAACGTTTTCGTTTAAGCGGCCCAGACGCGTGTAAAATTTTAATTCAAAAACTGGTTTAACACAAGACTGACATTAATGTTAATTTTTTTTAATTGTATACGTTATAAAGAATATTTAAAGTTTTCAAATACAAATTTTCATACCAATACTTTTAACAGTTAATATTTTATGAATTAAATACGAATGAAAAAATCTGCGAGACGCTTAAAGGATTAAAATGCTTCTTTAGTGTTACTTAGCAATCTAAAAAGCATAAATTTTTTAGAGTTTTCGGTTTTAAATTTTAAAAGATTTTTTTTTTTATCTTTACTATGTTACCCGGGAAACTCGGGTTCCCGGGTTTCCTCGGGTTTGTCTTTTTTCAATATAAAAGTTATAGATACTAGCAAAAGCCATGCTTTGTTTGGATTCGCGAAGCATTATTTTATAAAACAGACATTTGAAAGTAACAATATTTTTTTATTATTATTTTTGCATCTTTATTAAACAAAAACGTTATTTTATGTTTTGGCGCATTTTAATTTTTTATTTATGATGTAAAACTGGCATAATAAGATATTTTCGAAGCAAACTTTTACAATTTTTTTTTAAATTTTCAACTAAAAGCTCTTTTAAAGATGTTTTTACAATTTCAAGTAGCAACTGGTGTTTTTTAATTGTTTGAAATATGCATGTTTCCAATCTTTGTAATCAACATCCGATAATCTTTGATAGCTATTTTAGAATAATATATTTGAAGAAAGCTTGAAGAAAGTTACTTCTTCAAAATCCTATTTTCTGGAAAAAACATTTGAAATCTGCTTTCGTTGATACTATGAATTTTTAACTGTAAAACATTTTATTTTAATTTCTTCGTTTTTATACATGTTAGCGTATGAGAATTGCTGTAATTCTCTCCGCGTGGGAGAACTTTTTACTTTCTGCGAATGGCAACTCAATTAATGGAATTACCCATACCTTTTAACGAAGCGATCTCTCATTCTCGCAGTGACGTTTTCACGAATAATTATTGTTGTGTTTGCGAACTTATTAAAGTCTTATTTTTCTATAAAATCTTTCTGATTAATGAGTCGATATTATTTAGCCACAATACGACCTTCGCAAAAATATTTATAAAGAGCTTGAACCAACAACTTCACGCAGATCTTTTAATTTTTCATTTATATAACAAATTTAAGAATTAATTTTATTTGTTTACAATTATTTTGTTGCCAGTTTACAAAAAAAAAAAAAAAAATCCATAATACAATTCTTTTAAAATGTTTAAGTGTCATCTGTGCAAACGATTTTGCGGGAAAATGAAAACATGTTTTATTTAATAAATTAATCATGATTCTATCTATAATTATTTACTCCATGATTTAAACTTTTTTTTTTCTGAAAATATACGCGTTTCATTTTTTATTTATTTGCTAAAATGCGTCCGTATTGGAAATGCATGTAAAATAAATTAATTATAATAATAATTTTTTTAACGTTTTACTGTAAAAAAAATTATATTCTGCAAATCTACAGATCATAATTTATTTTTGTGTTTAATTTGAAGTTAAAATATTGAATAGTTTTTTTGTAAAGCGTACGACAAATTGTAATTTGAGTGGACTAGTAGAGGATTCGCTTCGCTCATCCTAATTATTGAGAAGATGAAAAATAAATTTGATTAGATTTGGTAGTTTAGAATTGATGTGTTTTTTCACCCCCCCCTTTTTGTTTTATTTTATTTTTTTTTTTTTACCAGTAAAAAATAGTCCTATCAAAAACTTGTAAATACAAAAATTTTAGAGATATTTAAGAACATTTATACAAAATTTAGTTGGATTTGATATTTTGAGAATCGACGAAGGTATGAATTTTTTCTACCAAAAACCCTGTTTTTTTCGCCCCTTTAGCGCATTACTAAATTTACCAAAATTCTGCCATGCATATACTTTTGTCCCATTTTTAAGAAGTAATATAAACTTTAAACCGATTCGATATCTATTTTATTAAAAACTTATGGCGTTTTTTCGGTTTTCACAAAAACCCTCTCTATTTTCACCCCCTTTGTCTGATTTTGCCCATTAACGAACTTAGCCAACATTTTATGTCCCTTGATTTTATGTAAAAGTGTATATATATATATATATATATATACACTTTTTTACTGGTGGTAGTTTTGGGGTCTAGGGGTCATGATCGGCGTAGATCTGCAAAAAATTTTCAGAAATTCCAACATTGTTGCGAACGAAATAGGTAGTATTTCATACGAAATCTACCTAATAACGATTTGAAAATGAAGCTATAAAAATCTGTGTAGATACATCTGGTCATAAGAAAATCTGCGTAGATACCGAGAATCTGCAGCAGAACTAACATCTCAACGGTTCTGTCGCCAAATATCGCCAAGTTTTTCCCAACTTGGCAATGTATCATCAAATCTGGCAGAAAAAATAACTCGCCAAAATCTAAACCAACTTGGCGTTATTTCCGATATTTCGCCAAACAAATATGTCTAAAAATAACTTCAAAGTAATTCTAATAATGGTTTAGATTTGTTAGTTAAAGGTGATTGATAAAACTCTTGAAAGGATCTGAAAAAGCTATGAAATCATGTAAAAAAAACTGGCGGAACCAGAGAGAAAAATAGAGCTCGATCTAAAAAATGTTACAATAAAAATTGGAAAATATTTTCAATCTGAAAATGTGCGTAGAGAAGAAATGGAAACAGATGATCTGTAAAGCTCATGAAATAACCCAAATTTTTGTTAGCTGAAAATATGGACTGAGTTTTACTAGTGCCTTATATTCAGAATTATACTATTATCCACTCAAAATGATTACGGAGGAAATTAGTCAATATAATGTATCGTTATGTTGTCTCAAATCAGTTAAGCTCCACAACTCTAAACGAATATAAAACATGAAGTAATAGTAAAAGTATAACATTAATATAATAAGGTTGATGAGGAATTGATGTAGATAAATATGTCTGAACACAAATATTTAGTATATGGTTGAATCGTATCTGTTCAAGGTTTTGAGTTTACTTAGAGCTTTACTTGGAGCTTCCACCTATCAAAACCGCTGGATTGGAATTGTGTTCACCCTTTGTATTGAATGGACCGTTCTCACACTTCATTACATCAGCCTGTAACCTATAGTTATGAGCCCAAATTTTTAAACTGGTTATGGATGACTGCAATACGAAGTGAGTAAAAATGCCTCTTTTTCCCTGATTGATTATAAGGCACCAGTAATTTCAGTCCACATTTTCAGCTAACAAAAATTTGGGTTATTTCATGAGCTTTACAGATCATGTGATTCCATTTCTTTTCTACGCACATTTTCAGACTGAAAATATTTCCCAATTTTTACTGTAACATTTTTACTTACCCATCATACGTAGTATAGGGTAAGTCTTCAATCGTTTTGAAAATCGAAAATTTTTTTTTGACGGATTTACACGTTTTAGATAGTGGAGATTCCGAAAAACATATTTTTAGAAAAAAAAAATTGCCGTCCGTCTGTCTGTCTGTCTGTCTGTAAACGCTCTATCTCCCTAAAAAATTGTGATAGAGACTTGAAATTTTGTATGTAGTTAGTATGTAAAAATGGGACGAAGCCTATTTAATATAAGCAACCTCGATTATCCGGAACTATTTTTTTCGGACTCTCGAAAAATTCGTTCTGATGAAAGGTATGTAAAAAATTTCGAATTTTTTTGTTCTAAGGCATGGACGTAAAAGGCAATAAAATAACACACATTTTGCATATAGAACAAAGTCGATCGGATTATTAGTTGCCGATATATTTGTAATCCTGTTTTCCACATTCTTCGATTTTTCATGACCCTGTATTTCATTCAAATTTCCATTCAGAGGTATATTTTAATTGGAAATGAGACGCTTAATCCGACGCAGTCAATAGTTAGTTAATAGAATTATTATTTTTGGAGTTATAAGGATGTTTCTTTTACGCAGTTCGCTACTACTTGAGTAGTTTGGCGTTTTATATAATTTGTCGAAATTGGTACATGAGCAGTTCTTTAATATAGCATTACTATGTATATTAACAATATTTAAATTTTGTTTATGAATTGCAATGTATTGTATAAATAGTTTTCACATGTTTTATTTCCATATACATATTCATGATGGGTAAGTATTACGGTGGCCCCCAGCGACTAGTTTTAGATCGAGCTCTGCTTTTCTCTCTGGTTCCACCAGTTTTTTATGTGATTTAATATTAAATAGTTTTGGATGTTATTTCACTGCTGATAATTAATTGAAAAAATAATGAAAATTGTACTAATATGTGTTTTTTCACCAATGCTGGGATTTCTTTCGTATCATGTTTGTCGCAGGGATGTGTGCTCATGAAGACTATCACATCTTATGCTGCAGTTCCTCCTTTATCTATATTTAAGAGTGAAAGATAGTAAGCTAGGTATCGTTTTCATAGCTTAATGGTAGAGCATTAGCAACTCTCCCAAAGATTCGGGTTCGACTCCCGACTTGGGCATTTTACATTTTGCTGGTTTGTGCTTAGTTAACAATTTGAAATTTAACATATTTAATTTTGGACTATTTCCAATTAGCCTAGCTGTTACACGGTCTTAGCAATAAGCCTGAAAAATATGAGTAGCAAATGGTGATTTTCTAATTAGCCTAAACTGCTTAGACTTTTTGCAATAAGACTGAAAAATATCAAGCCGATTGGAAAAAATGATTCTCCCATTATCCGGGTCCCAGTGGCGTATTTAGGATGGGTGACACCCGGGGCGGATGTAAATACAGTAAAGCATCGTTTATACGACGATCACTTATACGACGTTTACATTTATACGACGTTTTAGTGTGGTCCCGATTCATTCCTATTCATTTTAATGTAAAAATATATCTTTTATACGACGCTCAAAATCGTTTATACGTCGATTTTTCGATTTTGTATAAATTTAGTTTTTTTTTTTTTTTTTTTTTCTTGTATATTTTACAAATGAGCAGAAGTTAGAAACTATGAATGACACCAAAGAGCATGTTTAAATGCACACCACATTATAAAAATGTGGGCTGGTGTTCGATTAGTCTGAAAAATCAACTTACGTGTAACAAATTACACTGGGAGAGGTCATTCTTTTTTCGCGGATGGTCAGTTTTCCCTACCTGTTTTAAGTTGCAAATAGACTATCCTTCTAACTGTTATCAGTATTGGCGACTTTTAGTTGGCCACGCGCGGTTTTAATCTTTAACTTTAAATGGAAAGGAAATGATGTACTGCAAATGAGGAACCTTTCGGTGAAACATAAATAAAGGTACGCATATTTAAATTGCTTACTAATCCCCCCCCCCCGTTTTTAAGATTATTTGTTTATTTTGGTTTGTTTAATTTAAAAATCAATACAAATCATCACGTTAAACATTAAAATTAAGTGAAAACAAAATTATTTCTAGTTTTTGAAGTGAAAATCGATTATACGTCGTTATCGTTTATACGACGTTTTTCGGTAGTCCCTTCGGCGTCGTATAAACGATGCTCCACTGTAATGTCACTCCCCTCCCTTCTTCAGACCCCTCCCCCATATTTTTTCAATCACAATTTTACGTTATTATAACAAATGATCATACCATTCATTTCTTATTTACCTTTTGCCCTCCTGCATAAAAAAACAGGATTGTTTCATTACTCAACCTATAGTCCGCATAAGTCAATGTGGTGTCTATACGTCGAAGAAAATTCTTTATTTTAAAATTTTCCTTTGCTACCCACTCATTGGATAGGTCTGTTTTTGTTTCCTGGGGCTTGATGCATGTCTTATTTTGATACATCATTCTGCATAAAATTTCACATTCTCAAAGAAAAAAAAACCTAACTCTATTGAGTCGTGCGCTAAAAATTTCATTTTAATTCAGAATTCCTTTCCAAAATCTTACAAGATTTTATGTATATTTGTAAATGAAGATTGGATGTCACCCCTTAGAGGGTGACACCCGGGTCGAACCGCCCCCTCCGCTCCCCGCTTGCTACGCCACTGCCGGGCTCTTTACAAAGAGGCGGATTTCGCAATTAGCCTACAACATACACATAATAGTGGTTATTTAAATTTTTAAATTAAAAATGAAACATAATCAAGTTCTTTATGAAACGCATTTTTAAATGTAGTGCATCCTATTTCTGGCGCGTGTTACTGACGTGATGATTTTAGCCCTGAGATGTTTGTTTGTTCGCTCATGCAGGTGTTGGATGGCGATAAGTTTTGCAATGCGCCAATAACAAACATAACGTCTTCTTACTTCGTGGTTCATATGTTTGTTTTAAAGTAAAAAATAAAACTTAATGAAGTTCTTTATGAAATGCAGATTTAGAATTAGGCATCCTATTACTGGTGTGTGTTATTGACGTGAAAATTTTTGCTGTGAGATGTTTGTTTGTTCACTCATGCAGGTGTTGGGTGGTGTTTGAGTTTTTCAATGCTTCACTAACATAACGTCTTTTCTTACTTCGTGGTTCATAAGATTGTTGAAAAAATAGTTGAGGGAGGAGTTATGTTATTTAATATTTGCATTCACCTTCGCAGTCACTATGTTTGTTTTATCGGCCAACAAAAGCTTCGTTTCGTTTTATTTAATCGATTGCAAATGCATTGGTATTGATAACCGACTGTGGCACCTGTTTTAACTCGGGGCTGGTACCGCTGAACCGCCCACACAAATTTTAGTGCGATTCTCTTTCCGCATTCTATAAATCTATATTATAAAAGCCAAACGTATTTGTGCGTAACGCATACGTCATTTTGCGATTTCGGGTTTGCTAACTTTCGCTACGGCAAATTTTACACTGCTAAACATCTCACATTTTTAATTTTTACACCATCGTATAGAGAAAAAAATTTACTTTTAAATGGAATTTGAATGAAAGCTGTACCTCAATTTATTTTTGAGATATTAACTTGTTTATAGTTTTTAGTACCAATTTTGTAATTGTGGCAACATAACTACTCCATTTTTTCTTAAAATCGAAAAAAAAAAAAAAAAAAAAATAGACATTAAAATGCGTATACTATATCAAATATATCGTCTGTAATCGTGTCAATTTGGAATATTTTTTTTTTCATTCGCATTAATACCAAACATAAGAGCCTCAATTGATAACTTCATCATAATAACTGATCTTTATTATATTTTACTGATTACATATGCAATTAAAGTTGAATTTTAATAATTTGGAAAACTAAGTTTTATAGAAGGCTGGTCAGCATGATTGTTCTCCGTCAGTTGAGCAAAAATGTCCGCATGAGTTAACTCGCCACACACAGTTACATTTTGGTACACGTTCATGTAGCCTTCATACAAGATTGATGGATCTGATTTTACATCTTTCCAATTAGGAATTTTGCATGTAGAAAGACAATTAAAATAAACTGTTTTATTATTTTTAACCTTAGCTGAAAAAAGTCTCAGGATCAATATTTCCGCAAAAATTGAAAGTCAATATTACGAAAAATTCGAATTATCCAAACTAAAATTCAAAATATCCACATATTTTTTTACATTATTTTAATGCAGAATTCTAGGGACCAAGCAAAAAATTTGAATTAGCCAGAATGTCGAATTAAACAAGTTCGGATTATCCAAGGTTCACTGTAGTACGAGCGCGCCTCATTTGCTAAGCTTGACGAGCAATTTCTAACTTTTTATTTATATAAAAATTATTTCTGGCTTTTTTTAAGGAAAATATAAAAAATATATTAAATATAAAAAAAAGTATTGGTGTTTACAATTAAAAATATTCTAATACAACATTTTAATACTGAGAAGTGTCTTATGTAATCTGGTAAGTCTGGGTTGCATCCCCTGGTATGTATTATGTAAGGGTTAAAATGAAAAAGAAAATGCCTTTCATTTATCATTCTTTCTTTACCCTCTTGCATCTTTTGTTTATAGTCCAATAGCCGACCGCACAAAACCCTAAGTCATCGAGCACAAAGAACAATTCCTTTATTTTATGGAAGAGTAGTAACAGGGGAATCTAATGATCCGTGTCTGCCGGAATTGAAGTGGTGCACAAGTCAAAAATTGATACCACTAGTGATTGACTCGTAGCTTTAGCATTGTGCTTTCTTGCACCCAGTTTTCCATGTTTTCATACCTTTGATTGTAGGACAAACACAATGCTAAGCCTACTAATAAACCATTATTGGTATTAATTTTTGGCTTATGCACCACTTCGCTTCCGGAAGACATGGATTCCTCTATTACTACTTTTCCTTAAAATAAAGGAATTGTTCTTTATGCTCGATGACTTAGGGTTTTTTGTTGTCGGCTCTTGGACTATTAGTACACATTGAAGAACGCTTCAGAAAAATTCAAAATCTCAGATTAGGTTTCAGGAAAATGAATGTTTAAGGGTGTATTTCGATTCAAACTGCTTATTTTCCGATTTATTTTTCAATTCATTTTTGCTCTCAAATACACCAAACTTTCAAAATCTCTTATTTGGAAAGTACACAAGGTGCCGTGATTGTCGATTTTTTGATAAATGCAGAAAATATTGCAAAAAAAAAAAAAAAAAAAAAAGCAATCAAAAACGGCATTTTGAACCGATTTTTCCCAAGCGGGAGATTTGGGAACGAAAAAAAGGGTCATACTGAGAAGATAATTGCTTATAACTCAAATTCTAATGAATTGAGCGTAAAAATACATCATACGGCACCTCATACGTCCCTTCAAGAATCCCCTCAGCAAGTTTCATGTTTCTGCTTTTAAAAATGTGCCTGAAATTGTGTCGGAAAATTTCGAGCTGTTGAAGGTGAAAAAGCGTTTTTTTCGAATACACCCTTAAAAAAAATCCCTCTACATTATCTCAAGAAACACGAACTATGTCGAGTGTATATCTAATTATCATTATAGAAATAATCACTAGATTTTTTTTTAATGGAAAATGATTGTTTTTGACGGTCAAGAATAGACATCAGCGGCGCATACCTGAAACCTTGTGATATCCTGTTTTTATCTGTTTCTGATTGTTCCATGTTTGATGTCCAGAAATTATATACAGCCCCGTTAATCCGGATCGATTTAGTCATTATTTTTTTTCACGTTTGAGAAGCGATTGGCTGATTTCCATAACATTAACTTGTTTCATCGTCGTATTCTAAATAAAAAAAACTTTTTCTGAAATATTTTCGGAAGAATTAAGCAAAGTAAACACTTCTACTGCCTGTAAATATTCAATAAATTTAACATAAAGGTGATTTTATGTAAGTATGTTTTTTTATTTAATTTTTTTCTAATTCTCCGGATAATCCGGATTTTCGAAAATCCGGATTGGGTCCGGTCCCAATTAATCCGAATTATCGGGGTTTTACTGTACTTCAGTTGCCACGATAACAAAATAAGTATTAAAAAAAACTACAAAAAATTAATAACTCAAAAACAAATTGAGAAATAGCTTTCAAACAAATTGCATTTAAAAATACCCTTTTTTTCTCCATATGACGATGTAAAAATTAAAAATGTGCGATATTTAGAAGTTTAAAAATTTGCAATACCGAAAATTGTAAAACTGAAATTTCATTTAAAATTTGTTTACGATTGGTCGAGGAATATTAATATTTATTCCATGGCTTACGCAATATATGACTCTGTTATTACGTAGGCCACATAATGATCATCATAAAAATGATACTTATTATTATATATTTTTTTATTTTCTATTAGAATTTATTTATAAGTCTTTAATTTTAGTGTTTGAAAAAATCCTTTTCCAAATGGTTCTTGTAATTTGTTAAATTACATTTTTTTTTTTTTTTTTAACCACTTGGAAAATAGTTGTTGTCCTCGGTAGAGAATCGGGAAATCTGAAGTATATCTGAATCTTTTTCGTGGTTGAACTCCGCAACTTATTTTAATTTATTCGTTTTCTGATTGGTCGGTGTTTAATGTCCAAAAATGGAATATTTCTGTTGCCATGATGACAAAAAAAGCAACAAAAACCTTTAAAAAAATAATAATTTGAAAACAAATTGTGATAAAGATTTCAAACAAATTCCATTTAAAAGTGCATTTTTTTTCTCTACGCGAGGATGTAAAAATTTAAAATGTGCATTGTTTAGAAGTTTAAAAATTGGTGGTTCGGAAAACTGTAAAACTGAAATATCATTTAAAATTGGTTTAGGATGTGTCCAGGAATATGAATGTTTAACCCATGTCGTACGTAATAGGAGGCGTTTAGAAGTCAGTCTGATTAACTCCATCCAATAAAAATGCACATTTTAAACAGTTAAATTGTCTATCTATAAGCTACTGCCTATTTTTTTTTATCATTGGTCTGGGAATATTAATGTTTAATGTATAGCGCATGTAATATATAACTTATTATCTATATATTTAAAAGACCTGGCTGTTTTTTTTAGTCATCAGCCCTGAGTTTTCTACTGGCCCGATTTTGATAGTTATTTTTTTTAAATGAAAGCTGTTTATGTGTAGATGTGCTCATTTTGGCTAATTTTTTATTTATTTCCATTCTTATATTTTATTTTTAATTTTAAAAGCTTTTTCGTGACATTTCTTCAAAACAGTGGCAACAAGTTAAGCTTTTCTCACTATAATGAAAAATTAATTCTGCTGAGATAACTTTCTTTTCTTAAAATCGTCTGCAATCGGAAATCTGGATTTTAGATCAATATTTATTAAGTTTTCATACATGATTTTAAAAGAATGTTTTCATCATTATATTTTAAATACTTATTTACATGCAATTATTAATATGTTGTTAAAAAGAAATAGAGATATTTAAATAAATTAGCAGCGATTGGTGAGGACAAAATGGATATCTATTTGAAAATTTCATTCCATAAAAGAAATTTTTTATTAATTAGTTTGAATTAGTAGAATTATTTATGTGTATTGTTATTTGCAAACAAAATAATTTCATCTATGTTCTAAAGTATTCAAAATTGCTGTAAAGAAGGAAACTTTTAGTAATGCAATTTTTAGTTCGTATCAAGTGTTTTCAATTTCTTATTTAATTATTGCTAATTTATCAATTACAATTATTTTAAAAACAAACATTTATTTCAATAAATAATAGAACAAATACCATTTTAAAAATTTGCCATTTATACTTAAAGTATGCTTCAGCTGTGATTCATTTCTTTCAATTCGTCTTATTTATACAAAATCCCTTCCACGTGCTTTTGTTTGGGACATTAAAATTTGAGCGATAAATGGTTTCATATTGCAAATCTTTTTTTTGAGGCTTATTTCACATCCACCTAACTCATTCCTCCTTGATATAAGACTGATATATATCATAATAATATATATTCTTTTTTCTGTCGAATTTCGACGGGTGCAGCTAGTAATCATATTAAAATGATGTTTATTATTAGTCTTTAAAATTTGAGTTTTTGAAAATATCATTTTCCAAATAGTCGTTGTAATTTGTTGAATTACAATTTTGTTATTCCCCCCCCCCCCCACCCTTTTTTTTTTTTTTTTTTTTTTTTTTAACATACTTTTTACTGTCTTCACAATAAGAAAATATTGAATTTATAAAAATTTTTGACTTCCGGTTTCCGACGGATTTACATTTTTTAGGTGTCAGAGATATAGGTTTTAAGAGAAAAATATTCATATCTGTCTGTGGTGCATCAACGTCGTTAGACAGAACAGTTCGCCATCTTTATTTAGCATCCACGGCTTTGTATCCCGAAGGTTACGCCCAGATCGGCACTTTTTTGATGATCATTGACCGAGAACATGCAATTGAAGTTCGAAATCTCGGCCTGAGTTTTATTATTATTATTATTATTATTATTTATCATTTGAACAACACACATCTGACTTGTGTGCATGACATTAAACTCTGCTTATAAGGCGCGTCACACACCAGTGAGACACTAAACAAAAAAGCGTGAGACACGAATAAATTTGACCCTGTTTAGGCGCAACACTAGTCACAGAAAAAGACCCGGATGATAATAGTAAAGTCTAAGGGAGCGTTCTTTTAAAATATCTCGCTCAAATTTTAATTTTTTTTTTTGCATAGGATATTTGAGGACGATCCACAAACGGGCTAGTTTTTACTTTTTCAATTTTGGTTTCAGATTTTTTTAAAAAAATTACTTTAAATTTCAAAACCGGTTTAAACCGGTTCTGAAATTGAAACTATCATAATATAAAAAATATGCAATCAAAATCGAAAAAGTAAAAATTAAGCCGGTTGTGAATCGTCCTCAGCTATCCTATGCAAGAATATATATATATATATATATATATATATATTAAAATTTGAGCGAGATATTTGAAAAGAACGCTTCCATAGACTTTATATTATCATCCGGGTCTTTTTCTATGACTATCGTGGGGCCTTAACAAAGGTAAAACCGGTTTAAGTACTAGAATTTGTCTCCTGTCTCATGATTTTTGTCGCATGTTTCCCTGTTGTGTGAGCGCCTCAGTCATCGTCAATATACAGGGACGAGACAGCACACGGAAATTTTACAACACGAGAGAAATGCAACAGGGAGCTCCACACAAAGAGGAGTAAAATGGAGCCAGCGGTAATCGAACCAAGAACCTCCTATACTCTCAAGGGTTTAGCGACGTGATGCTTTAACTACTCCGCCATTGAAACCCCACGGCCCAAATTAATAAACCCGTTCTCTGAAATAGCAACCTTTTCTTCAAGCATTCATCATCCTTCCCGCAATCACGTGATGGTGGAGACAATGCGCTCCAAACTGGTTTTCCCGCTACCCCCACGGTTGGCGCTAAATCGCACAACGCTTAGGGATAAACTAACTTTAGGCTCCGCCTATACTAGAAACGAGCACCATCTACTGCTTAATCCTTTAAAAACATGTTGTGCAGTGCTCTTTAAATTTGTTTTACATTTTCCTCTTTTTGCTTCAATGAATTGTACACAATTTTTATTTTATTCTTAAAATAATAATAATATTTAAAATCTCAGGCTTTACATTTAATGATATGATCTTATAAGCTAGTAAATTAAAAATAAAAGTTCTTTTAAAGTAAAATTAATAAAAGAGAGGAGGGGTACATTTTAAAGCCAAATATTTAATTTAAATGATTTAACACTGAAGTTACGTTTTGTACCTTGACTTAGGACTAGGCTATTTTATTATTAGTGTGTTTTATTTACTTATTAATTACAGATTTACTAGTTTATGACTAGGTTATGAAAAATCCATATGTAATAATAATTATTATTATTTAAGAATTCAAAGAAGAGCTTTATTTTATTCATTATCTTTGCATCTTGTTAAAAAATAAGAAAAGTTTATTTAAAGAAACCCCATAATTTTATTTTCCATAGTAATATTTTGAATTTATATTTAATAAAAGAGGAATGGATATAAATATGAAATGGAATATTAACAAACAATTTTTGGTAATTTTAGCTGTCAGTTACTTTCCAATACCTTAAATATGCAAATGATTTGTATAAATTAAGTAGACAAATTTATATAACAGTATTTATAAAAAATTATCTTAGTAATTTTTAAAAAAATTAGTAGAGAAAATAAATCATTTTTCAAGTAAAAACAGCAACAAAAATGTACAATTTATTTAACTTATTTTGGATAAATAACTACTTAAAAACATGTTATATTAAAAAAAAGACAATATACTCACTGGAGTTGCAAGGAGGGGGGCGGTCACCCAGGGCGCCGAGGTCAAGGGGTGCCAAATTGAAAGAGGTTTAAATCGAAATTGTGAACTGCCCCACCAGTGGACGGCAGATTCTGCTCTCGAATCTGGTAAATATAAAGGTGTTGGGTTCGAATCCAATCGCGCCCTTGGGCCTAATCGTTCGGAGTTTACCGTGATTTTCTTCAAGTCTTGGATTTCCGTGCGTAAATACGGATTAGGTTCCCTTAGAAAGACCCCCACGCAGGGCACTTTCCCTAGGGCCTATATCCATCGTGCAGATAATTGGTCATCATAAATACAACCAACAACCAAAAAAGACATTTTCTTCTCTTGAGGGAAAAAAAAACGTGGTTATTTTCCTTCTTTTCTTTGTTTATGGGGCGGTGTGGGCGAAATTTTTCTTCCTTCCCCAGGCACCAAAAAAACCTAGCTATGCCACTGAATGTACTTTCATATTTAGGCTTAAAAATAGTATAAAGGTTTGTTTTTAAATGTATTTTAAATTTTAAATTTAAATTTGGTATAACACAAAAATTAAATAAGATTTATCTAATAGTCTTGGAAAGTAATTGATAGCTGAAATTATTAGAAAGAAGCTATTAATTTTTTTCTCTCCCTTTTTCTCTTTTATTAAGAACAAATTCAAACTATTACTATGAAAAATAAAATCATAGGGAGTTCTCAAAATTTATTTTTTTTTACATTTATTAACAAGATTTAAAAAAATAAAAAAAAGATCTTACTTGAAATCTTCCATAATAATTAATAATCGAGTATGATTTTTCTATTTATTGGATAACATCATAAATTAGTAAATCTCAAATTATTTTCCCTAAAAATAAATAAATAAATAAATAAATAAATAAATAAATAAATAAAAAATAAATAAAAATATATAAAAAAAGAAAGAAAGAAAGAAAGAAATAACAAATGAATAAAACATGCTAATATTAACAGATGTTAGTCTTAAGTCAAGATAAAATATAAAGTATTTCTTTTTCTTCTTCTTCTTGTTCTTATTATTATTTTAATTTTTAGCAGAAAAACTATTTATGAATTTATTATATTGCAGTATACGTACACAAATATACTATAATATAACTTCAATTTAAAACATATAAATGAAATAGTTGATATTAAAATATATTTCCTCTCTCTTTTTTAACTTTAAAGGGTTTTTATAAATTCAGTTACTTATGATGTCATATCATAAACTGAAAATTTTATTGGCAGTCACTGAAAGAATTATATAATTATTTTACAAATATCATGAAAAATGTTTTTAATGAATTACTAAGAAGAAAAAATGTAAAATTAATTTGGATTTAAATTTTAAAAGTAAATACCTTTTAAAAATTCGTTTAAAATACCTTTAAAAAAAGGTTTTAAACAAAAACCTTTTTAATACTTTTTTAAGTACAAATGT
Source organism: Maratus speculifer (assembly GCA_964019185.1). Lineage (NCBI taxonomy): Eukaryota > Metazoa > Arthropoda > Arachnida > Araneae > Salticidae > Maratus > Maratus speculifer. The sequence continues at coordinate 76,500,520 of OZ025303.1, forward strand.
AAGAGTATTTTTATGTTACATGCTCCTAAATTATTATTTATCAAAAATAAATTAAATTAATTGTGAATCCTTATTTTTGTTTTTACATTAAAATAATTATTTGCATATTCATTTACATATTTTTACATACACAATAAAAAATCATTTACATGTTTAAATTATTTACATATTCAAGTAAGATTTGGCTAAAAGTATTGGAAAGTAACTGATAGCTAAAATTATTAAAAATTATTAGTTAACACATTTCATTTCATATTTATTTCCATTTCTCTTTCATTAAATATTAATTCAAAATATTACTATGAAAAATAAAATTATAGAGGTTTCTTTTAAAAAAAATTTCTTGTTTTTTAACGCGATGCAAAAATGATGAGTAATATAATTCTCTTCTTTGAATTCTTAAATAATAATAAAAATTAAATACGGATTTATCTGTGAGTAGCCGTAGTTTTTTTCAGTTTACTACATGACATCATAAACTTTTACATTTGATTTTTATTTTTATTTATTTTCATATTTTGAGAAAAACAAATAAATAAAACATGCTAATATTATTAGAGGCTAATCCTATGTCAAGATACAAAACATAACTTCAGTGTTAAAGCACATATATTAAATATTTGTTATTAAAATATAACCCCCCCCTTCTCTCTCTCTCTCTCTCTTTATTTTTTATTAATTTTACTTGAAAGTATTATTTTAAATTTATCAGCTTATGGTGTCATATCATAAAATGAAAATGTTATGGGTAAGCACAGATAGAATATATTATTACAGTGAAACCTCCAAATAAGGGACATCTATGGGACCGGAACTTTTGTCCCTTAAATAGAGGTGTCCCTTATTTGGAGTTTTTATTATTTTTTCTAATTAATCATCCAGAAGAATATGAAAATAGCGAAACATTAAAGGTGACGTTAAAGTGTATCCGAAGTCCATAAATTATGTTAATCAGATACAAAAGGAATAGAGAATTAATTAAAATTTTCAATTTATTTCTAAATAATTAAATAATTTGCAAAATTATTGTTCTGTATTTTTTATGCAAACTGTGTACATGCAAAAAGATATTAAAACATTGACACATTTACAAATTCATTTTTTTAACGAAAAGGTATAAAACTTTATGTCCAACTATGGAGGCGATTTGAAATCAAATCATGTTTTCAAATTTTGAATAAATTACTTATTGAGTTATAAGCGATTTTGATCAGGTGACAGAGACGTTTTTCAACTTTCTTTAAGTGTTTTTTTTTTTTTTTTTTCTTTTGCGTAGAAATTAGGTTAAAAAATGTCCACGTTACCAATATTTTTTAAAAAATCTATTGAGTTAAAAAAAAAAACAGTTTGATTACATAGTTTCTGAACAACAATGTCTGTTAATTTCAGGCACTTCTGATTAAAAATAAATTAAAACTTATGTCATAAAAGTCGCCTTTTTGGATTTGAGAACAGCCTTAAAGCATCTGTAAAGTTCTTTATTTCGCAGTTTTCTTTTATTTTTCGTTTACAGAATCATTCTCACAATTTTCAGCTTTTCTTTCAATGAGAATAAAGGCACTAAAATAGAATCAGAATTGTGGACAAATAAATGCTCGTTAATTGTGTCGTATGTATCTGTATCAATATGACATCAATATGTCTGTCTATTTGATAAGTTCACAAAAATCTGTATTTTAATTTTCATCACAGACTACTTCATTATCTGAAATGCAAAAGCCAACCTAATTAATCTCATTTTCAAATGTCCCTTATTCAGAGGTAAATACATTGCACGTCCTATACCAAGGGATTGGGACCGGAAGTTTTGTCCCTTAAATAGAGGTGTCCCTTATTCGGAGTGTCCCTTATTTGGAGGTTTCACTGTATTATTATTGTTTTAAGAATATAGTGAAGAACGTTTTTAATTCATTGAAGCAAAAAGAAATTTTAAATTAATTTAAAGAGCTCTACGTGACGTATTTTTAAAGGGCTAGTCAGTAGATGGCGCTCACTTATTAGTGTGGGAGGAGCTTCAGTTTGTTTATCCCTGAGCGTTGTGCGATTTAGAGTCCACCATATTTTTAATGTAAAAAACAACAACAAAGATGCACAATTTATTTAACTTATTTTTTATAAATAATTATTTAAGAGCGTGTTACATAAAAAAATATACATATACTCTTACATTTGGACTTAAAAAAGTAGTAAATAGGTTTTCGTTTAATATAGTTAAGTCCAAATTAATTCTGCATTTCTTTTTTTCATCTTAATAATCCATTGAAAACATTTTTCATAATATTCTTAAAATAATATTAATGATAATAATATGATTATTTCTGTGATTATCCATAAAATTTTCATTTTATGATAGAAAATCATAAGTTAGTAAATTTGAATAAAAATTCTTTCAAGTTAAAAAAGAGAGAGAGAGAGAAGAAATATACTTTAATATAAAATATTTATTTATTTCTTTTACGTTGAAATTGTATTTAAGTATATTTGTGTACATGTACTGCAACATAGGCATAGATAGTTTTCCCGCTAAAAATCTGAAAGGAAAATATATCTGTACATTTTATCTTGACTTAAGACTAAAATCTATTAATATTAGTATGTTTCAGTTTTTCGTTATTGCTTTCTTTTATTTCATTTTTTCTTTAAAGGAAAATTATTTGAGATTTACTAATTTATGATGTTATGCATGAATAGAAAAATCATATTTATTATTATTATTTAAGAATTTAAATAAGATTTTTTTCTTAATTTATTATTTTTGCATCTTGTTAATGAACAAGAAAATTTCAGTTTCGTAACCCCCCCCCCCCCCCCCCTAGAATCTTATTTTTCAGAGGAATTGTTTGAATTTATACTTAATAAAAGAAAAAGGGGAGAGAGAGAAAAAATAATATTCAATTTCTTTTAGTTTTAGCTGTCAATTTCTTTCCGATATTTTTAGGTATGTCTTAATTAATTTTTTTACTATACTAAATTCGACATTAAATTTTTAAAGCTATTTAAAAACAAAACTTTTTACAATGTTTAAGTCCAAATATAAGAGCATATTGTCTTTTTTTTTTTAAAGCGTATTTAAATACATTTATCAGTCATAAGTTAATTAAACTTTTGTAGCTCATTTTTAGATGAAAAATAATTTATTTTCTCTAGTAAACTATTAAAAATGCTTAAGATGACTCTTTTATAAATACCTCTGTATAAATATGTCTATTCTATTTATAAATATTATTTACATATTTAAGGAAGATTTAGCTAAAGGTATTGCAAAGTAATTGATAGCTAAAATATTTAGAATGTAATTTTAAAGCTATACTTTGAGTTCCTAAATAATAACTAAACGTGGATATTTCTTTTATTTTTTAATTTGTTGTATGACATCATAAACTAGTAAATTTGAAAGGAATTTCTTTTAAGTAAAACAATAAATAACTGTCAAATAAATAAAACATGCTAATATTAAAACGGCTAGTCCTAAGTTAAGATACACAACATAACTTCAATGTTAAAGTATATAAATCAAATATATAGTATTAAAATATACCCCCTCTTTTTTTATTATTAATTTGTTTTGTTTTTTTAATTTAGTAGCTTATGATGTCATATAATAAAATTAAAATGTCATGGAGAGTCACAGAAAGAATATATTAGAATTATTATTATCATTTTAAGAGTATAATTAAGATTAAGAATATAATGAGAAATGATTTCAATTCATTGAAACAAAAAGAAATTTAGATTAATTTAAAAACCCCTGCATTACGTACTTTTGAAGTCAAGATAGCGTTCGCTTATTCTTGTGGGAGGAGCTTCAGTTTGTTGATCCCTAAGCGTTATGCGATTTACCGTCGAGTCGAGTCGACCAATATTCTAAGTACTTAAAGTCTGCTATCTGCAACATGCGAGGAGCCTAACCGAATAGGCGCTCACTCGCTATTTTTATCCCAATAAGTTTAATGGCATGAAGCTAAATTGAAAAATTTCATTTCTTTTAAATATATAAAATAACTTTAAAATATTTATGGGATGAGTTTTATTTTAAAAGAGGACTTTATTTTAATTTAAGTAAATTTCAGAATCTAAAGGAAGGCATGATTTCCATTGCCAGGCTTTCATAATGTGGTCGGACACCATTCGTATCTTTTTTTGCTGCTCGTTTATTGTTCTCGTCCTTGCATTTCTTTGTATATGTCCGTTCTGTATAGATGATCCGTTGTTCGAAATGGCGAAACAAATTGAACATCGCCAAAATGATTCAGTACTTTTTACTCACTGAATGGTCAGAAATTTCTCCATAATTATTTCCCGAATATTACATATAAATAATCTGAAAAAAGAAAAATAGTAATAACAACAATTTTTTTATATATATATTTTTAATTGTAAGGGGCAGTGAAATAAAATCCGAACACACTCTGTAAAGCGAGTACCAAAAATTTTTATTCAAAAATAAAAATTTTTGGATACCAGTTCATTTTCGATACCAGTTCCGAAAGTGAAGCTGTTACATTAAAATAAATTATACAAAATCGAAAAAATATATAACAGCCTTTGTAGAGATCAAACTCTGCTACCCTTAGGAAAAAAAAATCTTTAAAGATATTGAAATACAAACGAAATACTTTAAAACATTCTCCCATTGGATAACTTTAGCTAAAATCCGCAACCCTAAAATCCACAAACGCCTAAAATACGCACATCTTACCAGATCTAAACAATGAAGTTTTAAGTTCAGATGTAGGGGAAAAATTACAGAATTTTATAGTTTTATATCATTCCATGTCTATTTTAATATTCAATTCTCAATAATATAACAGAAATCGGGGTTCTTCATGAAGTATAAATTCCTTACTAAAAAATAAAATAAAAATATTGCTGATATCACTGATAATCACAATAGATTTACCACATATACCGGGTGTCCCAAAAATGACTGATGGATTTTAAAATTCAATAACTTGCAAACGGTAACAGCTATTTAAAAAATTTTTGCAGGAGGGTTATGCATAATGTCAGTTTTTTTACCGTAATTTTTTATTTTAGTTCGAATTTCAAACAATAGGTGGCGCTGACGGCGATTGAAGGCCAAGTGATCAGTGCTGAATGAAGAGTCGACCTGGCCTTCAATCGCCGTCTGCGCCACCTATTGTCTGAAATTCGAACTAAAATAAAAAATTGCGGTAAAAAAAACTCCTGACATTATACATAACCCTCCTGCAAAAATTTTTTAAATAGCTGTCACCGTTTGCAAGTTATTGAATTTTAAAATCCATCAGTCATTTTTGGGACACCCGGTATATGGGTCATTTTCAAAAAACTTGTACATTCTATGTCCCCCAACTTTAAGAATTTTTAATAACTAAAATAAAGTTTAAAAAATAAAATTTAAGCATTTACATTACTTGTCTGACTAATTAGAGTAAATGTGGGCTAAATATTATCAGAAATTAAAAATAATATTAGTGTAGTTATGGTTTCAATGTGTCAGCTATAGCTAAAATGCTATTTCCCCTCTTACCTTTTTACTTTTTCAACTGCTATAAAATTATAAATCAATTGTCAAAAGTGTTAATTTTTTCAGTTGTGACAATTGTTGTATGTCTTATCTGTAGCATAGACCACATACTATATTTTTTAAAACTTGTTTTTTTTTAAATAAAAATGGAACAATTTATTTTTGTCCCCAGATTTTTTCCCCTCTGTTACTTTCACTCTGTTACCATATTTATTGTAACAAATTATTACTACTAAGTGTTCAACACAAGGTTCTGCAGTTGTTCGAACAGTCTATTTTTAGATGAGACCACCATTTTTTAAATTATTAAGTTATTTTCACCGTGGTGTTGAAATAAAGCATTTACAAGTTAAGGATGTTTTATTCAGTTTCCCCTCTGTTACCATCTTATTTATATGAAATTTATTTTTTTGATACTTTAATAAAATTTTAACTATAAGATCAAATGGTGCTTCTTAAATAAATAGGCTTAGTTTTTCTTGTTTTTAATTCACTTTGTGCTGCTAAAATTATTTGTAGTTTTTTTCTTCTCTGTTACCATTCCCCTCTGTAACTATGCCTATGGTAACAGAGTGGAACAAAATGTAACACAGTAAGAAATTACTAAAAAAACAAGTTTATTTGAACATTGTTCTTAAAGGCTGCACATTCTCGTTTCATGTTCTTAGAACAGTATTAAAAATATGCATTTTTCTTTTTAAATATAAATAGTAGTTTTTGTGGTGAGCTAGTTGCCATAAACATTAGGCTTTAGTTTTCTCAAACAAAATGCTTCTTTAATTGTAGTCATTTATATTTAGGAATCAATACTACTTATTTATGAAAAAAGGATGCATTCCATTATTGAAATACCACTATTTTCGAATATTAATTTTTGTAAAAGCCTTTAATTCTTGCTTGGTTTGTTTCAAATTTTAAGATATCTTATAACACATGATAAAAATGTATTAAAGAAGAAAAGATCATTACTTAAGTAGAAAAGAATTTATAAAAAAGATACACCGCGTCAAATACTACTATTTTCAAATAGTAATTTCTGTAAAAATCGTTATTTCATGGGTTAAAGTATCATCCAATTGACACGCGAACTTGTTAAAATTTGAAAATCTAAGGCGAGCTGTTTGAAATTGAAACGCAGTATATAACATATGATAAAAATTTATAAAACAATGGCACGTGAAATACCAGTATTTTCGAATAGTAGTTTTATGCAAGTATCTTAAATTCAGCCTTGATCTGTTTGATACATTGAAACTTCATGATAGCTTATAACACATAATAAAAAGTTACATAAAAAATTGCCTGGTTTAATCCCACTATTTTTGAATAGTATTTTTTGCAAAAATCTTAAATTCTTGGTTTAAAGCACCACTACCTCGACTAATATATAAATGAGATTTTTTTTAAACTAAGCAGTGCGTTTGTCATAGCACATGATATAAATTTACAAAAGAGAATGCCCCGCCAAATACCATTATTTTCCAATAATAATTTTTGTAAAAATCTTAAATTCTTGCTGGATATGTTTGAAACATTAAGATCGTATACAATACATGATATAAACTTATAAAAAAGTATGCCACATCAAATATCACTCCACTATCAATCAGCGTTCCCTTCGGTTACTTGTTTTTCCACTCTGTTACCGTCAATTTAAGCTGGTTTATTTCACTAAAAAATTTATCAATCATCATTTTGAATAATTAATTGTGTAACTTTAACTAATATTTTATTTATGTAATATTTTTTTATAATTTAACTGAAAAAATGTGAATGCACATTTAATTGAAACTTATGATTTTTCCAAAAAAGTAACAGAGAGGAAATCCTTTGTATTTTATAAAAATAAAAATGATCATACCAAAACAACAGTTAGGGTTTTCTGAAAGCAGCAATCATGTAATTAAAGAAAATGTGATATTTACTGTTTTACGTGTTTCATTTTTTAAATACAAATTTTTGACTGTTGGTAACAGAGGGGAACATTTTACTGTTGCAAGTTCATACTTTATTTTTTATTTGACGTTCCAGATCAAAAAGTGAACTGCTGTTTTCAGTTTTATATACAAGAAATGTTTTAGTATCATCTAATATTTTTATAAGTTGTATTAAAAAAAAGTTTTTTTTGTAAAAAAAACCCAAATGTACAAGTTTTTTGAAAATGACCCATATATATGTATTAATCAAGTTTCATTTGTTATAAGATTGGCAAAAACTGAAATAAAATGTTTAATTTTGATGCAAATTAGAAGGATAATCTTTATGAGGAAAGTTTTGTTGAATAAATCAAGGAAAATCTATCTCATCTTTATTATGTATATTTACTTATACATTGTTAAATATTTACCTTTTAATAATTGTTACGTTTTTCACTTAAATGAATTCACATTTCACTTAAATGATAAAATTTAAAACGTTTTATCATTTTAGTTTGTCACTTTACTCAATAATTTGAATATTTTACTATATTACAAGCATTCACTACAATTTTGATTGCATTTCTAAATTCAAATTACTGTCTAAAAAATAGCAATGGACAGAAATCCGCGCAAACTCTTTTCCCAAGGTGTTGAATTTGAGGGCGTGTACTCTATACAACTGATAATATTCAACAGTGTCAAAAGTCAGTATAGTGCATCAATATCAATCAGTTGACGTCACTATGACGCACGCCACATGACACGCTCCTATAACTCAGGCTGAATCATCAAGCATCTTGTTTCCCAGTTACCGTTTGTTTCCCATTGATTCCTATGAGGCGAGAAATATTTAATGATTTTAAAGCTACAAAATCATTAAAAATAGACGGTTGTTGGGCAGAAAATTATTCTGACCTGTTCAAGAATGGGTTTGGAGTATTTAAATTCCATCTAAATGAAGAAAAGTGGAATAATTTGTCTATTAATTTTTAAAAGAATAGACCTGGATTGGAGAATTTCGCCAAATATCGCACCAACCTAATCACTTGTATTCAATAAACCGGTTCTTCGAATGTTCTATTCTTATATTTTCCCGTGAAAGAGATAGAGTTACTAAATTTACTCGCTTCGCAATCTACGCGATAAGACGCCAAGTCAGGCAACCATTTTGGAAACTTAATGGTGACGTGATTCAGCCCGTATTGTAGGAGCGACAGAGTACGGACAGAGCCTCAACTCGGCTTGAAAAGAACGGCCTCAGTGGATCACTTAAAAACTAAACCATCGCGTTGGCGATTTTTATCCCCGTGATTTCTATTTAACTGTAACCATATTCTGGCTTGGCACTTCTTGCTGAATGCTGATTTGATTATCTTTGCACACGTGTTTATGTTATTTGATCTTAGATTTCAGCGCTTATATTGATTCGTAATTATTACTGTTATTGTTCTTGAATTTTCAAGTTTAGATTATTAGGTCTTTATGTTAAGAAGAGACACATGTATTGTTTGCAAGACGAATACGTCAAAGTTATTTCATATTAAAATAATTCTTTCATAAATTTCAAAACAAGAAGCAGCAAGCCGTCGCTGTATTTCTTTCTTTTTTCCTTTATCATTTGTCGCCAAGGAAGCGATATTTCGCCAAATTAGCAACCTCTCTTATGTTATGATCGTAGTTTCAGAGTCATCCGCTCGTATCGCTACTGTCTATGCGTAATCCCATGTTAAACAAGTACTAGTGTCTCCAGACAGACATCACGTGACCCGTACATTATTCTTGCCAATCAGGAGCCAGTATAAAGAAACCAATCATGTTGCTGCAGTAGCATGAAGTCATAGGAATAAAGTTCATTTCATAAACAAGCGTGGCTCAAGACTACACGTGCATTAATTTATAAGTATTTGAAGTATTTATTTGAATAATTTAATATTACTGTTTAAAATATCCATTCCTGTAATAAATTAAACAGCAGAAATATAAATTCATTGCCAGTTATTTTTAGTTTTGTAATTTTAATTTATGTACTTCCCATGTACATCGCGAAACGCGGCGAATTTATTTGTTTATGTTGGACGGACTTGTATGAAATGATGGTATATAAATGAAAATTCCAGTAATTAATTAATTGGCCAGTTGGTGTCAGTTTTAAAGCAGCAAGTGATATTTCTTCTTCTGCTTTGAAAGTGATTACTTGCTAGCCAAACAAGAAATGTAAAGAAATGGATCCACAATCAAAGTAAAGAAATTTCAAGTTTGGTAAGCATAGTTTTTCTGTCCATTTTTTTAATTTATTTTTATTGAACAATTAAATTATTTATTGGGGTATTATTGCCTAATAATGTGGGTGTGCATAGTTAATATTGTTACAGTGATTTAACTTGCATTTAAAGTGTGGCAAATCTAATTCTTTCATTACTTTTCTTATTAAAATTTAAAAACATTCCTGTTCTTGTCTGTCTGTCTGTTTATATTCTTGTCATCTCTCTGTTTTTCTTTAGTAACTATTTGCTTGTTAATTTTTATTTGAAGTTTATATCGAAAATTTTGGTCATAATACAATAACCCCCCCCCCCCCCCCATCTCTCTAACTATTTGTTATTTATGAACTATATGAGAAAGTAAAGTGCATATAATATGGATTGTACTACATATTTCATGTCAAGCTTTCACTTGTAAGAATTTCGCAATTAATATTTCATATACACATATTTTCGTGATTTATTAACTTCATATTTTTATATAGAAGATATGTTTTGAGTAAACTATAATATATATGTATGTGTGTGTGTTGTATAAAATTAAATATATAAGAGTATTAGTTACATTTGAAAACAGTCTAAGCTGATTTTAAAAAAAGGATAGTAGAAAATGTATTGACTAATATTTTTATATGATAACAAGCTTAAAACAAACGTACTATTTTATATAAGAGTTTCATTGGATTTTTTAGAAGAAAATTTTTATAATTTATAATAAAAATACAAAACAATAATCTTTATTAAATGTTCCCCTCTATTGGAGAGATGAGAAGAAAGTTCATTTATTTATAATAATATTTTCCTTACCTTAAGGAACATTTCATATGTAAATTTAGGTGTTTGTTTACCCTTATAATGTAAATTAACCATGTGTGTGAATGCTTTTTCTCGATTTATCGTAAGTTAAATCTATAATATTCTAATTTATTTATTGAAAATTATTTTTAATCAGCTTATATTAACAATGTAGTTTTAGTTTCTAATATAACTAATTTATTATTTATTTGTTAAAACATTTTAAAAATAAGAAACATAGATTTTTTTTTTCTGTAAGCCTAAAAGTACCTTTTTTTCCTGAAGATTTTAGTATTAATTTTATTATAAATAAAAGATTCATTCTATTTGAATGATGAATTCGGAGAAATTTATCATTTGCTTACAATAGTTTTCCTTTCATACACAAATCAAGATATCAACTAAATTAATTTTAGTAATGTTTGTTTACTGTTATTATACACAGACCATGTGTATTTTTATTCTTTTTTCGAATGTACTATTTATTCATTAAATCTATAATATTCTAATTTATGATTTATATTTTTTTAATCAGCTTATGTGTAAAAATAGTTTCAAAATAAGAAAGTATCAATTAATACAACAGCAAATTGGATAAGATTATTTAGAAAAAAAAAAAAAAAAAAAAAAAAAAAAAATTGTGAAAGTAATTCTTTAGATGATAAGCTTAAAATTAGCACACTTTTTTTTTCTAAAAATGTAAAATAACTTTTTTAATGCTATTTTGATTGGTAAATGAGAAAAAAAGAAAACATTTGTTTACAGCAGTTATTGTTCTTACTTTCACAAATTATTTCATTAATAAATCCAAAAGTGTTTGTTTATCATTATTTGACCATGTGTATGAATGACTATTTTCATTATGTCATTTTAAATCTAGTTTTCTAATTTATTAAACTTATTCCTAGTTAAATTGTTTTAAAGAAATAGTTTTAGAAGAATAACGAACAAATACCTATAAGGTTAGTAACATTAGAAAATAATCTAAGATTAATTTATAGAATGTAAGAAATATAACTTTTTTGTTCTGTTGTTAGACAAGGACTTTTTTAGAAAATTGTGCTGCAAAAGGTTTTAAATTTTGATTGAAATGAAATTAATATTTATAAAAATATTGATTTAATTAATGAATTGAATTTGAATGACATGTTTTAGAATTTTAATGATTTATCAATAAGTTTTTTAAATACATCAGACTACCATAAATTTGCACATAATTTACAGATGTAAACAATGAAATTTTCAGTTTAAATATAGGAACATAATTTGACATTTTTATATAAATTCTATTCATATATTAAACTGTAATTTTCGTTAATACTACTGAATTCAGGCTGTTTCATGAAAGAAGAATAAATTTATTTTATGAAAAATTCAAGATATTAACTGATTTTACTAATAATCAATCTTTTTGCCTGATGTATTTGTGCGATTAATCCAGTGTTTTTTTTAATGTTAAGTCTTACTAAACCTGAAATAAGACTTCCTTATTTTATGATTTTGATGTGAAAAGTTTCATTGAATAATTTAGGAACATGTCATCTCATCTTTTATAATGAATAGTTAATTATACATTATTGATATACATTATATGCAGGGGTGGGGAACACACATCATTTTGATCGCCAGTGGTGAGTGGGTATTTACATTTTGAAAGACTGTTGTCTCTGTCGGTTGGGCCTATAGGAGGAGGTAGATTTCGAAAAATGCTCATTTCAACAAAAAAAAAAAAAAAAAAAAAAAAAAAAAAATATATATATATATATATATATGATTATAGATAAACCCAGTTTAATAACTTCATTTTTCTGCAAAAACTGGTTTTATCAGAATCATTTTAAGAAAAATTCAGCTCAAATGCCCATTTTGACAACATATTTTGAAATAAATTCTGAATTTATTAAAAAATCGACCAAAACTGTACATTATATGGTTCCTAAATAACAAAAAACTGTCAGTTGAATGCATTTGAGAAAAAAATTGAATTTAAAAATGAGTCATAAAATAACCGATTTGTTCATATTCATATATTAAACTGTAATTTTCGTTAATACTACTGAATTCAGGCTGTTTCATGAAAGAAGAATAAATTTATTTTATGAAAAATTCAAGATATTAACTGATTTTACTAATAATCAATCTTTTTGCCTGATGTATTTGTGCGATTAATCCAGTGTTTTTTTTAATGTTAAGTCTTACTAAACCTGAAATAAGACTTCCTTATTTTATGATTTTGATGTGAAAAGTTTCATTGAATAATTTAGGAACATGTCATCTCATCTTTTATAATGAATAGTTAATTATACATTATTGATATACATTATATGCAGGGGTGGGGAACACACATCATTTTGATCGCCAGTGGTGAGTGGGTATTTACATTTTGAAAGACTGTTGTCTCTGTCGGTTGGGCCTATAGGAGGAGGTAGATTTCGAAAAATGCTCATTTCAACAAAAAAAAAAAAAAAAAAAAAAAAAAAAAAAAAAATATATATATATATATGATTATAGATAAACCCAGTTTAATAACTTCATTTTTCTGCAAAAACTGGTTTTATCAGAATCATTTTAAGAAAAATTCAGCTCAAATGCCCATTTTGACAACATATTTTGAAATAAATTCTGAATTTATTAAAAAATCGACCAAAACTGTACATTATATGGTTCCTAAATAACAAAAAACTGTCAGTTGAATGCATTTGAGAAAAAAATTGAATTTAAAAATGAGTCATAAAATAACCGATTTGTTGTTTGAATACATCCTTAATTCTTTAATCATGATTGCTTTGGAAAATTTTGTGCGAAATACTCACTTTGACAGCATTTTAAAAAATATATTCTATCTTTATCAAAAAACTGGCCAATGCGTCACAGTATATAGTTCCTAAATAAGAGGATCTGTAAATTGGATGCGTTTGAGAGCGATAATGGATTTTAAAACGAGTCATAAAAAACGCAATTTGCTATGTGAATACTTCCTTAAATTTTCAAATCACGATGACTTCGGGAAATTCTGTTCAATATAGCCTTTTTCGAAATATATTCTGTCTTTATCAATAAAACAATCAATGCATCACATTATATAGTTCCTAAATAAGAGGATCTGTAAATTGGATGCGTTTGAAAACAAAAATGGATTTAAAAACGAGTCAGAAAAAAACGCAATTTCTTATTTGAATACTTCCTTAAATTTTCAGTCCCGATGACTTTGGGAAATTGTGTTCAAAATACCCTTTTTGGTAGCCTTTTTTGAAATATATTCTATCTTTATCAGAAAATTGACCAATGCGTCACTTTATACAGTTTCTAAATAAAAGGATCTACCATTTGGATGCGTTTAAAATCAAAAATGAATTTAAAAATAGAGTCAGAATATAAGCAGTTTGGATTTGAGGTTTTTTCTCCAACTCCTATTTTTGTTTAATTTTTTGCTATACGAATTGGTCCCATGAAAAACTTGTCAATATAAAAGTTGTAGATATTGTTGAGAAGATGTAAAATAAATTTAATCAGATTTGATAGCTTAAAAATTGACGGAGTTATGGATTTTTTTCTTTTTTCACCGCCCTTTTTCATTTCGTTTTTAATTTTTTTCATCGGTAAAAGTTGGTCCTATCAAAAACTTGTAAATACAAAAGTTTTAGATAACTTTAAGAACATTTACAAAAAAATTAGTTAGACTTGATATCATGAAAATTGACGAAGTTATGAATTTTTTTCTCTCAAAACCCCTGTTTTATTCGCCCCTTGAGCTCACTTCTAAATTTATCAAAAATCTGTCATGCATAAACTTTTGGCCCATTTTTAAGAAGTAATATAAACTTTAAACCGATTCGATATCTACTTTAAGAAGTTATAGTGTTTTTTCGGTTTTCACAAAGACGCCCCCTATTCCTACCCCCTTGGTCCGATTTTGCCCATTAACGAACTTAGCCGAGATTTTATCCCCTTTGATTTTATGTACCAGTTTGGTGGAGATTGGTGAAGAATTATAGAAGTTATCGTGTCCATAAAAAAGTGAGATATATATATATAAACTGGTGCGATTGCAATAGGTAGTATTTCATACGAAATCTACCTAAAACTGTTGGCATAGAGACATTATCAGACACTTTTTAAATCTGGATACTTTTAATTTCCAATTTATTACCGTGTATATATGGTACTAAGTTTTATCTTGCATTATGAGCATACCTCTGTTGTATATATTTCTTAATATTATAGGAAAAAAAATATGAAAATGCATTTAAGTAATAGTAATTTTGTCTGTAAGTGCTTGTGATTTATGAACTATCTTTAATTGCATATGTGTTGTATATTGCAGGCTGGTGAAATAAATCCTTGGCTGGTAAGATTTTTGAAAAATTCCCTACACCTGGTTATATGTTAATAAACTGAAAACATGTTATAGAATTTTTAGCTATGTATAACAGGGGGGCAACAGATTCTGGAAATCAGGGAAATATTAGGGAACTTTATAAATAAATGCTCAATCAGGGAAATTTTTCTCTGCGAAAATATTTGTTTTTACCTTACCAACAACTTTGAATTGTTGCCAAACAGGTCATTATGAAACCAATAAGAAATAGTTATAAAGAGATATAAAGCCATACTGCTACCAAGCGCTATCTGTCTGTGCATGAAAGTGAAATTGTCCCACAAACACGAATCTTCAAAAGTTATTTTATTGACAAATTCTTCACATTTTTTTCCCACAAAATGTGCTTTTTTTGGCAAAATGTGAACATTTTTCAAGATCTTTTGACGATATTTGCACATTTTTTATGCATTTTGTGAACTTTAGACAAGATTTGCACATTTTTCCATGATCTTTTGACTACCGTAATTTAGGGAATAAACACCACGGCATTTAAGAGTTTAAAAGTTAAATTTTTCATATATGCGGCGTTTACGAAAATTTTGAGCAAAAAAATTCAGTATTTCAAATTTTAAGAAAAAGTCACTTTAACACAAAATAATTTCTTTTGACTGCGGCGTTTACGATGGGTGCAGCGATTATGCTGATTTTTTTCAAAACGATGTCACTATTCGAGGCTGCGAAGTTTTTTCCCTAAATTACGGTATATTCGTGCTTTTACACAAATCTTTCACGAAATTCACATTTTTTTATGAAGCCTTGGATGAAATTTGCATTTTTTATGCAATTATTTATTTATTTCGTGTATTGTGATTTATTTCGTGTTTATCCACGATCTTCTGACTAAATTTATCTTCTTTTTGCTAAATTTCGCAGAAATTAGCTTTTTTTATTCGATCTTTTGACAAAATTTTGTATTTTTTTTTTTTTTTCAATCCCAAGGGTGGATCTGGAGCGTTCTCAAGTGGGGGGGAGGGCGATTTCAAAAATTTGGAGACTCGAATCTGATGCGTGTGTCGAGACTAATTTTTTCACTGCAGGTCGGGTTCGGCTCTGGTTGACTTCTATTTTTACTGTGGGTTGGGTTTTGGGTCTGGATAACTTCTATTTTTGCTTCGGATCGGGTTTGGGTCTGGTTGACTTCCATTTTTTGCTGTTGGTTCGATTAACATGTTCACTGCCGCTCACGTGAAAGTGTGTAATATGGCACCAACATTAAGGGGCCACTCATGCGCCAGTGCATGATGTCCAATAGCCAGTCACACGCTGGTGCGGGAAAATTTTTCACTGATTCTTTGTTATAAAAAGTAAATTGGCTTCTGGGATGAACTCACTTCTACAGTGCGGCATTAACTGTCATCACATCTTCATGTAAGCGGCAGCGATCGTGTTAACTAACATTTTTGCTGGGGGATTGCATTTGGGTTCGTTTGACTTTCCCTTTTTACTGCGGGTCAGGTTAGCTTCTAATTTTTGCTGCGTGTCAAGTTGTCTACTAGATTAGGCTACTGGTCGGCTCAACTAATACTTTTTTGCTGTGGGTCAAGTTAACTTCTACTTTTTTTTCTGCGAGATGGGTTTCGGTCCGGTAGATGACTATATTTTGTTGCTGGTCGCGTTGAGTTCTGTTTTTTGCTGTGGGTCAAGCTGACCACTTCTAATTTTTAACTGAGCAACAGCTAAAGATATACAAAAGTTTACGCTATAGGTATTTTTCTATTGTCAGTTATACGTCGGAGTCGTGTGGGTCGGTAAAAACCCAAACTATATATTATGCATTAAGAAAGGAAAATTTTTGTCGGAATGCTGTGTTAAACTTAGTCATCTATCATACTGTTTATTAGTTTTATGCAAAGTATCATTGACCGCTCAGTTTTTTTCTATCTGAGCCAAAGTTTCATATCAATTTTCAGTGTATATTTTCATAACGGTAAGTCAAAGATAAAAGTTTTTAATTTTTATTTAGATTGCAAAAAGAATGTCTGAAGCATTTACACTTTTAGAAGATATTTAGAATGTACTTATTTTAAATAGTTTACATAGCAGATGGTCGAATTTCTATTTTATAAGCAATTACAAAAAATTAGGATATTTTAAAACATATTGAAAAAAAATACTGACACAATAAGGGGCCAAAGATAGATTTTTCAGTGTTTGACATCGAATCCATTTTGCTAACATTTCTTATTTGCCAAATTGCTAATGTTGGTAAAAAGCCAGTGAGAATCCTGGTCGGACCAATAATGCTTATTAGAGATCTGCACGGGCCGATTTCCACTAATGGTATTCGGGCTGGGCCTTACTTCTGAAGACTTGGGCCGAGCTTAGTAATTAATCTTTTCGGGCCAGGACTTAATTTTTTTCTGTGAGTATCAGGCAGGGCCTAAAATATTTTTCCGTACAAAGCCAAGACTGATTTCATTCTTCCTAGTCTTCATGGACCAAAATAACCAGTTCCTGTTGAATCACCCCGTATGAAATTCCTTTTCTCTGCATGGCCAAATCTGTTTATAAATCAGTAAAATTTGGCTTGGTCCAAAAAACTTTGCAAAAAAGGCATATACTTTTAAGTCATCATCATTCTACATTTAAATATTAAAATTTATTCTTTTTAAAGAATCATAGATTACTAGGCTTAGGTGTTTTAAAATAGAATCAAACACATGAAAAAAAACATGATTATGATGGAATTTTCTTTTAAACTGAAAACTGCAAAAAAAGTGTGCTAATTTTAGGCTTATCATCTAAAGAATTACATTCACCATTTTTTTTTTTCCCTAAATAATCTTATCCAATTTGCTGTTGTATCAATTGATACTTTCTTATTTTGAAACTATTTTTACACATAAGCTGATTAAAAAAATATAAATCATAAATTAGATTAAAGATTTAATGAATAAATGGTACATTTGAAAAAAAGAATAAAAATACACATACACATGGTCTGTGTATAATAACAGTAAACAAACATTACTAAAATTAATTTAGTTGATATCTTGATTTGTGTATGAAAGGAAAACTATTTATTGTAAGTAAATTATAAATTTCTTCGAATTCATCATTCAAATAGAATGAATCTTTTATATATAATAAAATTAATACTAAAATTTTCAGGAAAAAAATGGTACTTTTAGGCTTACAGAAAAAAAAAATCTATGTTTCTTATTTTTAAAATCTTCTAACAAATAAATAATAAATTAGTTATATTAGAAACTAAAACTACATTGTTAATGTAAGCTGATTAAAAATAATTCTCAATAAATAAATTAGAATATTATAGATTTAATTTACGATACATCGAGAAAAAGCATTCACACACATGGTTAGTTTACATTATAAGGGTAAACAAACATCTAAATTTACGTATGAAATGTTCCTTAAGGTAAGGAAAATATTATTATAAATAAATGAACTTTCTTCTCATCTCTCCAATAGAAGGGAACATTTAATAAAGATTATTGTTTTGTATTTTTATTATAAATTATAAAATTATACTTCTAAAAAATCCAAAGAAACTCTTATATAAAATAGTACTTTTGTCTTAAGCTTGTTATCATATAAAAATATTAGTCAATACATTTTCTACTATCCTTTTTTTAAAATCAGCTTAGACTATTTTCAAATGTAACTAATACTCTTATATATTTAATTTTACACAACACACACACATATATATATATTATAGTTTACTCAAAACATATATTCTATATAAAAATATGAAGTTAATAAATCATGAAAATATGTGTATACGAAATATTAATTGCGAAATTCTTACAAGTGAAAGCTTGACATGAAATATGTAGTACAATCCATATTATATGCACTTTACTTTCTCATATAGTTCGTAAATAACAAATAGTTAGAGAGAGAGGGGGGGGGGGGGGTTATTGTATTATGACCAAAATTTTCGATATAAACTTCAAATAAAAATTAACAAGCAAATAGTTACTAAAGAAAACAGAGAGATGACAAGAATATAAACAGACAGACAAGAACAGGAATGTTTTTAAATTTTAATAAGAAAAGTAATGAAAGAATTAGATTTGCCACACATTAAATGCAAGTTAAATCACTGTAACAATATTAACTATGCACACCCACATTATTAGGCAATAATACCCCAATAAATAATTTAATTGTTCAATAAAAATAAATAAAAAAAATGGACAGAAAAACTATGCTTACCAAACTTGAAATTTCTTTACTTTGATTGTGGATCCATTTCTTTACATTTCTTGTTTGGCTAGCAAGTAATCACTTTCAAAGCAGAAGAAGAAATATCACTTGCTGCTTTAAAACTGACACCAACTGGCCAATTAATTAATTACTGGAATTTTCATTTATATACCATCATTTCATACAAGTCCGTCCAACATAAACAAATAAATTCGCCGCGTTTCGCGATGTACATGGGAAGTACATAAATTAAAATTACAAAACTAAAAATAACTGGCAATGAATTTATATTTCTGTTTTTTAATTTATTACAGTAATGAATATTTTAAACTGTAAAATTAAATTATTCAAATAAATACTTCAAATATCTGTAAATTAACGCACGTGTAGTCTTCAGCCACGCTTGTTTATGAAATGAACTTTATTCCTATGACGTCATGCTACTGCAGCAACGTGATTGGTTTCTTTATACTGGCTCCTGATTGGCAGGAATAATGTACGGGTCACGTGATGTCTGTCTGGAGACACTAGTACTTGTGTACAGTGTATGAAAGTTGATTCTCTGTTCCGTACTCTGTGGTAGGAGCCTTACACATGACTCGCTCTGGAAAACGCATTCTTTCTTTAAGGAATTAAACCCCTTTCGAAAGTTCCCAAAAATTGCCTATGCCAACGATTTTTCACGTCGCCATGGCGGGGTATTGGGTATAGTTTTCAACTAGCAATAGTCACGCCTCGGTAGAACTTCATTGATTATGACTCTGCCTCTGAGCCAAGCTAACGACGAGAACCTGCATCTATTATTCTTGAACTTAGACTCCGAAGAAAAAGTGGTGTGGGTGCTTTATTTCGATCATTCTTACATTTCTTGATGAAATTTGCCCCAGTGCTGCTCTCTTGTGCATCCAATTTGTTCTCAGTAGTTTATAGATGTTCATAGTTTTTATTGATAAAATGTATTCAATATTGTGCTATTTACTGTAATTTGTAGTTTTACAAAGTTCATAATAACTACGATTTCATTTAATAGCACTAGTGCACAGAAGATGTAAGTTACAAATTTACTTATCATTTATTGTACTTTATGTGCTTACGGAAACTTTGAGTTCATCTGTCTTAAAAAAAAAAAAAAAAAAAAAAAAAAAAAAAAAATATTAACTAGTCACCAAATTCTTTTGGTTTTGACTGCCGCAATTTCTGTAGAGAAATTCGCTGAAATACGTTCTGAAGGACTGCCCAGTTCTATATTTTTTGCCGAAGCGACGTAATTTGATGGAAACGTTTGCCATGAAATTTGCACAGAAAGAATTCTATAGTTATTCATTTAGAAATCTATAGAGATTACTAAAAAATATTTTTTTAAGCGTTTCATATTAAAATGTATTGTTATTGCTAAATGATAACTTTATAAGAAAATCTGCTGTCATTACTCTAAAATTACGTATTTGTGAACAGAAAAACTATCATTCAATGTGAAATAATATTTTAGACAAAAAATTCCATAAGTTTCCCTTTTTTTAAAAAACTTGATTATTTTTAATGTTTCGTTTACATTGGCCAATATCGTAAAAATGATATTACCAATAAAACATTCAGGATATATTTCGACATTCGTATAAAAATATCACTTTTCGTACATTTTAAGATATCTGTCGACTTTCAGCATATCCGACGGAGTTTGTAATCTTGACCGCAATGAACAGAAAGTTCTGAAGGATCGCCCATTTCTAATTTTTTTGCCGAAGCGACGTAATTTGATGGAAACTTCTGCCATGAAATTTGTACAGAAATAATTCTATAGTTATTTACATAGAAATCTACAAAGATTACTACAGGATATTTTTTTAAGCAGTTCATATTAAAATCTATTGTTATTGCTACAGGCCGTTGCTAGGAGTGAGTGATAGGGGGGGGGGACTCAAGAAAATATAAGGGGGGGGGAGCTCATATTTTCTCTCTCTCACACACACTCTGACGCAGAAAGATAAATTAGTGCATATTCACACTTAAGGTGCTATTTTCTTATTAATCTGTTGTTAATAACTTCATTTTATGCTAAGAAAAGAATAAGACGGTGAAAAATTGGTGCGCATAACTAGTGCAATATTAAACATCCTGTTAGCTTCATATGTGCAAATAGGATGAGCGAGTGTTGAAACACTTATTTCAATTACAATTTAGTATTTCTGCAAAATTGTGAAAGTGCCTCAAAACTAAATTAGATTTTTGAACAGAATTCTATTTAGTGACCTTGGAATCTTTTCCAGGGAAGGCTCAAAATGTTTTAAGGGGGAGGGGGCTAAGCCGCCCATAGCACCCGTTAGCTACGGCCCAGTATTATAGTAATGAAACTTTATAAGGAAATCTGTCGTTATTGAACGACCGCCCATTTATATATATTTTTTCGACGCAACGTGATTTGATGGAAACGTCTGTCTTATAATTTCTACAGAAAGAATTTTATAGTGATTTATGTAGAAATTTATACAAATTACTATAGAATATTTTTGAGCACTTCATATTAAAATCTATAGTTACTACTAAATAGAAACTTTATAATGAAATCTGTCGTTATTATTCTAAAATTACGTATTTGTAGACAGAAAAACTATCATTTAATGTCAAAAAGTGATGTAAGAGATATTCTGAGGGAGGGCCGGCGTAACCATCGGACAAAAGGAGGGGCTGCCCAGGGTCTCGCGGCAGTTGAAGCCTTGTTAGGGCATCGAGAGTCTCTACACAATTCGAAAATACGTTAACCTGTGTAAAACACTATTGCTCTAAATTTGTCTTAAAATGGTTTTTCGCGAAAAAATGTTAATAAATTTTATTTCTTATATAATATGTTATTTTTCCTACTTTTTTACTCGATATTATTGTTTTGTAAACAATCAAAACTTCATTATTGGGTCCAAAAATACTCTAATTATACTTGAATTTTCTTTTTTAATTAATTTTATTATATACATAGAATTATAGTATGAAGAAATATTGAATTCAAATTATTTACACATGTACAAAATATAAATTCATTTTACCTTGCAAAATTTCTGATCATCGTACTAAAAACGGGAAAGATGATCCTATATACATTTCTGCGTGCCTTTTCATAAAATAACATAATTCTTCAATAAAACTTAAGACGCGCACGACACAAAAAAATATAAACATTCTCTCAAAAAATTCTATTTTCTTTCCATCAAAAAATTGATGCCAACTTTTTATACCTAAACTTTTACATCATCTCGTAAGATAAAAATATGTAAAAGTAAAGCAAACGAAAAAACAGCTTCGTTGCCATAGCAACGAGTCGCGTTTGATAAAAAAATAAATATCACAATTGCAAATTTGCAAAATGCTGTGATATAAAATGAAAAATTAAATTTATCAATTCTTAACATACTCCCACCTTTAATTTAGGCGGAAGCCAAATTAAATATAAAATCATTTTTGATCAAACTAAACCCTAATTCAAAATAAAAAATAAAGAAATAAATAAAGATAATAACTAAACAATAATAAAACAATAATGAAACATTTAGAGTTCTAGAAAAGTCATTTCAGAGTTTTAGAAAAGTCATTTCACAAGTCTCTTTACTACTCTGCCGCTTCTAGTTTTACTGTTACTCACATTCTGGATTACAGGGTCATCGGGACTTGATATCTCTAATGAGTACAGCTTGCGAAGTGCACGTACCAAGGTTCCTGAACTTGATTTAACTTCAGCCACTCTAGCTGCTCCCTCTCGACTTGGGAAAATCTTTACAAATTTTCCTATAGGCCAATGAAGTCTCTTTTGGTTTAGTTCTATCAAGACTACTTCATCTATTCTGACACCTTGTCCCTTCTGTTTTGATTTTTGGACGAATTCTGCTAAATATTCTTTTCTAAATATGTTTATTAGTTGTTGCGATGTTGGCGACTGTGGACAATACAGTCCAACGTTACATCGAATGAGGGATGTTTGCAATCTCACGTTTGATAGAATCTTTGAAATCCGTCACAGTTTGTGGATTGCACATGTACACTCTTGATTTTAGATATCCTCAGAACCTGAAATCCATAGGAGTGAGGTCGGGAGATCGCGGAGGCCATTGACGTTACCAGTTAAGGTGAAATGCGCGCCCCGACCGTTCATAATATGCGAAGAGGTCGATCGTTATCTCCATCATTTTGGATAAGAAATTCATTAACAAAGTCTATATGTTGTTGATGGTCTCTCACTTCAAACATCTGGGCGCGCTGGTACCGGTAAAGAAACATGCGGATTAGAGAGCGCAGTAACTTTAAGACCATTGATTTTGGAATATCAAATACACGAGATGCCTTTTGTAGTTTGCATGCGTCCTCTGGTCACTATGTGATGCACTTCCATAACAGTATCCTCAGGAACAGTTGATTGTCCGGATCGCAGACTATCACAGGTGCAGCCAATTTCTTCGAATTTTATTGCTAAATCACAAAGAGCTTGTGAAAGGCATAGGCCACATATTTAGCGATGGTTTTGGCGGTAAACGCGCCAGTTTTTCGCAGCATTCATCTCATTTCGATAATAGTTTTACCAACTCACCATGAACGAAGTCATTTTGTTGGCATCTGCGAGCTCCGACTGAAGACCTACATTCCTACCCTACTTTTTATCCGTTTTCTACGCTGACTATCTGGCAAACGATGTTCCGTGATTGGTATTTTGCCTCTGTTATATTCATATTTTCTTCGTGACCCTTGGTCGTGTTTTTTTGGGGCTGTTCGTAGAACTGATTTTGTGCGAGCATAACGCGTCCGTTTATTGTAATAACCATACCGTTCCAACGCTCTTTAGGGTTTTTGCATGCGCTGAGCATTTTACGATGAAAAAAAATGGGTGTTGCCATTGGAAAATTTCTAGTTTCTGTAACTATAACCCCAACAAACACATAACTGGTGGGCCACTAGAGGCATCGTTAGCGGTGGCCCAAAGTGTTTGATAACGGCCCGCCATCTTTGGCCGTAACGGCTCCGTCAAAAAACTGTCACGCCGGCCAGAACGCGGCCGCAAGATCATGGCCCTGAATACAAGAAGTTGCCCACAAATGTGCCATTAACGTTTTTATTAAAAATATCAGACAGCCACAAACTGGCCACAATTATTCTTTTAAAGGCCATTAAAAATAAAGGCTTGCCAGGAGATCCCCCTCACCCAGACATTTGTGTTTGTAAGAATTAATATTTAAACATGAATTCAAAATTTGTTCTATAAAAAATATTTGCTGGAAGATTATTTAAATGATAAACTGTCTTTGCATGTAAAACAAATATACTAATAATCTTTATGTACACTTTTCAAAAAAGTTATAAATTTACTTATCTTCAAAATTTTCAAAAATTTCCAAAGCATATAAGTTGAAAATGAATTTATTTGTTTATTATTTAATTATATGCTTTAAAAATTTACATGTAATGCAATTAAAAATAATTTTTAAAGCATATAATTAAATAATAAACAAATAAATTCATTTTCAACTTATAAGTTTTGGAAATTTTTGAAAAATCTGAAGATAAGTAAATTTATAACTTTTTTAAAAAGTGTACTTAATGATTAATAATATATTGTTTTTTTATGCAAAAACACTTTATAATTTAAACAATCTTCCAACAAACATTTTTTATGGAACAAATTTTGAATTTATGCTAGTGATGCATGTATATTAAGTTAAATGCTTTATGTTTTTTTTTTTTTTTTTTTTTCATTGGTTTTTAGACTTAAGAGGCTACTTCAGCCAAGCGAAAAGACCCAATAAATAATGCCGATCCTACAGAAGGAATTTATAAAGATATCTCGGTTGCATTCCAATACTTTTAAATTACTTATTTATTTTATTTTATTTTGTTTATTATCTGTTGCATTAGATTGCTGAGATCGATTCGTAGACAATTTTTTTATTTTTTCAATTTTTATTGTAGATTTTTTCTGAGGATGCTTTCACTTTCGTAACCGGTTCCGAAAATAAAAACATTCTCATTAAGAATATCTGCAAACAAAATAGAAAAAGTAAAAAACGGTCTTTGCACAGATTAATTTCAGCTATCTGATAGAAAAAATATCGTTTCAAAATATTAAAATGTAACAGAGATATCTTTATTGATTTCTTCTATAGGATTAATATTACCGAACGAATCGTTTTGCTTGACTGAAGTAGCCTGTTAATGGCTGTCACCAATATATTATATTTATTCATTAAAGAATTATTATGAAACCTGTCGAATATTTTTTGCATCATTTTAATATACAAAAGAATTTTCATTTAGATTCTATTCGAATAATTTAATAATCAAACATTACAAACATTACAAATATATATATATATATATATATATACATACATAACAATAATATTTGCTATTTAAAAAATATATTATTTTAATTTTTTCATATTAGCTGAGAATTATTTACAGTAATTGAAAATGTATAAAAATTTTGAATGATCTGACAATTTTATTCAATTGTTTAATGAATGAAATATTTTCGATGAAAAATTGTTAATTTTTTTCGCTCAAAATAAAAAAAAAGAA
The DNA here is from genome assembly GCA_964019185.1 of Maratus speculifer. Taxonomy (NCBI): domain Eukaryota; kingdom Metazoa; phylum Arthropoda; class Arachnida; order Araneae; family Salticidae; genus Maratus; species Maratus speculifer. The sequence goes on from OZ025303.1 coordinate 76,526,110, forward strand.
AAAACCATCATTCACAGTCTTGTTACTTACAACGTTAAAGAAGCTATTTTAAGAATCTAAAATGAAACCGATAGTTATTTTATCTAAAATAATTCAACAAACCTCTACAAAAAAGAATTTTTTTAAGTTAAAGAAACATCTATTAAATGGTATTTTGCACAATTTTATACAAGACACATGAAATCGCTCTTTCTCACTTCTAATATATGAAAAGAAAAATAAATTTTACCTTTAAGAATCAGTGTAAACTTTATTTAAATTAAACTATTTTATTTTTTGCAATATTTTTAATGACATGCACAGTAGAAAACAACAATTGTTATATGAAAATATGATTAACTTTCAAACTTTTAAAAAATTCTTAAAAATATATAATTTTAAATTAGCTGCTTTTCCTAATTTATACAAAACTTTAAAATAACGAATAAGCGATGAATAGCGGAGTATAAAGTAAATATTATTTTATATTTGTTAAAATACAACTGCATTTTTAAAAACGTATGTCTTAAAAATATGTTTCCTATCTTTCTATTAGGTTTCCGAAATCAAACAATCGTAAGGTCGATGCAAAAAAAACTCAAGAGGTTATAATGAATTATAAATTAATAATTCTTCAATGAATAAGCATAATAAAACATACCTATATTATGGTAAAATATCCAAATTGAAGGTAGCATTCTTTAAACATGCTTTCTCTCCCTTATGTGACGGTCTAACTGAAATGATCTGCTTATCAGCACACCGTCCAAAATTCTTGGAAAATTCCCCCCTGTACTTGTTGACCTTGAAGGAGAGCATGTATTCTCCTAAGGCCCAAACAGATCTGACCACTTTTTGCGGTTACTCGTCAGATCGTTTATTGTGGCGACATGGTGTTTTGATCTTTAATGAGTTTTGTTTGAAAGGGACGGTTATCCGACATATGAAAAACAATAGATGGCTTTATCGGTATTTTTTATTAGTAAAAATATAATAAAGCAAATAAATACATATAAATGTTAGGAATTTAACAGAAACAGGGAATTTTCTTTCTTCCTTTGAATCAGAATTTTAAATTCCCCCCCCCCCCCCGGAATTTTATTTAAAATGCATATATATTTGAAATCATATTAAAAATTTACGTTTTAGAAACAGTTTATATGCTCCCTCCTTTTTTTTCTTTTTTCTTTACTGATTCGCATTCAGCAAAAAATTCTTGTTGAAACAATTTGAATGCCATTTCATCTATTTTGTTTGCAACAAATACCTTTTTTATAGAATTAAAAAATATATACTAAAAAAATTCACATTTATCAGTAAATATCTTGTAAATATTTTGTATAATATGGATTTCCAATGAATGCATCTTACTGTATTTAAATCTTTGTATTGTTCCAATTTCTTAAAAATTTGTGTTCTGTTTATTTTGGCTATTAAAATCAATATAAATTGAATAATATATTCATTATTTCCAGTATGACCACTGAAATATATCCATGTAAAGCTATCCGCGCTTGCAGATGCAAATAAATCAAAATACATTCTTTCTTTTTTTTTTTTTTTCTAATAACACCATTTTTCAAATTTTAGAATGATCTTTCCTAGAAAAAAAAATGTGAAACTAATTGTATTTCTAAGCCAACTTTAGATATACAGAAATCGACAATTTTAGAAATATATTATGCATGTACGATTAAAAATTATTTTATGCATGTATGCTAAAGTTTTGCATGACTGAGTAATTGGGAGCAGGGGGGGGGGGTGGACATGGACTGCTTTAGGGACAATCTAAAAGCGTTTTTCTGTTTTAATATTTATTTTAAATTATTTTACTATATTTTAAATATTTATTCATTTTTTTCCAACTTTTTTTTTTATAAATAATGAATGTAACAGTGTGCCGGTGAAGAAAAAACTTGGCATTCTGTATACATTTTGAGCACAATTTTTATTTTTTATATAAATATTTTCAAACTAAATAAAATATGTCATCTATTTTATTGTTTTAAGTATAAATCTCGTAAATTATATCTCGTATATAAATCTCTCCTTATTAAAACTCAGATTTAAAGTAATTTTTGAAAGAAATTAAGACCAAAAATATATACATTTTCTCTCATAAAATAAAAATGCTGGTCAGTTTATATTAGCCCTCTGCTTTCTAGATGTTGGAGAGCCATTACTTTTTTGCCCGAAACCGACCATTAAGAGTTTACCGGCAAAGTAAATGCAACAGTTCTGTCATCGCCGAGCCGTTAAAGGCTCGGCGATGACTGCCGCAATTAGCGGCGGCTCACTTGCGGTACAGCATTGTTTTTGTACAAATGGCCTTAACTCCTTTTGGCCGTGACGAAACCAGCTTACGGCCTTAACTAGAGTGTTTGTGGGGACCGTAACCGTGAGCGCCATTTTGTTGCCGTTCACAGAATCTCGAGCTCATACCTCTGAATAGCTATATCTGAAATTTCACCCTCGATCGGTTGAACGGACTGACCGCAAGAGCTCCATATATCGGCAAAGTTTTTTTATGACCACCTTGTATATATATAAACGAGGCTTTTATAGCAGTTTTTTTATTAATCACTGGATATATTCGAATGTGTTCTATTTAATTTAAAATTTTATTATGTCTTAAATTTCTTTTTAAAACAAAATTAAAATGGCTGTTTGGCGTACAATTGTTTGAATCGGCAGACGATTCATACACCATAATAAATTGTCAAATAGCAAAGTAAATTATGTATCAGAAATAGTCACTAAAAGAATAGCAGCAAAACTTCTTACATTCATAATGGATTATTAACACGTAAACCAACCCCAACATTTAATAATAATAAAAAAAATAAATAATAATAATAAAAAATAATAAATAAAATAGACCCCACTCCGATCCGAGTAAGACAAAAGTTCAATGCATAAATCGACCCGAACCTAAAAATTGACCGACCATGCCCGACCCGAACCTAAAAGTTGCATTTGAAAAAAATTATGCATTTGATATCTGACCCGAACCAAATCTGAGTTTCACAAAAATGTTTAAATGAAGCATAACCCGATCCGAAATAGGAAAAATAATTTTTGCAGTCATGCAACCTGACCCGAAACTAAAAATTTTCCTTGAAAGAAAAAAAAAAAAAAAAAGAAATATAACTAGAACGAAATCTGAAATCGATAAAAATGTTCCAAAGAAATATAACCCGATAAGAGCAAGACAATATAATTTTCATGGACATGAATCCGATCCGAACTAAAAAATTCCTGAAGTTTGAATGGAAACAAATATGAGCTCGACAATAATATTCCAAAGAACGATAGCAGGTTCCAAACAAGATAAAAAAATTTCCATGGACATGAACCCAGTCCGCCCCCCCACCAAAAAAAAAAAAAAAAAAAAAAAATATTCTTTGAAAAATCTCGAAACTAAACCAAATCCTAAACATACCTTTGATCTTAACAAAAATATTTCAATGAATCATATCTTTATTTGAACAAGACATGATAACTTCCGTGGACACGCAACCCGACCCGAACCAAAAAATTCCAGTTGAAGAAAAACATAAAATCTGAATTGAACGGAAACTGAACCCAACAAAAATATTCCAAAGAACCATAACCGGAACCAAGCAAGGCAAAATAATTTCTGTGGACATGAATCCTACTCGAAACTTAAAAATCGATTTGAAAAAAATACCTGAAATCTGAATCGAACCAAATGTGAACCCGACGAAAATATTCCAAAGAACCATAACAATATCCGAACAAGACAAATTAATTTCCATGGACATAAACCCAATATGAACCAAAAAATTGTTATGAAAATCCCGAAATCTGAACCAAACCAAATCTGAGCCTTAGTAAAATATTCCAGTGAAGCATAACCTGAATTGAACAAAGCAAAATAATTTCCGTGGAAGCACAACTTGACCCGAACCTAAAAATTCCATTTGAAAAAAAAAAAAAAAAAAAAAAAAAAAAAAAAAAAAACGAAATCTGAATTGAATTAAATCTGAACCCGACAAACATATTTCAAAGAACTATAACCGGATTCGAACAAGACAAAGTAGTTTCCATGGACATGAATCCAAAACAAACCTAAACAAATGTTTGAAAACATTGAAATATGACCCAGACGAAATTTGAAACGAACAAAAATATGCCAAAGAACAATAACCCTATCCGAGCAAGACAAAATAATATCCGTGGGCATGAACCCGAATTGAACCTTGCCTTTTGAAAAAAAAAAAAAAAAAAACCCCGAAATGTGACCCGAATGAAACTGAGGCCGACAAAAATATTACAAAGAACCATAACTCGATCCTTATAATCAACATAAATTTCTGATTAAGAAAAATTTATAGCATAAAAAGCATATTCTTTATACTAATAAAAGTACATCTCTTATTTAAAACTCAGTTTCTGTATTTGAGTAAATAATTTTAATTTGCTTTCTTTTGTATAATTTTGTATAGGGTAACATCCCCAGTAATTGGCATGCACCAATGATTGGCACATCCTACAAACATGTCCTAAAATAAGATTTATATCGAGTCTTTTAAAAATGCAAGACCATATACCAGTTATATACACATTTACTTTAAAGATTATAACTTTGATTTATGCTACTAGATGACAATAGTGCCTAGGAAAGAGAAACAATTATGGTTTGTATGAAAATAGCCATTTTGTTGCAAATTCTTCTATTCTGGCTTAAGAAAGGCATGCTTTTCAATTCATTATTATCTGATTTCTATTATATTTAAAATTTTAATTGACAACAGTTTTGTTTAGTTGAAAAGGATTATTTTAATTGTGTAAAAGTATTTTTGACACAAATATTTGGATTTCTGAATTAATGATAGATGCCAATTAATGGTGCTTCAATTTTGCTAGTTCCAAGTAATTGGCACTTATTCCAATTACAAGGGAATCGCATGATTTGAGATTAAATCACTTATTTTGGCAGTACACTAAGTTAGTTATAGACTAATTTTCTTTATCAGTTGTTTTTATTTAAAAATATCAAATATTATCAGTAATTGGAATCCAATAAAGCTTCATATGACAATTACTGGGGACAGCATGACAATTACTGGGTATTGACATAAATATATTGTATTGTTTTAAAGTGTTCACATTTCAGACTAATATGCTGATTTCTTACTCTCAAAAACCTGAAATATGGCATCTTCATCTACAGTAAATTCATTTAAAGCCATTAAACCCAATGCAAAATATAAAGTTTTTTTCTATATAAACATGTGCCAATTACAGGATCACAAAGTGTCATACATTGGTGTTCTAGGTGCCAATTACTGGTAACTACAGCAACTTTTTATAAATTTATTTTTATAAAAATACTTTTTCAAAAATTTTTACTTTTAGTGGGCAAAATACATGCACATATATGCATTCTTTGATTTAAAAATATTTGCAAGTAAATATTTTATTTCTTGGTAGTGAAAATTGAAGTAAGTTTAAAGAAAAATTCTTTAAGTGCCAATTACTGGCAGGGCCATCGCTAAGACTTTTCATTGGTGGGGAAGAAGACCTTAAATTGCCAAGTCAAATTTTCATATTTGCCAACTTGTTTCATAATTTTGCCAAGTTACCACACTTAGAAAATGTAATACAGTTCTTATTTGTAAAAAGTTCAATAATATTCCCAATTAGAATTGTAACTTTTGCAACTTCTATCTAAAAGTAGGAAATATATTACAGTTTTTATTAAAATTTTAATGAAATTTGCCAAGTGTAACAACATTTGGGAATGTTTGGGGGGGGAGGCTCCCCCCCTGTCCCCCCCCCCCCTTAGCGAGGCCCCTGATTACTGGGGATGTTACCCTAATTGTAGCAGTTAATGTTTTTTTAGAATAAGAGTTGCTACTTTTTCTGGCATACATGCGTTAATTTGTATTGGTAAACTCATAAAATTAACAGGTGATCTTATTAAAAAATTAATATGTTTCTATTGTTCGATAAAAGCAGACAATTATGAAAACGATGTTGTCAACGATGACTTGGCCTTTTGTACCAAATTTCCTTTTGTACCAAATACCAATGAAGATCGCCATGAGGAAACAATCGCTTATAAATTAAGATTTTTTTAAAATGAAATTTTTAGATTCGGATTGGGTTTATATCCATGGAAATTATTTTGTCGTGTTTAGATCCGGTAATAGATATTTGGAATAATTTTGTTCGTTTCAGAATTGGCTCGGGTCAGATTTCGGGATTTTCCAAATTGAATTTTTATGTTCGTTTCAAACTATATGTATACAAATCGTATCGGGTTATGGCTCATTGGAATATTTTTGTTTGATTCAGATTTGCTTCGGGTCAGATTTTGGTATTTTTCATATTGAATTTTTAGGTTTTATTCGGGTTGTAATTTTGTTTTGCTGGGATTGGTTTATATTTCATTGGAATGATTTTGCTGAGTTCAGATTTACTTTAGATCAAAATTATAATATCAATAATTTATTAAATTCTTAATTCATTTCCGCACCCTCTCGACTAATATATCTACGAATAGGTTTGATAACGGAGTTTTCTTTGTATGTAGGATTTTTAAGGAATGAGTGCGTTTCTGGAGATGAAAAGTGGATCTAATATATTATACAGAGTGTGCCCAGCATGCCTTTTTTTTTTGGTTAAGCAAACTGCAGCGAGCCGAGTAGGAGGCTCTTATAGATAAATATTTCGTTCTTAATTGAGTGGTGGTTACCATTATTTCCGAATGAAAAATTCAGGAAATTTCTCAAATTGCTATTTGAACCCCCACCTCATCGGATAATATGTCTACGGTTAGATTGAAAATCGGAGTATCTTTCAGATTTAGGTTTGTTTGCGAAAGCGTGCTCATGGCAATGGAAAGTGAAATTGAATCTTTCAGCAAAGCATGCGTAGCACGTCTTCAAACCCAGTCAAGGGTGGCCATGATCCATGTTGGATGATCCACGAAACATAATGCGCTCCGTGGCGGTGGAAAATGAAACTAAATTACTTTGTAGCATGTGATGGTTCGGATATTTAGTTTACAATTACTGTTAAGCTAGAATTTGGTTACGGTTAGGTAAAAATTAGGTTGCGATTAGTTTTCAATTACGTTACGGTTTATCTTAGAATATATTTAAAACTTACAGTTACGGTTAAGGTTAAGTTGCAGTTAGGGTATGGTTATATTATGGATAGGTTATGGTAAGGTGACGGTTAGGTTACATATATGTTATATTTAAGTTACGGTCAGGTTACAGACAGGTTACCGTTACGGTACAATTAGCTTAAGATTAGGATTTTGTCCTCAGAATGAACATTACGCATGCTTTGATTAAAAATATATACACTTATTTTTATACAATGGCCCTGAAATTTCAATACTATGTACTAACCTTTCAGCTAATCATCGAGTATCTATTCACGGTATAGTCGGATTTAAGAGTGATATAATTAATTTAAAATTCAAAATACTTCACTTGAGATTTCTATGTGAAAAAGTAAATAGTTACCTGACTTAACGGGGATTTTTTAAAGATCAATATTTTAATACGAAAATCATGCACTGGTTGCACACATATTCCCTCCGCGTTTCCAAATGAAGTCATTTTGAGTATTTTTACACTTAAATATTAGTTTTTTTTAAACCGATTTTTCACATAGTCAGCGGCTACGTATTTCTGATAATGTATTTCATATATTTCAAGTTAAAGATAAATTCATACAAACTTCAAGTTCGTTTAGTATTATTATTACGAACACGGGCAACGCTGGGCAGGTCAGCTAGTCATAAATGGTTTTCCAACGCTTATTTTTAAATTCCAAATGTACACATTGAAGCGTCTTTTCTAAAGGAAAGCTACTTTTTTTTCAGAATGTCATCTTTTTGGGTCCTTCAGTCATTGTACGCATCAGCTAATTTTCGTGCATTTACAACATTCTTGCTGCCATGGATAACTTTCAACTTATCACTTAAAGTTAAATAGCTTCATTTTGAAATCATTCTTTTAGTAACAGACACGTGCAACACATAGACAAAGAATAGCATCGTATGATTCACAAAAAGAATTAATGACTATGCTGCTTGCTCTATACATACGTCTAAATTTGGTCACCGCTACACCCCCTCCCCCCTCTCGCCGCTCCTATTTACGAAGGGTGTTTGGCTACGCAACCTCTAAAGATTAGTACAGAAATTGTAAGGACATCAAATAAGAAAACCAACTTCCACATTCTTCATAATATCAATTGTAACTAAAACAATTGACGTTAAGAAAAAATCGTTGTTCGGAATTCGTCGTTCGAAAGTTTCGTATAATCTTATTTCTATGAAAGAGATTCGGCAAAAGTAAAGTATGATTGGTATTTGGAGGTTACCGTTGTTTAGAATGACAATTGTAAAAGATTTCACTGTATTATTAGAGTAATACATTAGTGATAAACAATAACTTTAAACTAACAAGAAATTTATACACAGAACATACGTAGATATGTGTATAATAATTTAAATTTAATAGTAAAATAATAAGATGTTAAGTTTAATCTTTAGACATTGTTTGCAACAATTTTTAATTTTCATTTAAAATATCTTGAATTTTTATGTAGGAAATGTGATGAAAATAATAAAAAAGTGCAAATTTTCAGAGAAAAAATAAATAAATATATACGCATATGTAAATAAGTAATCCAATAACCTTAATTAAAAAAATCTGAATTAAATAAAACGATCCGTTCTAAATGAAATAAATTCGATTTATTTATTTTTAATCGTGATTTTTATCAACCCTTCCACAATAATAACGACAATAAAAATAAAAAGAATATTGCCCAGTTAAACTGATGGCATTGAGCTCACAGGCTACGCATACTAATTGTACATTACAGCCTTATATTTTCAAGGGATTTCAATTTTTTTTTCAATCAAAAAATTCAATTTTTTTCAATCTCAATTTCAATTTTTTTCCGTTCGGAAAAAAATTAAAGGAGGAGAAATAACTTCCCTTTCCTTTTTTATACTTAATCATTGAACCTCCTAAACTATAAAGGACATGCTTTATCACATTAAAAATCTATATTCAAAATTCAGAGCAAATCTGATAATTCTTAATAAAACCTATTTAGCATTTATATAATTTAAGAGGAGTTATCCCCCTTTTTTACACTTAACCATTAAACTTCCAAAACTATTCAGAAATTTGAACGAAATCTGACAATTCTGCTTGAAAAACCCATTTATATAAATTAAGGGGAGGGGCATTAAAACCCCCGTTCCCCCTGTTTATACTTATTCAATGAACACCTAATAACAGTCACGGAATCTCCTCATCAGAATGATCCTATATCTAAACTTTGAACGGAAACTGTTAATTCTGCATGAAAAATCCATTTATATCAATTAAGGAGAGGGGCATGAGCCCCCCGTTCCCCCTTTTGTACATATCGAATGAACTCCAAAAAGTAATCAGGGAAGCGCCTTATCAGGATATACCTATATACAAAATTTCAAGTGGATGGGATATTTTTATCATGAGTTATCGCGTTACGCACGTACGAACGAAGGAACATACATACATACACAACGGGCGGGCACATAAGCTCTCAGGCTATGATAGCCTGTGAGCTAAAAAGGGTGAGGATATTTGAAGCCGTTTTTACATAAAAGTAATTTCTTATTAATTCTTGCCTCAATTTATAAATTTTGTCCTTTTTATGAAATTAAAAAAATTAACCCTAATAAGATTTATTATTAAAATTTTAAAATTCAAATATTTATTTCAAGTAATCAAAAATATTTTCTTCAGTTCGTATATCATAAATTCAAATTTAGATCACACGTTGGAAGCATATGGGCCAGGTGTTTCTAATGCAAATTATATATTTCGCAAGAAACTGCGACAGTGGAAAGAATCACATGATATTTTCTGCGTCCGTGAGATGTGCAACCAAAGGAAAATATTGGATAAGCTGCAGCATAGTCACGAAAAATTGGATATAAAAGGGGGGATTTTTCAGACAGAAAGCACACAAGGTCGAAGTATCCTTATCTAGCAAGATGGGTTCCATCACTCGCTTTGCGATTCCTTTAGTACTTTTTGTACTATATATATTATACTTATTGTTGCGTGAAACAGCAGAAAATAAGGCTATAAAAAGTAATTAAAGATATGTTTCAGCTATTTTAAAATTTCCACGTACGAGAGGGTTAAAAATTCAAAACTGTTTTTGGACCCGTCTTGTGACATATCATTGAAAAGGCTTCGGACCGCTCTTTCATATTATGAACTTTTCTTCCCGCACCCCAACTTACCCTCGCCCCCCGGGGAGGGCAGTTTTCGAATTTTTTTAAAATTGTAGCATTTTTATCATTATAGATCGGATTTTTTTACAGGGCCCTCTGATAAATATTGTAATATTCGAAAATTTCAATGAGATGTTAAGGTTTTATATGTGATAGTTGGAACTCTGAGGGGGTAGGCAATTCTCTAAATTTGGTCTAAATCTTTCGTGTGATATATCACTGCAAATCGCTCTGACCATTATTTTAAATTATACATCTCAAATGCCTCTGATATATTTCGCCGTATCTCAGCAGGAAGTGTATGTAGAAGCATGTAATTCATGATAACACACCTAATAAAAACCAAAAATTTAGGTACTTCAGTCATTTTAGAGCTATTTTGACTATTATGTCGTCAACATCGATTATGAGCAGGATAATGAAACATTATACGAATAAGACAACCATTAGGGATGTATGATTAGATACTATGAATTTCTAAAATATTTACTAGATGTGTACTTTGTCTGATTGAGGATTCCTTTAGAGAAACCGACCAGCGTAGCGGGCGAAGGCTGCTAATTATTTTATAAATTCTATTTTTTTTTTTTTTTTTTTTTTTTTTTTTTTGTCATTTATCATTATTGACATTATGAAGAAAAACAGTAAAAACTTCTTAAATATTTAAAAATCAATATATATTTTTAAAAATATCACATTGGCGTGTTCCCAGTTTCCAATTTTAGAAAGAGTTCTACAACTTTCATACCGATGTGATATGCCACTAAATTGGAGTTCTTTCTTCTGCGCACCTCTAGATAACAAATTAAAGGCTAACACAGAAAAACTTTTATATTAGAAGCCTGTCTAAAATGGTGTATTACTCCGCTCTTGTATGTTCCTATCCTAGTTGTATTGTATTTTAAAACATATAATTGCATTGGTTATTCAGTTCTTAGATTCACTGATTTAAAAATTGATGTTTGAGCATTAAGTAAAATGCAATATAATCTGATATAAAACGGACAGATTAATGTTATGTAAATGGTAATGCTAATGGTTTAATGATTTAATGGTAATGGTATAATGGTTAATAGGTAATGGTTTAATGTAAATGGTACGAAGCGATTTAACATGAAAAGCGACATCAGTCGCTCAGTAGCGCAATAAGAATCTCCACTAAAATGGCACAAAGAAGAAGAAGAAGAAGAAGAAATTGAGCATTTGTAATTTGGAGAGTCTGATTGTTCGTTTACTGTCCAAATGAAGCATTTTGCCACGATTCTGCGCAACGAAGAGCGGCATCGAAAACCCTGATCAATGCATGTATATGTTAACTTATAATCTTAAGAAATATATAAAATGCATGAAAAATAAACCCAAAAAACTTGATTATCATATTAACATAGTTGTTTTATTTTGAGGATGTAATATATGTTTCTGAAACAGCGGGTAACGTGCAAAATAGATGTTTCACACTTGATATGGCTATATTATATATGTAAGCTAATTCATATATAATATTAAAGCCATTATTTTGTTCTTGCTAATGAGCAAAATAGCTTGCTTTAACAAGAAAAATGTTCTTATGTTCGAGTTTCATGAATGATAAGCTTTTAACCACAGTAAATTAAATGGTACTAAAGATCCATTTCGAAAAATAATGAAATAGTAAATTTTGAAAAGTAATAAAATAAGTTTTATCTATACCTACAATATATCAATTTTTTCCCATTTCTCATATACAGCATCTGTTTATATACTTAGTTCCCTGTAAGAGTAAATTTCATTTTTTTTTTCCAAAATAAACTTTGCTTTTTAAGATTGTGGGCCCATGATATATATGGTTCAATATTAAACAAATTTGGCACTAAGTATGAGTAGTTCTTTTGTTTATGTCTGAATTTTATTAAAGATGCAAATAAAAAGTTTTAATATTATATCATTAAGAGTGATAGAAAACCGCGTTTTATGCTCGTATTCAATATCTACCTCAACCTAGAAAACCGGGGTCGAACGCTCAAATGAAATTCACGATAACACTTGATTGCACATTTTCAAGGAGACAGCTATTCAGGATTGAAGGTGAATACCGTTTGAGCGTTCGAGCGAGGTTTTTGATACTTAACGTAGAAGTAGTAGTGGTTACGAGCGTAATTCTCGCAGTGTTTTAGACATACTCTAAAAAAATAAATGAAAGTTAATTAGTTCGGAAAAACAAATTTAAGCACGGAACAATTTTGTTTATATTTATATAAGGGCTTTAATGTGTACGTTTTCCAAAAAGAAAAAAATATTTATATTTTTATTTTTTAAAAATTACATGATAATAAATATTTTGCAAAAAATAGTTCGTCTTTGCTGAATCAGAATCTGGAGCTAGAGCAAGTTAGGAAAATTATATTCTGATAGAAGTTATCCGTGAAATTAATTCATAAAACATAGATTATTTCTTTTATATTTATATTATAGGATCTGATTCAGGAGCAGGAGCTGGTTCTGTAGCTGGAGCAGGATCAGGATCAGGAGCTGGAGCAGGATCAGGTTCAGGAGCTGGAGCAGGATCAGGTTCAGGAGCTGGAGCAGGCTCTGGAGCTGGTGCTGGATCAGGATCTGGAGCAGGTTAGTAAAATATATTAGGCAAATAAAAGCTCTAAAATAGATTTATTATATTCAAAACTAGATTTAAGCCATGGCTTCACTCACATATAATGTAAGCTTTTCCGGTACTATTTAATAATTCTATCGTCCAATTTCACGAAATTATACAGATTACCAAATTATTCGCCAAGTTTTGCAAGGTTACGATTAAATAATATTTCTTAAAAGAAAAGAAAAAAATTATCTTTCAGTAAGTAGAGAATCTTAATGTTTGGCGTAATTTCCAATAAAAATACTTTGTACATTCATGATTTTAATAAATGGCGCATTAGCATACATTTTGGTAAGATGTTGGTACATTTGGAAAATACCGTAAGATAGCCAAAAATCTTTGTTCAGAATTACCCCAATATGCTGTAGACTTGAGTGTGGAATAGGACTTCTTTGAAGACATAAAACCAATATAATACGTTTTTAAGTTAAATATTTGTTAAACCACGATTAGTAACACAAACTATTATATAATGCATATGGTAAAAAATGCAACTACTTTCCAATCAGGATCAGTGATTACACCTATATGTAAATACCTCTCTCATTGTCGCAATATTTTAGTTTAAGCATCTACGAAAGACTATCTTAATATTTAAAATTTCTGTCATTATTTTCAGTCCTCGGAACGGTTCTCTTATTGGGAGTAGGCACCAATATATTTTATAAATTATTTTAGTGACAGCTTGCTATAACAATTGCAAGGTAAACCGGTATTTTTATGTTATTCGTGCGCATTTGATGAATCATCAAATATTGTTCTGATCACCATGATTCTTATAACATTCGTTTCATTTAAAATATAAACATTTCACTCATTTTATTTAAAATACATCCATGTAAAATACGGATATTACAAACGTTTATAAAATACCTATTTTTCACACATTTCATTTATAAGACGAAACAATGAAACTGAGAAATAACACTATACAACAAACAATCCATTTCATCATCAAAGTAATTTTTTCAATTGTCCTGTGCGAAAAATAAATCTGATATTGCCGAGAAATTTGCCGGGCTAGCATAAACGAATGGAAAAACGTTTCCACATAGTGAGTTTCTAAGACATTTTAAAGAGAAATGGGGACAGGCGTCATATACGCACCTCTTTGGCTTGACTTTTCCCCCAACAATTTAGCAAAGACTTTGTTTTTGAATATTTCTTTAAGTGCTAATATTTATGATTTAATATGATTTTTATATTTATTATTTACAAGGAAGGTCTCCATTGGGGCATACTCAGAATTTTTTGAAAAAAATACGAATTGAACTACTCATGTAGGTAATAAAGGATCAGTGAAAATTAGCGGCGGAATTACATTATTAGATATGTAAAAAAATAAAATAGTTTGGAATAATTGGCGTGAAAAACTGAAAGCGACGCGGGATTTGGCGAGCCATGCATTTCCTCGCCAAAAGCAGACGATTTTAACGAATCTGAAAATTGATTTTAATTGACTTCACTGTTAAAAATCTGCAGCATTTACTGCAACGTCAGTCCACTACTTTTATAGAATATCTCTCTTCTGACCAATGAGAATGCTCCATAGCAGGGTGACTTGACCGCTTCATAATCTGCTGAAATCTAAATTAAAAATCTGCTGCATTTTGTTGCAACGCACTCCACCACTTGTATATAATATCTCTATTCCAACCAATGAGAAAGCTCCATTTCACGGCCAAGTAACCGTTTTCTAATACAAGCAAGGGAGTGCGTTGCAACAAATGCAGCAGATTTTTAACAGTGTATTTTTCAATTTGGAACAATTTTAATCAATTTAAATTTTGTTTTAAATGATAAAATATATTAATTTCATTTTGTTATAAGTACATATAAACGTATATGACAAAATTACACTTAAAGTAAAGTAAAAATGCAAAACTAAAATTACTTAAACTAAATTTATTTAAAAAAATTGAACATAGAAAGTTTTTCTTTAAAAAGTATTCAAAGCGTAAAAGCGTATTTTTCAAAATTTCATTTTTTCGCCAACCGGAGATAAATCGCCAAATAAACGAAATTTTTATTATTTTTTTACAAACGTTATAAGGAGGTTCCGCCGAATTTTTTTTTATAAACATATATAACTATATGAGAAGAACATTCTGTAATTTTTTCAGATTTTTCTGAGTATGCCCGTATGGAGACCTTCCTTGTTAGACTCGCTTTTTAGGTGCGTTCGTAATTATGTAAATACGTAGCCCCTATAGTGGTCGTTCAGTCCGTCCGTCTGTCTGTCCGCATATAACAACGCAAAAACTACCCAATCGAATCGTTTGAAATTTAAAATACATAAATATTGTATTATTTTGTCGAGTCATTTCAAATTTTATGAAAATCGGATGCATAGATCAATTACAGGGGCAATCAAAAGTATTCAATTACATTATGGTCAATAGGGAAAAAGTTTCAAATGTATTTTATACGTTTGAAATTTAAAATGCATAATTATTACATAATTTTGTCGAGTTATTTCACATTTTATGAAAATCGGATGCATAGATTACTTACAGGGACAATCAAAAGTATTCCGTTACATTACGGTCAGTGGGGAAAAATGTTTCAAATGCGTTTTAATGGTGTTACACTCATTCGAACTTAATAAAATTTATTTGAAACTATAAAGTACATATAATATACATTTTACATAATTTGTGGTGCAAAGAACATTTTTTATTTATTTACAAGGCCACACAAAGGTATAGAGAGAACATTGTTTGATGAGCGTTTTAATTGTAATTCTTTATTTACAATTTTATGAGATTGATATATGAGAGTAATATTTTTAAAACTTCGTTATCGTACGAACGCACCTCATTTGCTACGTTTCACGTGCAATTTCCAACTTGTTTGTTGTTTGAACTGTAGTTTCTTCTATTTAAAAAATTTGTTGAAACAAAATAACCGTGCTACTATGTGAGGCATAATTTCTCCAATTTGTTGCAATCTCTCCAATGTGGTGCGCATATGCTGCCTGTACCGAGAAATTTAAAACGAATAATTTTATAAGGAAGTAGTGGTGGTCTAACCAGATAGCCTCCTGCGTCTATACTATTAAATGATAATCAAGTTCGCCGTCGAATATGAATCGAGAATTTCTTTAATATTAAACAATGACGAACAATATATTATGTACTGAAAACTATTTTTGAAAAATAACAAATTAATAGTACAATTCCCTATAAAAAACGTTTATTAGAACAATTTAAAAAGACTAATGTATCATAAAATGGGTCACCTGATTGCAGACCTCCTCCTCTATAACTTTGTAACCAAGCAATGCAAAACAATATGATAATAGTTTTCCGGAAGAAATATCTACCTAACAGTATACGTTCCATCGACATCCATTTCACAGAATCTTTTAAAAAGGCTAAAATTTCATAATCGAGTTCATCTGACTATAGAAATTTTTACCTGAATTCTATAAATAATCAACGCATAAAGTTATGTTACATACTGAAACCTTCCATGAGTAATTAACCATCGTAGTACAAAATCGTCAAAATCCATTTAGAAAAACTCGAGTTATAACAGCCGAAACTAAATTTTCATTACAATGAAATTACATTTGAATTTAAATATGTTACTCTATTTTCCCAATATTACCATCTATGTAATTGTCTGAGCGAAGCGAAGTCTTTATACTCAGAGATACATAACGATATTAAAATCCAAAAAAATTCTTTCGTCAAGCAAATCTCAAAAAGTACTTGTCGGATTTTGATTCTTTTTGTACCAATAGGTACCTATGAAGGTAATCTGGTGAATGCACCTACTTTTAAAAATTAATTCCAAATAGTTTAAAAGTTATATTAAAAAAACTGATAAAAAAGCACAATTTATGTGCATACGTCACAGAAATTTGGTGAGCGTGATTTTCACCGGCTGGACATTTTCGTAGATAACCGAATCAGTACATGGAGTAAATAGTAATCATTTTCGCACTCAGAAATATTGAATGCAATAAAACATTTTAAAATTTAATCATGCAGGAAAATAAAACTGTTATTTTTTTATATTAAAAAATGTCATAAAAACTTTGATTTTGAGATTTTGTGATAATCTCTTAACAGCACTTTTTGATCGCTAAAAGAATGTTTTACATATTTCACGTGTGAAAATTAGAAACAATTACGTTTTTAAATAAAAAATTTCTTTTATGACATCATTTTCCCTTTATATTTATTTTCATTGAATGTTTTCTTTTAACTTATATTTTGTTTGTGTATGAAAGTCAATTCTGGTCACTAATTTTTCGGCACGGATACCACAAGCGCATCAGATTTGGCGCAATTTTTTTCAAAGCCCATTTGGCGAAAACTCCCTTTTCAAATAACTTTTTTAAATTATTTTCTATTTTCAAAAAGAACTTACAGTAAATAAAATAATAATAATAATTAATAACTATAAAAAAGAAATATTTTATATAATTAAAAGAAGGAAGTGAAAGTAAACAAACATTTTATGAGTAAATAAACAAATAATAAATAAATAAAGCCGGGTTACCATCTCAGGTAAAATAATGCCATTTTGACGCCAATTATGTACCCTGGTGCATATGTGACATTTTTTCCCATTTTTCATCCGTTTCCTGTTGGCATACAACTTTGAAATATGGAGTATGTATGCATACCTGGGAGCAATACTGGAATTAGACATTGATTTTTTTTAATTCGATCCAAAAAGGGGCAACGGGGCTATTTTTTAAAGTTTTATACAATTTATAATGCATAAAGGAGCCACTTACCTATTTCTATATACCAGAAGAAGTAAGTGGTATGTAAAAACAATTATAGTATACATAAATAAAATACTTGAGATAATATACTAGAGATATCAGCACCGGGTTTGGCGAGATTTTTTATGCCAATTAGGCGAAAAAATCGTTTTGATTACCAGATGCATATAGCATGCTATAACAACACGTTATTTATTTCAAAATGAAAAAAAAAAAGGAATAAATGAAACATTTCCTGTTATTAAAAAGATATAACGAGCAATAAATGATAATATTTTTAGAACAAACAATTTATTATAACATTTATATGATAACCAGCATGTTAGGCAACTAAAGAGCATTTTGGCACCAATTAGGTACCTCGGTGTATATAGGGCATACATGTGCCATATTTATTTGTAAAACTGAGCATGAAAGTTTACCAGGTGTGTTTTCATAGTCGCTTATATCTTTTTGCAACATAGCGCACCTTTCGAAGCCAAAACTGCACAAAAGAAAAAATAATATTTGCAGCATATTTTTTTTAATGTAATGCACATTTTGTAATCAGTAGGCTCGATAATCAGACCTCGTTTTTTTGCTTTAAAAGATGATATTTCATACGACGTCTTTTTGGGATTCGTCGTTTTTCCATATTTGATAGTATGTGTCTACTCGTTTTGTACCCATTTTTGTAACTTTCATCTTTATTAACAGCGACATCTGGATTTCCTATTTAAATAAAAATTCTTCTAAATACAAAGAATTTTGTTAAAATAAATAAATAATAGGAAATGCGGACATCTGTTGCTCAAAACACAAAATTTTTCCTATTGAGTTAATAAAAATCAGTAAAAACATAATTTTTATGATAATAAAAAGGTGACTTATGTAATAACGGAGTCATATATTATGTACGTTATGAATTAAGTATGAATATTTCTCCACCATTTATAAATAATAATAATAATAAAATAAAATTCGGACAGACCAAAGTCTATATTTGACTGAAAACAACGGTTAAAAAGTAGATTACGAACTATTCCTATACAGAGATGCCAAGCCACCGTTTATTGCGCAGCAGAATTTTCTTACAGAAAAAGTTATTTTTTAAATCCGCAGAATGTTCCAATTTAATAAAACATTTTCTGTATTAAAATACCGGTATCCAAAATGACGGAGACTTTGAAGCTCTGCCTATAACATTTTAATTAATCACGGTACTTTTTTAATCGGATTCAAATTTAGTGAAGACAACGTTTTTTGGCCAAAAGCAGCTTTTTTCCACATGTGTAACTACGATACAATTCCTTGATGCTGATATAAAATGTTTTGACTTATGCTATTATTGCTTCCTCTTATTTATTTATTTGAATTTTAAATAAGATGACTCAAAATCGAGTTTTTTAAATGTACGGAAAAAATGCATTTCGAGAGAGGGCGAAAAGAACAATATTTGGCGATTTATTACCTGCGTTTGGCTAAGTGTCTTACTACCTTGTATTTAATACTCTTCACAATACTTCGCTGTTATATGGACTTAGGCGCTTTTTTTTTAATTTTGACGTAATTCGGGCTTAAGAAAGTAAGTTTTTTACTGAATAATACAAATAAATGAAAAATGAATACTAAGAAATACTAATAAAAGAAAAATGAAGCATTATATTGATCTATGTATATTTAAAAAAGCATCTGCTAGCACTAATTAGATAATTTATGTGTATATAATAGGAGATAAATAGCTTTTGATTCTGTATTTCTATGCTATAAAGCATTAACGTTTGTGTGTTTTTCGTTATCATTGGGAGTACCTAGCCGATTTAAAAAATAATGTGGGCAAAAAATATTGGTAACCATCTTTGCTGCAAAATATACTATATTTTGCGTAGGAACAATAATCACCATTAATGCACGAGTAAAAAAAGTCCTAAAATTGTGAATTCTTTGATGTTGATATGACTAAAAATTTAAAACCCTTTTTTTGTGGCAACTTTTAAGATATAATATTCTCGTTATGAAAGAGACAATTCGACAAAAATTTCACAAATTAAACATTTTTTTTTTTCTAGAAAAAGTTTTAATCCCCATTTATTGAGAATATTGCAATTTCTAGGATTCTGTTGGGGTCAGAAACTATAACTTTGGCATCGCAGTAACTTAAAAGATGTAAATGCTCGTTTAGGACAAATTTTTAAAAAAGGATTCCTTAACTCTTATCGACAACCTCATTGCATCCGTGGAAAACAGATATTCAACATTATAAACTATTCGGACGGATTTCACACCATATAAAATACACTCCATTCTCTTCAAACATAAGTTTATGTTATTTATAGTTTCTCAAATCGGCGCGAAGCTTCTGTTTATGCTCATGACATCATTTCAAAGAGTTATATTTCCAGTATAGGAAAATTTGGTGTTTTATTTTCTGTATTACTTTTAACATTTTGCATATTTCCAATTTTATATCCATGCATGATTTGCTTTTCTTTTATAAAAATAGTATATGCAACTTTATATATAACATTTTGTAATTCTATGATTCAATATGCTTATTTTCATCATATTTTATCATAATGAATGACCAATTAAAGGTAACATCTCATTTTCTTTACTTATCGCAAGTTATTAAATGTGTATTCTCAGCAATATCGCTCAGACTAATCCCTCTGAGGGAAGTCCTAGTATGTAATATTGCAATATGTAATATTTATAGCATTTCAAGAATGCTATGAATATTAAGGTTCACTTGAAAGCTCAAAGAATGAAGAAACCATTGGAAGTACACCATTATAACGAGTATGAAATCTTGTTGAATATAATAAGATGGATGTGGTACAAACTTGTATACTTTAACTCATCTGCAAAAAATGAAAATCCGTACAAAAACAACTCGCTTAATTGATCATTGCAGTTGTAAAAATGTATTGAAAGTATTTTTGTCTGGGCTATTAACTAGCAATCTTTATTGGACCATATCAAATCTATTGCTTTTATAAAACCACAGGCTTCTTGATTTCAAAAATAAATAGCGATTCTTAAAGGGATGAGCTCTGTCCCACTTTTAGATAAATTTTACAAAACAGTCCATATGGCATTACCCAGTTTTTTACTGAGCAGCATTGTTTCTAAACCTTTCCACAAACATATAGAATAATTATTAAAAATAGAGCAAACGAAGGGAATTGAACTTGAGGTGAGATTGGATCAAACATTAAATGCTGTAACAAACAAAAGAATATGTTTTAATTCAACGCATCCAATAATATTTCAGAGATTACCATTTAAAATGTCCTTCAAAGCTGGTGTGGAAAAAGATTACTTTCTGAAATTGAAAGAAAAGTTCTCTTCTTAAGCGCATTGAAACACAAGACGTAGTAAGCATTTCTAGTCATCGTCCAAGAGAAGACCGCACAAAACCTTAAGTCATCGAGCACAAGAAAAAATCCTTCATTTTATTTAAGAGTAGTAATAGAGGAATCTAATGATCCATGTCTGCCGGAAGCGAAGTGGTGCATAAGCCAAAAATCGACGCCACTAGTGGTTCACTCGTAGGATTAGCATTGTGTTTGCCGTACAATCAAAAGTAGGAAAACATGGAAAACTGGGTGCAGGAAAACACAATGCTAATCCTACGAGTCAACCACTAGTGGTATCAATTTTTGGCTTATGCACCACTTCGCTTCCAGCAGACATTTATCATTAGATTCCTCTATTACTACTCTTCCATAAAATGAAGGATATTTTCTTGTGCTCGATGACTTAGGTTTTTGTGCGGTCGGCTCTTGGACTATAAGGAAAATTAGTAATGAAGAAGAGACTATTTACCAGAAAAAAATAAAAAGGTCATCGTTTGATATTTATTTGTCGGACCACAAGTATGATGTACGCATCAGTATAAGCATTGAATAAGATATTCCACGAGAACAAGGAATGAAGATGATCGAATCTAGGAGAGATAGAAAAAGGTGCAGTTTTCTTTGCAATGAATACAGCATAGATTTTACCGAAATTACTAATACATCAAAATTGGATACAAGGAATTCAGAAAATAGGCAAGATATTATTTGTGACTATGAAGTGGAAGTAGAAGTTAAGGATTTCGGGTTTAACAAGGATGAATTTATTAAAATTTTCATGAACATGGCTGGTAATAAATAAGCTTTAAATAATTGGCACAAATCGAGATTGGTAAAACCTCATAAAAATCAATGAAAAGATTGTGTTCAAATAAACTAATTTTTACCAATTGCGCTATTTAATGAGGTTAATAACATGTTTATGTGAAGCTTAAGGTCTTATTAATTGGTAATGAGTGCATTCTAATTATTCTTTTGGTATAAATGGAACACTGAGATGAAATGGTTAAAATGCATATTATATGTCTGTAATATAATTTCATATCAATGAAAGGCTTTTGGTATGGCTTAAGCACTAATACTTTTATATTTGATTGAATAATTGACAAATATAAAAACAAGGCACGCATTTATACTTGTATTACGAGCTTTCTTGAACAGATGGTAGAAATGTATTGGTTATGTTGATTTTGACAAAAGGTTTTACCCAATTATTCATGAATATGAAATCCATATTCTCGAAGAAATCAAATTTTAAAAACATAACCATTTTCTCCGTAAAGTTCTTATTGCTTTAATTTTCTTATGAATTCGTCAAATTTTTAAGATGATCGTTATGAATATCAGAAATCGAATTTAAAATATGCCCCTTTATGACCGATTCTGAAAGTTTTTCATCGGAAGATGTTGAATACCAGATCGAAGAAAGAAAAATAGATTCAGAAGAATTATCATTTATAACAAAAGGGTACAGATACATGAAAAACATGAATGAATTTTGTCAGTCGATTGAGCATTCTAAAGTGATTCGTAGCAACGATCTTGTCCTACCTGGTTTTCTGAATTATTTGAAATCAAAAGAAATTCTGCATAAAAATGCTGTAAAATCTATAAAAAAACTAACAAACTTTTTAGAAGATAAAACAGGTATTTTTATTTTCGCAAACGAAAGGTTTTATGGCACACCTTCTGCAGCAGTTCTCAATTTATATAAACAGATTAGTCATCCTGCTGAATATTATTTTATATTTCTCATGCCCATAATCTAGTACAGCGGTTCCCAAACTTTATTGGTACGCGACCGAACTTTAAGTAAAAAAAATTTTCGCGACCCACTTAATATAATGGTGTACATGAGTATAAACATTGCGGTATGAGTTTTATAAGCTATTGGCTATCCTATCCTACGAAAAAGGCAAATTTTCGTACGAAATATACACTATCAACGAAAGCAACAATTTGTAATTCCAATGTGTGTAAGTGGAATAGTAATTAACACAATACACAAACTAGAAAGATAATTAAAAATACATTTAATTACTATCAAAATATAACTTTATAATAAGTGAGTTTTCCGGCACTGGTGTTTATCGATAAAAACATCTATATCAGGATTAAAACTTGTTAATTTCAACCTTAATTCACTTTCAATACACAGTTTCTATACTTGTTTTTTTAAAAACAGTCAAGTACAAAAAGCATGTTTACACGAGTATGTTGTGTTGAACTCCATCAAGGAATTCAAAGCTTATTTATATATTTCTGGATATTTTGCTAGTATATTTCTTCATATGGAAATTAAGGATTCCCCTTGAAATATTATTTGCTTTTGAAATTGTTGTATATTTTTAACAGATGAAATACAAAATATATTTTTGTGACAAATCTCGACTGTTTCCGCGACCTACTAAAATAGCCACCGCGACCCACCAGTGGGTCGCGACCCATAGTTTGGGAACCGCTGATCTAGTAAATAATGAACTAGAAGATATGAAGAATGTGTTTCCTGAATTTATTTCCGACGATTTGAAATGCGTGCCATATCGAAGAAAAGAGATCTTTCTGTTTAAAACTGGAAAGAAATCATCTTTTTCTATTGGACAAAATAGGTTTTTTGCATTTTTGATCCACAAAACAGAGTTTAAAATGTTTGTACAAGATTTTGAGCGAGAATTGAGTTAATAAAGTAGATATTGAACTATGCTTGAATTTTACATGAAAACAATTTTATGATTATACTAATTTGATACATTTCATTTATGTATTTCCTGAATGAAAACAACTTTAAACCACGTTTTTAAGGTTAAATCTTTGAATTATTCCGCATTCGTCATAGTAAAGAATGATTCTTGGTATTCGAATGTATTAAGTGATGTTTTACTAATTAATTGTCTTTATTTATTCATATTTGTCGTATAAATACTATTATTATTAAATACCCATCTAATGACAGACCGGTCTTATTTTACTCCCAATAGCTCTAATGCTGATAATTTTAAGAAAATCACATTAATATTTGTTGGCTATTAGTCCCTTGATGGTTAAATGATTAAATTATTTATGGGCTATAAGTTTGATATTAACTTAAGTTATTCGCTAATTTATATTTACTACGAACTTAAATCGTTGTATTTTTTTATCTTCCACCTTTGAAGGTTTTTGGAAAGTAAATTCATTACTATGCTTTCAATGATCAGATGGAACACATTCTCTATTATATTTGAGAATAATAGTGTATTAGATGTTTACTGTGATCTGGTTGTTAAATTCTCTTTGCTTGGAATAGTTCGCATGAAATCTGATTTCTATTCTGTCCCAATTAAGAACACTAAATAGATTTTCATCTTTCATTTGTAAATTGCATCTATATCCTTTGCAAGAGCATCGTATTATCAACGATTTCAGCTTTGATTGATTGTTTCTGGCTTGTGATAGATATTTCGATTACTTCAGTCTCTTTTTATTGTGCAGGGATATCTGTTCGGTCAGTAGATTGTCTGTATACATTAATATGTCTATGCCAGCCATAATTACAATATTGACATTTATGAAAGTGATGATTTCCGAAACAACTACTGCATCTTTCCTATAGTTATTACGATAGTATATCAATTGTAATCATCTTGGCGTATCCTTATATCTTCATGGTCATTTTATTACATGTTACAAGTATAACAATTAGCTATTAAAAGTTTTGCAAAAAATGGCCGTTTATGAGAGTTGTTGCTAAAAATTTACCAGATAAAGTGACAAAAGAGGAAGTATAGAAATTCTTCTATGAGAAAGACGAGATTACAGTTGTTTACTTGTTGACTGATCCTAGGAGTGTATTTAGAAGAATTTGCTTTATTGGATACAAGACACAGGGTGGTGCAGAAATAGCTGTGAAATATTATGATAATGCTATCTTTAAAAACCACAAAATAAAAGTAGAATTTGCTAAAGATAATAGCGAATCAAACGAAAATAAGCCGAATGAGACAACACTCAGGAAAATCAAATATTCAAAGACGATCGTAATAAAACAACTTACACCGAAGTTAGATAGTGATTTGTTTATGGTTTATTGATGAGACATCAGTAAATGCTTCAACTTCGGGAATCAAATTTGAATCATAATGATCGATGCCTATATTATCTAATAATGACTGATCCAAAAACATATTCAATAAATCATCACCACAACACACTTCGTGGAAATTCGGATCATCGAGCAATGATGCTAAATATTGATGTTTTGTTTCATCATCGTTTTCTATTCCTGCTGCATCCGTTAAGCACAAATGAATCAAGGTCTCTAAATACCACATCATTTTAGGGCTAAATTTTTTTTTCCTGAAAAAATTAATAACACAAATGCATTACCAATGATGGCTCAAGGGAATGTTTTTAGATCAATCGCACGACTATATTATCAGCAAGTTTGTAAGAGAATGTTTTACATCTCCTCGAGATTAGATGAACCTCGTTTCTGCAGCAAAATCATATAAGAGAGTAAATGCAGCTTCGATTGGCAACTCTCATGAGCACGGCATATGTTCCAGCCAAAATATGCTTCATATTAGAATTCAAAAAAGAAGATGCAGAACATTCCTTTGCCATTAGGCATATTAGTGAATATCAGGTAGGGTGTACTACAGAGAAAAATGAATTAAGGAGGTACAAATACAAGCATTATATGGCAAAATAAATAGCAATACAATCCACAATAATAAAGTTTTTATGGGTTGTATATTTTCCTGTGACTTATTATTCTGCCTTTTCTTTGCCTTCACCGGGAATTGCAGTTGGAAGATTTCCCTCTCTTGCTTTACGTTTCACTTTTCTAGGTTTCCTAGGGTAGGGTCTTCGCCACTCATCCTGTAATAAATGGAGATGCTTTCTAGCGTCTTCTTCAGAACTATGAATGGGATGTAAGTTTTGACTTTTGCGCCGAGGCCGATTTGTTGAAAGTAGCTTTTGTCAAGCTTCGTGACAATACCGTCCCAGGTGAAAACGTATGGGATGATCCTTATTGTGCAACCGTGTATTGCATTCATCTCTTTTGCTAGTAGATCATACTTGCGCTTATTTTCGCTTTTTACAATCTGAAGCTAATTTTGAGTTGTAATACCCACTTCAATTAAAGTGATTTCTTTCATTTTCTTGTCATGAATAACAATATCTGGCCTATTAGCAACCTGCTTCGTTGAGGTCGTAACTGTTGTATCCACTCTTACTTCTACGTCAGCGTTTGCCGCTATCTCTTGAACTGAATAAGTTCGGAATCTCTTGGCTCGCTGTATTCCGTACTTGTTGCACAGGAGAAGATGGATACAACGCACAACTTCGTTATGTCGGCGCATGTATCTATACCGAGCATTCGCTAACATTGCGTAGCCAAGTGATCTACTGACTTGACTCTTTCATTACAGTGTAGGCAGTTGCCGGGCATTCCTCCATAGAGGTTCCTATCTTGCAGAAAGGAGAGATGTGCTTCTTGCATTGCACTTATCTTACCATGTGTAAGCAAAGAGATGATGCTCGTATGTGAACAAGATCGTTCCCAGTTACTCTGTACAGCTTTTCGTGGCGAGTCTTTTCTTTGATCTCGCTGTACAGGCCTTCTTTCTGGGCCTTCCCTAGTGACTCAAATACCACCTCTCCATTAATATAATACCTGTTTGCCAGGTATGGCTCAATGATGGCAATAGAAGCACTTGCACCGTGCTCTTATCGCAGGATGACTGCTCTTTGGAGGGAGACATTCCGGTCCTTAAAGAGAGCTTGGAAGAGCTATGACTCAATCCTTTCGCTCTTGTGGACTATATTTGACAGTCCCCTTCCGAGTTAGTTCCGTGGAGGGTATAGTTTCTGCATGTTCGCTGGTTGCAAATGAACATGGTACTTTGTGAGGATCTTCCTCACATCTGTGTCAATTCTCAGGTAGTCAGCGTATTCAAGAGATATTGCGTCAGCATAGTAGTTAATCACGGATGGGGCACATTCGTTGATAGCCGCTATCGTGCTCTTTCCACTTAGTCGGGTTTGCCATATACCTCTAAACCGCGTGGGAATCTCTTTATGGACCTTGTCGTACGTTGTTCGTTCAGCTTCACCTTATAATACAAAAGAATATGCAATTAAAAGCACTAAGCCGCATATCTGAAACCCACTTGGATACTTGAAACCTTCTTTCTCTTGATGATGCTAGATCAATTGTGCCAGGAATTCGCTACAAAAGGAGATTAAACGATGCGCCAGATGATGTTTTTGAACCGTCTAGATACTATCTAAGCGTTTAAATAAACACTACTTTAATGACTTTACCATAAGCTGCACCATAAAAGCTGCTCATAAAGCCATTTGAAAATTTTTACAGAAGTTCGATGCATAAAAGGCCTTGTCTATGACAAATTTATTTACAGAAAATCCACAAATATTTAATTCTTGTTAAAGTCACTAACGATCGTTCATATGCAGGTATTTATCACATACAAGGATAAAATTTTTCGAAGACGTAATAAAGTCTTTTCAGATTCACATACTTTATGGCCCGTTCACCACGCGGTAAATTGTTATACACATTCAGGAGGATTGTAAAAGTTGGTGCCTTGTGTGATTGATCAAATCGACACTTCGACTTACAAAAGATAAATCTATATCGAGGATTTCATTGTTACAAGGGATCCAAGGTATCGATTCTGATTGCTTCATTCTGCGATAGTTTCAAAAGGGCATTTTTTCTTTCCAATTTTCTAAACCTGAAGCTTTTGCTTTATAAATAAGTCTCTGTGTTGTATAAGAAGCCGCCATGAATGCAAATAATGAAAAGTAAGATGCAATCAAAATATGAGCTTTTGATGCCTTCGTGAAATCATAAAATCAAAAGCCGGCACTTCAGGCAGAATGTAACTCATTGCTGGCATCCTTGTGTATGTACTGAGAAAATAATATGATACTATAAAGGCGAAAATTATCGAATTGAAAGCTACTTTATATTTGAAGTAAACGTAAAGAAGCATTTTCGTTATTAGTTTGAATAAACAGAGCCTCATTACAAGCAATACATGTCTATCCGTGATGATAAGTCCTAGAAGGAGATTGCAAATAGCATGTAGCACGCGTCCAGTCATAAAGGCTATTCTCTTGTAAGCCAGCTGGTATATTTTGTGTAAAAATACAGCGATCAGCATTGAATATACAAATGGATATAAAATGATTTTGGCAATAATTTTAGCCGGTATCTCAATATTCTCTGTTGCATGCAGCATTTGCGTGGTCTCAAAATGCAGAATCGCGATCAGGAGATACAAACAAAGAACTTGGACTATAACGAAGGACGCCCTGAAAGAGTTTATCCCAATGAAAGCAGTAAACAATGAAGCAAACGGTATAAAGCCTATCCAGAGCCGCTTTTCCTTGAGGATATCCTGTGGGGTGGAATAGAAAAGATCATTGAGGCAGTTTAAGCAGTATTCTACACTGCTCAAAACAATTAAAGGATATTTGTAGTTTTATATAAAATAAAGATATAAACGAAATTTTTTTTGTCGAAAATAGAAGAAGAGAATCACAAATGCAAATTTTTCTGGTTTTCAAACTGTGGAGTATGCAAATTTTGAGTTCGACGTCAAAAACGTCGCTTCAGCGGCAACGAATGAAATTTGACTTTCAACTGGATAAAAGAGAATGAAGAGAAGGATGAACGGCAATCAGTGATTGCTTTGTTTCGATGAGTACGATGTCTCAGCGAAGTCATTTGACAGATTCAGAAGCTGGGAGAATTGTTGGTAGGTTAGAAGTGGGCCAAACTCAAGCCGAAGTAGCGCAAGCCATTGGAATGTCACAAAGTGTCATTTCCAGGATCTGGAACCGTTTTTTGGAGAGTGGATGTGCAGGCCGAAGACCAGGGCAAGGTCGTAGACGGGCAACAACGCCCAATGAAGATCGGTATTTAGCGTTAACAGCTCGGAGACACCGAAACATGAACGCTACTCTTTTCCAACAACACCTTCGCTCGGCTACAGGCACCACGATTTCAACTCAGACTGTCCGAAACCGGCTCCATGCTGTAGGTCTGTATGCTCGCCGACCGATGGTATGTGTTAGATTAACATCAAGGCATCGTCGCGACCGCAGGGAGTGGGCAACCGAGCATGTCAACTGGAGGAGAAATGAATGGAGCAATATTCTGTTTTCTGACGAGTCCCGTTTTTCTGTGCATCCGGATAATAGGCGTATTTTCATCTGGAGGGACCGTGGCAGTAGGAATAATCCTGCGTTCGTGCACGAAAGTGTCAGATTTGGCGGTGGAGGAGTGTTGGTGTATGGTGGCATCTCCATTGACGGGCGCATTGACCTCTACATCATTCGAGATGGAGCTCTGACTGGTCGCCGATATAGGGATGAGATCCTCAGACCTATTGTAGTCCCTTTCGCTGCAGCAATCGGAGATAACTTCATTTTAATGGACGATAACTGCAGGCCACATCGTGCAAACCTGGCGGAGGATTTCCTTTTCGAGGAAGGAATCGTTCGAATGGAATGGCCAGCGTGTTCTCCAGACATGAATCCAATCGACCACGTTTGAGGCGCTCTAGGAAGACGAGTTTCTGGCCGCCAACAACCCCCCACAAACTCTCCAAGAACTGAAAAGAGCTCTTCTGGAAGAGTGGGGCAGAATACCCCAACTCGTCATTAATAGCCTCATTGAGTCCATGCCTCAAAGGTGTTCAACGTTGCTGGCCGCCCGTGGAAACCATACCCCTTACTGAAAATGATTTTCTTTGAAGAAAACACCTTTTCTTATTCTTTTTTTCTCATATCACAAATTGTGTTTTTTTCCTTTTGTACACAAATGCGCAATAAAATGCATTTTTTTCTGCCAAACATGTGTAATTTATTCTCATATAACCTACTATGTCTGTCGACCATGTATCAATCAGCTAAAAAGTTTCCCAGATACAAAATCCACCTAAAACTGCAATATCCTTTAATTGTTTTGAGCAGTGTATTATGCTGTATATCATTAAGGGGTAGTTTATGGGCTTACAAATAGACTATGTTCAAATCCACAAAACAGTCAAATAATTAAGATGTCGAGTATTTTGAAGGATTTCACTAAAGACTGGACAGTTCAATTGTTTGTGGCCCCTGGGTAAATGACTACAAAACTATACGCGAGATGAGAAATATTTAAAAGTCTTTTGATAGCGGGGACAACGCAAATCACATAGTAAGATACTAAACATAAAAAACTTTGTGACAATTTACAAGTGCCTGTTGTAACTATCTTAGTGATGACGATCGAATCCATTATTATTCGTTAAAACTGCTTGTAAATGCAAACGAAATGTATAATATGTATGTTAACCCCATTTTATCCATTCTAGTAGTTCGTAACAAATATCATAGTGTTGTTGTCGGAAGCACTGTACCTAAACAAACAACAAACAAATAAGCTACCTTGTGATTGCCCATTTTTTTAATGTGAAATCATGTCATAAACCTCCATAAGAAGTCCCTGGGCCAATATTTCCGAGATGCTTTTCGTTTCTGTTTTGTTTTTAAAGACTCTGCAGCTAGTGGTGTTTAAAAAATCATTGTTAAGAAAATAAATAAGAATGATAGAAATACTTGTAATATGGTGGAAATCTCTCGAGCGCTTTGTAGACAACTCCAACGATGGATCTATTACTCCTTCAAAGCTCGCCCTTATGTTCTTGTTCTGGTCTACAACAGCTGTCATTGTTATATTCATTATCTGCGCAATACTTTGCTTGCTAGTCTTTATGTTTCGAGCTTTAAGAGAGTATATACAACCAAGAGCGACTAATGAATATAAATGAACAAAATGATTTGCATTATTATAATAATAAAGGGGCTTAATGGTTCACCTATTATTCTTTTGTTTATTCTTCTGCCTTTTATTTACCTTTGCAGCTATCGCTGTTGAAGATTATCCAATTCTATTTTCTTACGCCCCGCTTTTCTAAGTTAAGTAGACTTTCTCTTGAGAACTACCTATCGAATTAATACTTTACTTTGGTACTAAGACAGGTTTGTTGCAATAGTTCTTGAAACTACTTGATAACACCATCCCAAGCAAGGAAGCGAATATGAGCTTCATTATGCAAATGGACATTGTATCCATCTCTTTTGATAGTACATCGTACACTGTAAAAAATTTTTGTAAAATTCCAGTAGATATACCGTAAATTTCACGGTACTACTACCATTTTCACTCTTTACGGTATGAATACCGTATTTCTAAGTTATATTAAGCGTAAAAAAAATAGAGTTTGTTCTCTTTCGATTGAAAACGGTATTTACACAGTAAAATGATTGTTTCTGAGTAAAAACTCGGTATTTATACCGTAAAATAATTATTTTTCAGTAAGATGAATGACATTCTAAACATTTTCGTAGCATTTCAATAGATGTACCTAAATTTTACGATGCTTCTACCGCTTTCATTCTTTACGCTATGAGTACCGTATTTTTAAGGTATATTAGGTATTAAAAAAATCCAGTATCTATGCTATTTCGATTATAAACAGTATTTGTACCATAAAATAATGTTTTTTTCATTAAAAACGCCATTTATACCGTAAAATACTTATATTTCAGTAAGGGAAAAAATGGTATTCTCGCCTCGGTGAACGGCAACCTATCAAATGATGTTCTTGCAGCTTAATGAGTGCAGATCTGAGGAGAGAAGGGGTTGGGGGGGTTTAGCCGGCAAATTGTTTGGAGGACCAAGAAGCTCAAAGGAGCCCAATAGTTACAATACACATTGTACATTATAATTTTTACGTATACCATAACGTAACAATAAAAAAGGAAAGGTCTATAATTACTTTTGTTAAATAGTATTGATATCTAATTAGTATCTTTAAATTCAGGAAAATAAACAATTTAATTTATGAGAGACGAACAAAGTGGTTTTCAAAGTCGAGGAGGTATTATTAAAGATTCACATGCTTTTTATGTATCTTGAGAGTCTGTATAAGAGGGAAGGGCATGTGTGACTGATCCTGGGTACGTCACGGCTCTCGACGACCTGGATAGATGTCGTTTTTCTAGTGCGAAATTTCAATCTAATATATTCAATGAGTTCAACCAATCCTTAATTTTTATTGAAGAATTATAGCATTCGTAGAAGTGAAACTCTAGGATTTTAAATTAGCGTAATTAATCAGTTATTCAAAGTCATGTAATTAAAATTATAATATTGTGTACCATTGAATATATACCAGTGATATACGTTAAAAGGATTTATTCATCTTTGTATGCTCTTTGTGTTTCATTCAGTTGGATCCTTTTACCGGACGTGCGAGACAAAGAACATTTTAATTATTTTTAAGGGAAAGTAATTAGTATGCAAGTATTTTTATTACATTTTTAACTTGCATAAATTCTTAATAAAGTTCTTCTTTAATGTTATATATCTGTCTTATTAATTTATTTTATCTCTAAAAAGCATTTTTTTAGGTATGACAAATAAGAAATTTGCCAGCTAAAAATTACTTAAAATTGAAAATTTATTGAAAAAAGCTAATAATACAATGTTAAAAATTTCCGCTCAAAGTTAAGTTAATCCATGAAGCAAAATAAATAGAAGCACCGAAATATGGTATTTCTTATTTTTCGAAAATTCCAAGCTGGGCAGCGCGATCTGTTTTACCATTTCTTTTTTCCGTATTCAGCAACACAATTCCTTAACGTTCCGACCCAGTGTGCAAAGTGTGCGGCACACACAGGCGCCGAAACAGTAAAGGCGCCTAAAGATTTCAGTTGAGAAGCAAATGTTAAAAAAAAAAATAATATAAAAAATATTATATTTTCTTAGCATCTGAGTTATCTTTTATAGATTTACCTTATACAAATTATTTATAAATACAGTAAAACCTCCGAAGAGCGGCCAGCGATGGGACTGTGCAAAAGTGGCCACTTGTTAGAGGTGACCGGTATATGGAGGTTTTGCTTCAACTGATTAGAAGAATAAAAAAAACTATTTAATTCAATAAAATACTTCAAGAAATGTATAATTCAAGCGAAATTTTTCTAAACAGCCGCAGCCGTTTGAATCTTTGAAATTATTAATACCAAGTTATTTGTCAATTTTCATTTTTTTTTTTTTTTTTTTTTTTTTTTTTTTTTTTTAATGGGTCCTGAAATCGGTAAATTTTTATATCTGTAATTTCTAAACTATTCTAACAGCATTTCATTAATTACTTCATTCCCAGTTTTGCGACATTTGACATTGTTTTCTAGGCTTTCGCCTCTAACAAGGAAGGTCTCCATTGGGGGCACACTCAGAATTTTTTGAAAAAAATACGAATTAAACTACTCACGTAGGTAATAAAGGATCAGTGAAAATTAGCGGCGGAATTACATTATTAGATATGTAAAAAAATAAAATAGTTTGGAATAATTGGCGTGAAAAACTGAAAGCGACGCGGGCTTTGGCGAGCAGTGCATTTCCTCGCCAAAATCAGACGATTTTAACGAATCTGAAAATTGATTTTAATTGACTTCACTGTTAAAAATCTGCAGCATTTACTGCAACGTCACTCCACTACTTTTATAGAATATCTCTCTTCTGACCAATGAGAATGCTCCATAGCACGGTGAATTGAACAGTGTCATACACTGTTAAAAATCTGCTGCGTTTTGTTGCAACGCACTCCACCGCTTGTATATAATATCTCTATTCCAACCAATGAGAAAGCTCCATTTCACGGTCAAGTAACCGTTTTCGATGTAAGCAATGGAGTGCGTTGCAACAAAATGCAGCAGATTTTTAACAGTGTATTTTTCAATTTGGAACAATTTTAATCAATTTAAATTGTGTTTTAAATGATAAAATACATTAATTTCATTTTGTTATAAGTACATATAAACGTATATGACAAAATTACACTTAAAGTAAAGTAAAAATGCAAAACTAAAATTACTTAAACTAAACTTATTTAAATAAATTGAACATAGAAAGTTTTTTCTTTAAAAAGTATTCGAAGCGTAAAAGCGTATTTTTCAAAATTTCGTTTTTTCGCCAAGCGGAGATAAAACGCCAAATAAACGAAATTTTTATTATTTTTTTTACGGATGTTATAAGGAGGTTCCGCCGAAATTTTTTTTATAAACATATATAACTATATGAGAAGAACATTCTGTAATTTTTTCAGATTTTTCTGAGTATGCCCGTATGGAGACCTTCCTTGTAAGATGTTTCTCAATGTGCACTTCTTTATTCTTTAAAATTTCATTTATTTACGTTCTTCACATCCATATTTTTCTGCTAATTTCCTAATGCCTATCTTACTATCATCAATAACCTTCAATTTTTCACTGAGTGATAAAAATTTCTTTTTATAAATTTTACTCATGTTCGATTTAGAAAACTAGAGACAAATGGCTGGCGAAGGCAGAAATAATTACCGCTTTGTTTCTCTGCGTAGACAGGGAGGAACCATATAAAAAAGATAGGGGGTGAGGGCATCAACATGACCGTATTAAATAAATGTTTTCAAATTTGATGCATTTTCACTGCCAATCTCAAAATTACTGGCAGTTGTGAAAAAATAAAATGTAAAAAAAGATTGAATATCCACATTCAAGGGCGTGTGAAGAGAAAATGCGCTCAGGGCAAAGTGTTAATTTGGCGCCCCATCTTCCCCAACTTTTTCTTGTAACAACCCAAAAATGATGCTGGTAATATAAATTTCCGCACCCGGACAGACCGCCCATTTCGCACGGCACTGTCCACATTTTGCGTGTGAACTAGTGCAAAAATATAAACGAAGAGACAAAGTTAACTCTCAAATTATAGTTTAAATTAGTGAAAGAAGTTTCTCACTTCAATTTAACGTACTTTAATTTGTTTATGTTACTTTCGCAATTGGCTTGCGTCACTGCGAGAATAAATGCACTTATACACAGACTTTCTCCAATACCACTCCACAGAAGTGTGTGCTGGGGGAGAGGGGAGAAAAAAGGCGAACACACTGCTGGACGAAATAAAAAGTGCTCCTCACTATAATTGTAGCAGCAACGGAGAGAGGGGGGGGGGAGGACAAACCAGGTGTCTAAAACAAAGGATTTTTTTTTTTTTAATGTCGCAATTTGAAATGGTCTCGGCTTCTTTTGGTGACCGTATCGTATCGGAGTGGATTTCCCTGGCCGTGGCCGGTTTTCAGAGGTGACGGTATTCGGAGGTTCGATCTAATATTATTTCAATACGATTCATTCCGTTCTATGAAAAAGTGGCCGTTTGTTAGAGGTGACCGCTCTTCAGAGGTGACCGTTAATGGAGGTTTTACTGTATTAATTTCTTTCTTTAAAATTTTATTTTATTCTACTTATGAGTCCTCTAATAAATCATTTAGACAAGACCTGTCCAACCTTTATAAAACAGAGGTGCACCTCATATAGTTATAAATAATGAAAGGCGCCGTAATTCACATAGCTGAAAATATGCAACACTATTATCTCACTGCGGTGGAAAAGCGTAATACAGTAAAACCTCCATAACGGACACTCCCGAATAGCGGACCTAAATTTTTGTATGTTTAACCTCTGAATAACGGACATTCCGAATAGCGGACACTTTATTCGGCGATAAAGGATGTAAAAATGTGTTTTAAAGAGAAAATTTTTTTTAAAAAAAGCATAAAGGTGTCTGAATTTATCAGGACAACGTGTCACAAATTTTGTGATCACAGACAAATGTAGATAAAGAGCTGGAGACCCCCCCCCCCCTCCCACGTTCAGTGCTAAATTCAGGGTGTAGCCCGGGAGGAATATCTCCCAGAGCATTGAAATGTCACACAAGAATATTTTGAGATTGTATGCTTTTAAAGGTCAGAAAGTGCAATCCTTTCCTTCCCGCCCGGAACTCTACAGTGTCCAATAATGTCACATAGAAAAACAAGTTACATTTAATTGTAAGCAAAAGTAAAATTTTGAAACAGATTATTTCGCGCGAATATAATAAACAGTGGATAAAAGTGTGCACAAATTTATTTCAATTTTATTGATTAAAAATAATTTTTATTTATGACTAATTATATAATAGATGTTTTAGGACATATAAAAGTAAATTAATGAAACATTAAGGGTGTTTTCAACTGCTCCGCTCAACAAGCGCAAAACGTTTTGACACATTTCAAATTCATTTTTTAACGGAAATATATGAAATTGGAATGCCTGACAATGGAAGCGATTTCGAATCGAACTTATTTTTCCATTTTATGATAGCTAAATTACCTATCCAGTTCTAAGCTATTTCGATCACGTGATTACCGTTTTTCTCCTGCTTTCCGATCGGTTTTTCTGCTTTCGTCGAGGAATGTGCTCAAAAACGTCAACTTTGAAGGCTTGTTATGAAAGATCTGTTGCATTTAAAAAAAAAACAGAAAATTGAGTGCAATTAGACAGTTTCTGAATAACAAAACATGCTATTTTCATGCATTTCCAAACAAAAATAAATTAAAGCATATGTCACAAAGGTGCCCTTTTTAATTTAAGAACGCCCTTACACTGATCCGCTCAACAAACGAAAAACGTTTTGACACATTTACAAATTCATTTTTTAACAGAAAGTTATAAAATTTTAATGCCTGACTATGAAAGCGATTTCGAATTGAACTTATTTTTCCATTTTATGATCATTAAATTACTTATCGAGTTATAAGCTATTTCGATGACGCAATCACCCGTTTTTCTCCTCCTTTTCGACCGGTTTTTCTGCTTTCGTCGGGAAATATGCTCAAAAGTGTCAACTTTGAACGCTTGTTAGGAAAAATCTATTGTGTTTAAAAAAAAAACAGAAAATTGAGTGCAATTAGACAGTTTCTGAATAACACCACCTGCTATTTTCATGCATTTCTGAACAAAAATAAATTAATGCAAGCGTCACAAAGTTGCCCTTTTTGATTTAAGAACACCCTTAAGCATTTCTTAGCGATTTTTGAATCTCTTAGGTTTTCCCAATAGCGGACACCTCTGAATAGCGGACAATTTCTGCGTTCCCGAGGTGTCCGTTATTTAGAGGTTTTACTGTATACAGTTTTATTGCCGTAGGAGCTAAATTTCACTTGTTTTTTTATTATTATTTATAAGAAACAATTGTCACTTTACTTCAGAATTTATCATAAATAAGAAGAAAATTACTATTCGGAAATACTGGTAAAAGTTTCTCCTACAATATCAGTCCATGAATAGAGGTAGACTTATATGTTAGAAACGTCTTATATGATGCGCGTATATCTCACGCTGATAGCTATAAGTCCCCTATGATTCAGAAACTATTTTAAAATAATTTAATTCAAAATAAATTTAAAATTAGATTTTCAGAGGGCAATCTATCTTCAAAAGTTTTGTAGATGAAGAAGCTATAGAAACTTTTTTTTGAATAACAAATTAACAGCATTAAATAATTAAAACTTATTTAAGGTCATCGATAACTATTACAAGAAAACTATTCAAATATTTTTAATTTTTAAAAATGTATCCCGGATTTTTAATCTTAATAGCTAATAAGAGGATACATTTCAATGGGTGCCAAGAAAACCTAAGGGCGCAATCGTGGCGTCCGTGGGGGACGCTTTGGAGAATACTGAATAAAGAAAAAATGTAAAACCAGAACTTGGATACTATGCCCAGGGCCGTAGCTAAGGGGGTGCCATTAGTGTTCCTTCAACCTTCGGTACAACAAGGTTACAAACAAGGTCCAGGTACCCTACGTTCTATGGGCGCCTCAGCTTACCCTAAAACATTTTGAGCCTCCCTGGAAAAGATTCTAAGGTCACTAAATTAATTTCTATTCCAAAAATTCAAATGAAATTCTGTTTAAAAATCTAATTTATATTTCCCTGCACTCCCTGCGTATACTCGTGTCTATTCAAATACTGCATAAATTAGTGTAATGATTGTAAGATTTGTGCATTTCATTTCCGAACATAAAATCGAATTTTTGAAATATGAGCACTTATTAGCTTTACACATAACCGTAGACGTTACAGAGACTAAAATGGCAAAATACCAACAACAACAACAAAAAGTTCA
The DNA here is from genome assembly GCA_964019185.1 of Maratus speculifer. NCBI lineage: Eukaryota > Metazoa > Arthropoda > Arachnida > Araneae > Salticidae > Maratus > Maratus speculifer. The sequence goes on from OZ025303.1 coordinate 76,564,146, forward strand.
ATTTAGACATAGATAAATTAGAAACTACAATGATGGCTATTAATATGAATGGAAAAATATAAATTTATGAAAAAAAGTGTTTTAAAATCCCGTGCACTTTATGTCCTACTAACACCGCCTTGGACCACCTAGGCCAATTACAAGAACCTTAAATATTCTAAAGTAAAATATTGAATGTCAATGGCGGATCTAAGGGGGGGGGGAGCGATGGGGCGATCGCTCCCCCCCTTGGGCCCATAAAGGTTTCAAACCAACATGAAAGATCTTCATGGAATAGGACTTGGGCTGAAGCCCAAGGTCGGCGCTGTGTGTGTGTCAGAGGGAGGGGAGGGGGGGCTAGATGGCGAAAAGGCAATCGCCCACCCTAATGTCGGGCTAGGTCAGGTCTTCTGAGTCGGGCTGTGTCCTGATCTTTATTTTCTGTCGATTTGGGTCAGGCCAGACTTGTTTTTCTTCTTGGTCGAGTCCAGCCTGGAGTCATTCTTTTTAAATGTCTGTATTAGAGATGAGACAGTTCTCGGACTCGGACTCATTTTTTCTGAAACCTATAAATTTTACTTATCAATGAATAGAAAATATTAAATAAGCTTTTTCCCCGCTTAAACATTACTTATTACTTTTCAAATCACTATATTGACATTTTGATTAGAATGAAGGGAAAGCAGAAATTGTGTTTTTTTTTTTTTTTTTTTTCTATTTTAGCAAACGATGCTATTTAAAAAGCAAATTATTAGTAACTTCTGCAGACCTATTTTGTCATTTCCGACGATGGTCTGGCGCCAACGAAAAGGCGGGAATAATGAATTTAGTTTGATTTTTGTTTGTAGCATTGGTTATTTTGCAATAGAGTTGTTTATTTTATTATTATTTAGACATTTAATGCTAAGAGGATTAGTTTGCGGTTGGCGAATAATTTAGATTTCTATTGCACACAGCGTACACAGGTCGTAACCGCTTTTCATATGGAAATAATTTTAATAATTGTTGCTTTTTTTGTGAATTCTGCTGATACTGAAGCTGTACTCTGAAATTTACGATGTCACTTTTGGTCATAAGTAAATTTATTTTCCATATTATTCTGATAGAAAGCAATTGAGCAGTGTTTCTTCTATTCCTATAATAGCATTGGAATTTAAATTTATAAATTTAATATTATTGTCTGGGTCACACCTATGCCAAAAGATTGTTATGAGGAATGAAATGGTTATAATTAAAAATGTGCACTTTTCATAGAAAATTGGTAAATGTTGTCCGATTCGACAAATAATCGACAATAATTTTTTCAAGTTCCATGCATTTATTTATGAAACACAGTTCACTAACATGTCCATAATGTTTTCTTATTAAAAGAGACAAAATATGACAATTTTTTAATGTATTAAGTACATTTTTATTTTATACCAAACTTTTATTTTGATAATATTAAATTTAAATTTTCGTTTAAGAGTAACATTTCTATGAAAAATGTGGTTTAAAAATTATAATTTTTCCCCTAACATTAAAAAAATATATATATTATACATTTTTTCTTCCGCTGTATTACTTTCGTTATCGGGCTCGGGCTCTGATAAAGCAAAATGTTTCGGGTTTGGGCGGGCTCGGATTTAAAATCCAGCTCGGGTGGGACCTAATTCTGAAAAAAGAGCCCGAACTCATGTCTTATCTGTATTGATAAAAATTTCCAGGTCGGGGCTCGGCCCTGAGTAAAAGCTAAACGTCTGTTCCGTGTCCGACCCTGTATGATAAGCATTATTGGGCCGACGCGATTCGTGCAATTCTTCACCCCGAGCCCAATTTGGACTGACATCTTATACTTATTTGTTATTCGTAAAAAATATATTTATGTTGTAGATTTGTTTTGCGAAATCTTACGAAATACATTTTTAAAATTTTACTTTTGTTTTTGACCAGCAGCAAAATATAGTAATCAACCGGTCTAAAATCCAGCAAGTAGCAAAAAAAGTAGAAGTTAACCTAACCAACTGTAAAAAGTAGCAGTCAAACGGACCCAAATACGAACCACAGAAAAAGCATTGGTTACAGCGTGGTGCGAAAGGGTAGGGACCGAAATTGGCGGTCGCCTCATGTTCAGAAGTTTAAAGGACGTCAAATTTATACTACCAACATCATTTTTGGCCTGTCACAAGAAAAGTCGTTTGGGGGAGGGGGGGGGGAAGGCAAACTGAAACTTTGCCCAGGCGCAGTTTTCTCTTCGCACGCCCCTGATTAGCTAACACGACCAGCAGCAAAAAAATAGAAATCAACCGGAACCAAACCCGACCCGCTTGAAAAATAGAAGTCAACCGGAACCAAACCCGACCCACTCAAAAATTTGAAGTCAACCGGAGCCAAACGCGACCCGCTTGAAAATATAGAAGTTCACCGGACCCAAATCCGACCCGCAGTGAAAATATTAGTCCCGACCCGCGCATGAGTTTCGAGTCTCCGAATTTTTAAAATCGCCCCCCCCCCCTTGAGGACTCTCCAGATCCGCCCTTGTTGAATGTTATTTTTTCCAAACGAATGTAGAGATGTGGTGTCGGGAGGGCAATGTCTTCAGCAACATGTTGATTTGACTTTATAATTTTGAATAAAAATATTTTCGAACGAACATTATATTGCTAGCAGTGTATAATCTTGAATTTGTATGATTTTTCCTTTTTAAATGAAAATCCATCCAATCGAAGCTCGAGTTGATTTCCCACTGCCTTCAATAGAGTATATCGGCGGTGCTATTCATGTTTCTGTCTGATTTTTCAAGCTAACTGTCAATTTGTATTTATTTTCTGATATTTAGATAGATATAAAACTGTCAATTTTGACCAAAAAAAAAAAAAAAAATTCTTGATAAAATCCGCACAATTCCTCATACATATATATATTTTTTATTTATTAACGCGAAATGATATTCAAATCACATATTTCTTAATTGGGAAACGATATCTTGAGATAATTTGCACCACCGAGAGAAAAAAATATGTTTGGCGAATCCTTGAAATGACTTCAAAAATTTTTTAAACAATAAATATCAATATTTTCACACCTGAAAATTATTAGAACCTGAAAAATACCTTGATTGTATCAACAGTTGTTGTTGTTGTTGTTTACGTTTGAAACTTCAGAGAAATGAAAAACATGAGAACTGATGCGAATCGCAACCAAATAAAAAGGTTTTTGAAATAGTAATTAAAAATACCATTGAAATCGGTTTTCTTTATTATTATTTATTTGTAATTTTACCAGGATCTCACTATATCCCAATTTGCTGGAATTCCAAAATGCAGAAAAAATCAAACGTTAGCTTTTGGTCAGTGGGAAGGACTGCTTGGGGAAGGACACAAGCATGATCTCGTTGAGGAATAAAAGATCGCCATTTTGCGATGATCATTAAGGGTTTTTAATTAATATTTCGGGTAATTAACAAAAAAAAAAAAAAACTGAGTGTCAGGTGTACGGTGCATCTACCATCATCAATCCTTATCCAAATTTTTAGATCTTTATGTGCGGTAGATTTTCTTAGCCATCGTCACATGCAAAGTAAAAACAAACATCTTTCTTTTAGATGCAATCTATTGTTATTGCATTAAATTACTTTTTCCGGGATAATAAAATTTTACCGTAACGTAGGATTTTGATAAAGAGTACTTTCATTTACACAGGTTTTACTGTGTTACGAATTTTATTTGCATAGCTGCCATCCTTCTGTGTTTTTCAAGTAATTTAAGCATGTTTGGAAACAGAAATTAACTTATTTAATGAAATAAAGTACGAATTGTAAAGATTGTAAATTGTAAAGAAACAAGACATATTTTATTAAATAAATTTTCTGGTTCAAAAAACTCCAAAAGAATAACAACTATACATTTATAAATAGTCATAGTTTTTTTTTTTTTTTTGGAGAGGGGATAAAGTTTTTTTTTACGGCGATTGGATTGGGGGGGGGAATAAGTTTTTTTTACAGGTTATCGGATTGGGGGGGGGGGGTGTAGGGCGCCAAATGCAGTTCTGCACACAGGCGCCGAATACTGCTGGCACGCCCTGTTCCTTACAATACTAATGCATCGAAAGTCGCATCGCTCAATATTGAAGATCGGTGGCTAGTACGTTGCCTGTTTAAGAAAAAACGAAATGGTATCGGGTGTGCTCAGATAGTGAAATTTTGGAGACTATAAATATCTATCTCCCGCGAATAACCCTTGTTAAAATTTAGACAAAATTATCATAAAAGTAGAAAAAAATACATGCTTATTAGAAAAATATATTAAAATACCAAACAGTCAGTTGGCTTAGATTTATGCATAATCCATCGGTAAAACTACAAACAACGTCCCCTTTCCGTACTATTCTCATAAGTAGCTAAAATTCAAAAATTCTTTTCGCATACGTTGTTTAAATTTTAACGGCCTCAGGCCATAATCTTGATGAGCTCAGAGATTTAGTAATTAACAATCTGTTGATC